>CM033392.1:27522869-28122869 GCA_019426215.1 Buddleja alternifolia
CCTGACGCTCCTACTAAAGTGTCAAACCTATCAAAGGGGGTAAACGTCAAGAGAATATTCAAAAGAACCCGAGGCTCAGGCAAGCGTCAATCTGTCCCTTTTCTCTAAAGAGCCTGAACTGTTGAAACAAGCGTTCATGTTCCAGAAACAGTTGTTGCTGAGACTAGTTCTCAGGGTAAGCTTATTTCTTCCCACACGTTTCTTTTTCCTACATTTATAGAAGATCGAGCTCTTATAGAGGGTATATCTTGTGCTACAAAACTTATTCTACCTGCTGTTGAAGCACCAGTTGACGTATATCTGGATATTGACTTAGTGGAAGTGGTGGTTTTTTGCCAAAGATGTTGCAGCAGAGGCGCTCTCTGAAAGTCAGAGTGTCGATCTACTACAGATGGGGTCCAACCACCACAACTGAGGCATTTGTTCAAGCTGGAATCTTAAAGACCATTGATCAATCGATCAATTATATGCCACCAGCGCATGAAGAAGACTTATTCCCGCAAGATATAATGAAGATAAGTACGTTATTGTGAGAATGAAATTTCCATGATGGTAAAGCATGATCATTTACTCTGTCAGATGATATACAGCTCAAGAGTTAACTAATGTTGAGCATGCGTATTTTTTGGCTATTGCCACACAGGAAAAATCACTCAAGTGCCTGCTTCAATTGTTACATATAGAAGCATCAAGCCCAAAGAACTCACCTTGATGGTGTATAGTTAGCATATTTCTTGGATATGAGGCACAACAAGCCATTTGGATTTGCTCTAAGAAATTACAAAATCAGAGTTTATGAGCATTTACCTATTGATTTCCTGAATCCATCTGAGGAAATCTTGAATCAAGACGGTTATTCGCACTTTTTAGAAGTGGTACATAATGTTGCAAATCAAATTCGGAAAATCCACTTCGTCTATGGAAAAAAAGAGTGTCCATGTTGGTGAACGTGTAGCATCTATCAAGGACTACGTTCAGGAGGAAGCCAATCACTTCTTCAATAGAGTCTAGAACGCTAATTACCAAGTGGATCGCTATCGATTTGAGGCTATAAGAGATATTCACCTTGAGGCTATAAAGGCAATATTCAACACTGAAGCTCATTTCTGTATGAATTAAGTGACTTGGTGTGAAGCTTACGTGTGCAAAAGATATTCTTTTCAGGAGTTGGTTAACGCTCTGTATCTTTTTGGCATAGGAATGCATAACAAGAAGCGTCTGTTGCTATGTATTGCCTTTAGAAGCGCTCAATGCGAGTAGACCATTTGCTAACTTGCCAAGCATCAGACAACCGGTTGAGACCTTTCTGCGAGCAGCACTTAAAAGGCTTGCAGAAACTCTTGTCACCTTCTCTGGAAAAGCATCTAGTAGAGGCACTCGATCAGTGTCAGATCTATCTATCTCTTCAAGTCATTGTGGTGAGAATTTGAGTCAGATGATCAGGATCAAGACTTCTATCAAGCATTTTGATAAGATCTTCACTTCCAATCTGTGGAAAATATACGGTTCAATCATCAATTCATCCAGGGGTTACCTATTACTCCCCTCTCTCAAAAAAGAGCCAAGCGACCACTACTCATTCGTCATTTCTTTACTGGAAAGAAATCAGGGCATAGCCCAGGCCATTTATCCATATTTGGAAAAGTATTACAGAATCTATGTTGCAAACACCAATCCTCTTCGTCTTCCAACCAATCGTCTCATAGCCATCTCTCTAACTTATTGCACAGACGAACTCTTCTTAATTCCTTTGGCGAAGTAAGGCTACTTCCAAACCATGTGCTGGACATCTTAGGCCAATATGGGTTAGAGCAGTGGGCAGTCCCTCTACACGTTCATTCAGAGCACCTACATGTCAACGTATCGCATCTACGAGCTTTCTGACATTGTTACTGATTTTCATACACGCACAGCGTTTGGTAAACTTAACTTCCAATTTTTTCATTATCATCGCATGCTGTCAGCACCTGTGGAAACACCTGTACCAAAAGAAGTCCTCTCAGTTAAGCCCTTTGTTGATATCGCTCAAGTGGACTTATCTGCTCAAAGTATCCAAACAAAAAAAGAACCTCCAGCGCCTGCTGTGGCCGATATTGCTGAAACTTCAGTTATTCTAGAGGTTGCAAGGTTTTCTGACGCTAAGATCAAGCGTGCACCCACAACTGCTGAAGCGTCTCTACTAGAGTCAAAGCTTGATGCTAGCGTTGTTGAGGTTGCAGAGTATTCTGATAATTTGGGACAAGCGCAAGGCAAAGCGTTTGATTCAGCAACTCAAACTTCTCTTGAATCCTTGAAGATGTTAGAGTGTATGCCCTCAAATGCCATAAAGAGGATAGATTTATAGGGCATTGACTTATAACTAAACAATATCTTTCTATTATATAAAGGCGTTAACTTGGTTTTTCTTATAGGTATTTGTAAGATGTTAATAAACAACGTAAAGTCCTTGAGAATGAAGGCAAACCTTGTACTTCCTATGGGATAAGAAGAATAGCACTAGAAGGGTTTTGATCCTTATTGTCTAAATAGGGTTCGCAAGTCTAAGAAAGTATTTGACTGGACATCAATACAGAACAAGGACTTGCATGATATAAGTTTTGATAAAGAAAGTGTCAGTCGAACACTGTGGGAATGATAGTGTGAATTATGTCATGAACATATTAGTTAGACTAATATGTTCGAACACTGCTCGCATCGGTCTCATCACATGGGTATTTACTCACTAATAGTCAATGATTAAACTGATAAGTTGCGATAGGTACGCGTGAACCTTAGACCAGAGGAATCGAGTTCAAGATGTACTTGTGACATCAAGTCTGTCATTAGAGTAGTTAGATCTAATCCACCCTTTGGTGGGATCGACCTCGAAGTGCGACTTGATGGGCAAGTAGCATTGTTAACTGATTAGCAAAATGGGATTTATTCTCTCATAAGTGAATGAGCTAAATATCCTATGCAGTCATGAATGAGTGAGGTTAAAAGTCTTTAGCCAAAGCATAAAAATGACCTCGACTCATTATGAGCTAAGCATATGGTCAAGTCATGTGAGTTTGACTAAAACCATGACTCTCACTTGATTGGGATATAAGAATAAAAGGTTTATACTCGTACGGTATTCACAGCGTATATGATTTGGAATGATCCTATTCATTCGTTCTCAATTGGGATACATGTGAGCCACGTGACTGGCTAGGTGTTACTCACATCCATTTGGTTTCCTCCCAATTACCTTTTGAGACGAACCTAAAGAGTCGCGCTTAAAGGAAGTGCAAAAGGAAAATCATGGAGAAGACTTAGGAGAATTTTCGGTATTGAATATCGAGATTAATTAATTAATCATTAGATGATTTTATTAATTAATTAAGTTAATGAATTGATTAAACCTTAGATGAATTTAATTATAATATTAACATGGATTTAATTGATTGCTTAATTAATTATTTCTTGGATAAATAATATTAATTATTCAATTAATTAAATAAGCATAATAAGGCTAAAGCCCGATGGCTGAAAAGGCCATAAAGTGGGCGTCTATAGTAATTTAGCCTAGGTTATTATTTCATTGTAGTATAAATATACTACTTAGAGAAAATTATCCTAAGTGAATAATAACACAAACTTTCTCTCCAAGTGAAACTCTCCATCATCTCTCTTTCTCTCTATTCGTCTTCCTCAAGAGAAGAAGAAGAGGATTTTCATTTTGACTCCGGCGTGGCAATTTAGAGACAGCGACGAATTTGCTGTTCAAGAAGGGATTGCAAAGCTGGTTTAGAATTCAACATACGCGAGAACGGCAATTAAATTCAAAACCCAATATAAATACGAGAAATAGAGATGAGTCACTAGGATTTAAACATATTCTTCCGCTGCATTTTTCTGATTTTATGCAATTTTTCCCAACAGTGGTATTAGAGTCAATCTCTGATTTCTGTATTAAATTGATTACGTGAATATGTGTTTTTTCGCATTTTGAAGCATTTTTGAATATGTTTTTCATGATAGTAATCCATGATTTTTCTACGTTTAATTCATGTATGTTGTAGTACGATGACTTGTGAATTGAAAATTGTAATTTTTGTGAAAATCGGGTCAAAAAAACCCTGCGACGAGCTTGATGAAAACAACTCGCGCAGTCTGCGCGCTGGGAGAGCACAGCCCACCCGTTGCGCGCACAGCATGCGCATGTGCGCACGACGCCGTGCGCACCTGGCCGCGCGGCCAGGCTCAAGGCCGTGCGCCAGGCGAACGAGGGCCCTATTTTGTGGGCCCGGGTCCATGACCTGGGTCCTAATGGGTCAGGTTATTTTTCCTAGGATCCAATTTTTTAAATGAATAGGTTTTAGACTATTTTAATTATCCGGGTGGGTCAAAAGGATGATGACCCGAATTTAATTAAATAAGCCCAAATTATTTTAATTAAAATTATGGACTCTTCAATAAATTAGTTTTGGGCGTAATTAGTTAAAATTAAATATGCCAATGGTTGGTAATTTATATTTTATGAAATCAAGCCCAAATTGTTTTTATTGAATATTATTAATTTAAGTGAAATAATTAATTAATGGTTCTTGGAGAATTTTTTAATTAAGTTATTTATTTAAATTAAGGATTCTCACTAAATGGTTTATTGTCATGATTATCAATAAAATTTGGAATTTTATTGAGGAAGTTAAGTAGTTGGACTAATTAATTATTAACTTAATCACCAACATAATTGTTTTATTTTTCGCGAGCATATATTATATGATGGTGACATTGTCCATGGGCATAGGTTATTTCTTTTGATTGTATTTCCTTTTATGGGTTGTAAGGGCCAGAATTGAGCCCGTTTATTTTATTTCCAGAATTATGTATAGGTTGTTCAATAATCTCATGTAATAGATAGAAATAGAATAGGTTTTTCAAGAGGAGACCAATCCAAAAGAAGAAAAGCTTGGAGCCCACGAAGAATAGCTAGGCTTATTTTTCCTTTTAATGATGGCCCATTGGTTTGGGCCCTCTAGATAAAGCCCATGGACATATGTGTTGGTTTATTGCTTTCGATGCATGTTCATTAGTTGTATGAAGCATGTATGTTATCAATATGGGCTATATAAATTCAATATTGTGCAAAGTGAGACTTAGATAAATGTTTAGAACATGAATTCTCCCAAACAAAATTATACTAAGTTAGTAAGGGGTGCTAGGCATCCTTTCCCTGCATTAAACTTAATAAAGTTAACTATTAAACCTAGTATATGGCATCTTCCCAGTAAGTCGGGGTCGTATATCAAGATTTAATTTTAGAATTTTATTAAGTGCATTAGATGTCTTAATCGAGACATATTTCACCCCAAATATCGTTAAAGGGTTGCAAGGTGAAATTCAAATCTTAGATTATGAGGAGTTAGTGGGAGTAAACTTAGATAATCCACAAAACCTATAAATCGTTAAAGCGTTGCGATTTTGGTGGATTATGGGTAAAAGAAGATTGAACCATCTATTGGATAGATTGATGTTGGACATCACTTTAATTAAATAAGGGACCAAATATCGTTAAAGGGTTGTCATCCATTAGATTAATTAAAGAACTCAATCCCCTCCACAAAGTACAATGCAACGATCACTTCCGTTTTTCACAATGGGAGTGTGAATCTCGAAAAATGTAGTGGGAGCCATGTTATAAGTTGAAGTCCTTGATTTTAAACTTGGTTTTAGTTTATTTACACAAGTCTAATAAAGTCTAGTTTATTTCTGCAACTATTTTTGATTTATCTCTCTCAAAAACAAAAAAAAATTACTATGAACCCACTTTCCGTTTTACTCGAAAAGAACATCCTTACCGGACCTAACTACGTGGATTGGCTAAGGAACTTGAGAATAGATCTCAACATGGAGTCCTTGGGATACGTGTTGGACACATACATCCCTGCTCCTCCTGCCAGAACATGTGCCAATGAAGAAAAAGTCCAAGCTCGTGAAAAATGGGTAAAGGACGATGTCCGACTGCGTGGGTACATTCTTGGCTCAATGACAAACGAGCTCCAGAGGTCCCAATAGAAGATGACCATAGCGAAGGCTATCTTGGCACACTTGGTCGAGCTCTATGGTGAGCCTAGCTGTACTGCTAGATATGAGATATCTAAAGAGCTCTTCGGGGCCAAAATGAGAGAAGGTGAGAAATTTGGGGATCATGTCCTCAAGATGATCTCGAGGATCGAGAGATTGGAGGCTCCCGATTTTACAATGAACCCATATCTTCAAACCGATCTTATTTTGCAGTCTCTTCTTGATTCTTTTTCCCAATTTGTCACGAACTTCAGTTGCAATGAGATTGAATGCAACTTAGCTGGGCTAATGAATAAATTAAACACTGCACAATCTCAATTGAAGCCCAAGGGAAAGGAAACTGCATTGGTTATCTCTTCTGGGACCAAACGGGTGAAGAATAAGAAGAAGAAAGCCAAGAAACAGAGTGGCGAGCTTGGAGCTCAGGGTGGTGTCGATAAAGGAAAAGGGAAAGGTCTTGTGAATTGCAAGCGTAAGGGCCACAAAAGACAGACAGATGCCTACACTGCGGTGAGCTGGGCCACTGGAGGAGGAACTGTCGGAACATGGGGCTGGGCGCACAAGGTATGCAACTTTATGTTCATGAAACATATTGTTCTATGACTGTCTTCTGCACATCTTGGATTCTGGATTCTAAAGCTAGTGCTCACATTTGTTGTATGAATCCGGATCTGGTGCGAAGAAAGAAGCTAGACAGTGATGAGGTGAAGATAAAAGTAGGCAGCGGGCATAGCGTCGCAGCTACTGGAATTGGATCTACCTCATTGCTTTTAAACTCTGGACATACACTATTTTTGGATAATGTTTTAGTTTTGCCCAATGGGCTTAAAAACATTGTTTTTATTCCCATTTTAGTTAAACTTGGTTATACTTTCCACTTTATTGATGAACGATGCAACATTTATTATGGTAATAAATTAGTAGGCTTTGCTTCTTTAATAAATGGATTGTATTACCTTAATGTCCAGAATGAGTTTTCGGTGAATACTATACAAAGAAAATGTAGTAGGCTTGGAATAAACCAAAGATTGATTTGGCATCTTAGACTAGGCCATGCCGGCGAACATAAAATTCGCAAAATGGAGAAAGATGGACTAATCGGTCCATTGGGATTGGATCCCTATCCTACTTGTGAATCTTGTCTCAAAGACAAGATGGCTAGATCCCCCTTCACAGGGACTTTTGAAAGAGCCTCACAAATCTTAGGCTTAGTGCACACTGATGTTTGTGGTCCATTTGGAGAAATGGCACGAGGAGGTTTCCTTTACTTCATCACCTTCACTGATGATCATTCAAGATATGGTCTAGTGTACATGATGAGGCATAAGTCTGAATCCATCAAAAAGTACAAGGAATTCAAGGCTTTAATGGAAAATCAAACTGGTCAACACATAAAAACCCTTCGATCGGATCGAGGAGGAGAATATATGAGCAACGAGTTTGATGTATACCTCAGAGAGATTGGTATAGTATTACAGCTCACACCTCCAGCGACACCACAGTTAAAAAGAGTAGCAGAGCGAAGGAATCAAACCTTGTTGGACATGGATTGCTCCATGCTCAGCTACACTGACTTACCCATTTTACTGTGGGGTCATGCGCTGCTTACAACTGTACACATTTTATATAGATGTGTCCAAGTTCGTTCCCATGACTCCCTATGATATATGGAGGAATAGGAAACCAAGTCTTAATCACATCAAGATTTGGGGATGTCCGGCTTATGTCAAAAAGACCAAAGTGGACAAGTTGGAGGCCAGATCCTTAAAGGGACATTTCGTTGGATATCATGAGGATTCAATGAGATACCTCTTTTACCTGCACGATGATCAAAGGATCATTGTATCTTTACAAGCCCACTTTCTTGAAGATGAGTTCATTCAAGAAGGAGGAGCGGGTAGAAAGATTGTTCTAGAAGAACAAAATGAGACTCCAGTGGATACATCTACATAAGAAGTGAGAACCAAACCTTCTATAACACAACCACAACCATGAAGATCAAGTAGAGTACCTCAACCGCCGGAGAAGTACGGATATCTAGTACAGAGGGAGTTGGATCTTCATTCTGTATTAGAGGAGGATCATGAAGATGATCCCTCCACTTTTGATCAAACAATGGTGGATGTGGATGCTACTAGATGGCGTGAAGCTATGCAAACTGAGATCAATTCGATGCATGCAAACCAAGTCTGAAAACTTGTGGACCAACCTGAAGGGGTAAAACCAATCGGGTGAAAATGGATTTACAAGAGAACGATTGGTGTTGATGGCAAGGTTGACACCTATAAAGTCAGGCTAGTGGCGAAAGGGTATAGTCAAAAAGAAGGAATTGACTAACAAGAAACCTTTTCGCCAGTGGCTATGATCAAATCAATAAGGATTCTACTTGCAATAGCCACACACCTAGACTATGAAATATGACAAATGGATGTTAAAACTGCTTTCCTAAATGGATTCCTAGAAGAGGATATCTATATGGAACAGCCTAAAGGTTTTTTATCCGAGGAGCATACTCATAACGTGTGTAATCATGAGAGATCCATTTATGGACTCAAGCAAGCGTCCCGTAGCTGGAATCTACGTTTTGATGAGGCTGTCAAAGGATTTGACTTCATCAAGAACGAAGACGAACCATGTGTTTACAAGAAGGTTAGTGGGAGCAAGATAACACTTCTTGTGTTATATGTAGATGACATATTACTCATAGGGAATGATACAAGAATGTTCACCACTGTAAAGAAGTGGCTTTCAAGTACTTTCTCCATAAAAGACTTGGGAGAGGCAACTTATATTCTGGGGATTTGAATCCATAGAGATCGAACAAATAGAATGATAGGGCTTTCTCAAGCCCTTTACTTAGAAAAGGTCCTAAAGAGATATAGGATGGAGGTTCTAAAAAAGGGTTCCTGCTAATGAGACATGGGATACATCTCTCAAAATCTATGTGTCTTCAAAGTGAAGAAGATAGAAAGGAAATGAGCACTGTACCCTATGCATCAGTAGTGGGTAGCCTGATGTACACAATGTTGTGTACTAGACCTGACATTGCTTATTCGGTAAGCGGCATTAGTCATTTTCAAGCAAACCCAGATAAGGAACATTGGATAGTTGTGAAGAATATTCTAAAGTATCTGAAGAGAACCAAGGATATGATTTTCATCTATGGGAGTGGTAGCCTGAGAGTGGACGGGTACACGGATTCGGCTTTTCAATCTGATGTCGATGACCGGAAATCCACCTCAGGATTCGTATTCACCCTCAATGGTGGGGCGGTGACTTGGAAAAGTTCCAAGCAAAGCACAACCATGGATTCCACTACAGAAGCTGAATACATAGCTGCCTTTGAGGCAGCTAAAGAGGCTGCTTGGATAAGGAAGCTCATAGAAGAACTTCTAGTGGTTCCTAGCATAAAGCTCTCGTTGCCACTCTACTATGACAACAACGGAGAAATAGCGCAAGCAAGGGAACCTAGGCCTCACAACAAGTCCAAACACATTGAGAGGAGATATCACATCATAAGAGAGATTGTTGAACGAGGAGAAATATCTGTTCAGAAAATAGCCTCAGCTGACAATGTCACTGATCCATTGACCAAGCCATTGGCACAGGCAGTGCTAGAAAAACATCTTGGAGGGATGGCTATTAAATACCATAGCAAATGACATTGAGTGCAAGTGGGAGATTGTTAGAGTGTATGCCCTCAAATGCCATAAAGAGGATAGATTTATAGGGCATTGACTTCTAACTAAACAATATCTTTTTATTATAAATAAGGCGTTAACTTGTTATTTTTTTATAGGCATTTGTAAGATATTAATAAACAACGTAAAGTCCTTGAGAATGAAGGCAAACCTTCTACTTCCTATGGGATAGGAAAAATGGCACTAGAAGGGTTTTGATCCTTATTCTCTAAATAGGGTTCGCAAGTCTAAGAAAGTATTTGACTGGACATCAATACAGAACAAGGATTTGAATGATATAACTTTTGTCAGAGAAAGTGCCAGTCGAACACTATGTGAATAATAGTGGGAACTTATGTCATGGACATATTAGTTGGACTAATATGTTCGAACACGACTCGCATCAGTCTCATCACATGGGTATTTACTCACTGACAGTCAATGATGAAACTGATAGGTTGTGATAGGTACGCGTGAACCTTAGACCTGAGGAATCGAGTTCAAGGTGTACTTGTGACATCAAGTCTGTCATTAGAGTAGTTAGATACAAATTTCCCTTTGATGGGATCGACCTCGAAGTGCGACTTGATGGGAAACTAGCATTGTTAACTGATTAGCAAAATGGAATTTATTCTCTCATAAGTGAATGAGCTAAATATCCTATGCAGTCATGAATGAGTGAGGTTAAAAGTCTTAGGCCAAAGCATAAAAATGACCTCAACTCATTATGAGCTAAGCTTATGGTCAAGTCATGTGAGCTTGACTAAAACCATGACTCTCACTTGACTGGTATATAAGAATAAAAAGGTTTATACTCGTATGGTATTCACATCGAATATTGTTTGGAATGATCCTATTCATTCGTTCTCAATTTGGATACGATGTGAGCCACGTGACTGGCTAGGTGTTACTCACATCCTTTTGGTTTCCTCCCAATTGCCTTTTGAGATGAACTTAAAGAGTCGCGCTTAAAGGAAGTGCAAAAGGAAAATCATGGAAAAGACTTGAGAAAATTTTCGGTATTGGATATCGAGATTAATTAATTAATCATTAGATGATTTTATTAATTAATTAAGTTAATTAATTAAATAATTCCTTAGAGGAATCTAATTATAATATTAACATGGATTTAATTAATTATTTAATTTATTTATTTATTGGATAAATAATATTAATTATTTAATTAATTAAATAAGCATAATAGGGCTAAAGCCCGATGGCTAAAAAGGTCATAAAGTGGGCGTCCACATGAGGGGGTAATTTAGCCTAGGTTATTGTTTCATTGTAGTATAAATATACAACTTAGAGAAAATTAACCTAAGTGAATAATACTACAAACTTTCTCTCCAAGTAAAACTCTCCATCCTCTCTCTTTCTCTCTAGCCGTCTTCCACAAGAGAAGAAGAAGATTTTCATTTTTGACTCCGGCGTGGCAATTTAGAGACAGCTACAAATTTCCTATTCAAGAAGGGATTACAAAGCTGGTTCAGAATTCAACATACGCGAGAACGGTAATTGAATTCGAAACCTAATTTAAATACGAAAAATAGAGATGAGCCACTGGGATTTAAACATATTCTTCCGCTGCGTTTTTCTGATTTTATGCAATTTTTCCCAACAGAAGACCACTTCCAAGTTTAAGCCAAAATCGGTTACTCAAATGGTTATCTCAAGTGAAGTTGGTAAGGAGTTTACTCTAATTGTGGGAGATGCATTAGAGAAAGTTCGCGATCATGTCGCAAATAGCGCCGATGCTCTCCATTGGATTCAAGAAGACCTTGCCAAGATCGAATCACAAAATTTAGACACTCAAATTGTCCACATGCACGGAGCTGCTCAGGCTGCTAATGCCGAAAGTCATAACGCATTTCAAGAAATTGCTGATGCTAATTGTGCTGCTCAGATTGAAATAAAAGAGCACTTTGACAAGCGGTGTGATTATCTAGCAAGTTCTATTTCTCAGATTGCTCATCAGGTTGGTAATCTAGCAAAACACATTCTGAACACTGATGATGGCAATAATGGGAAAAAGAGGAAAGCGCCGAGTTCAAGAGCTACCAGTTCATCTTCCAAGCGTCAAGAACTTCAGCTTGCACTAACTCAGAGTATTCCAAGTCAGACTCCTCCTCCTCCTCCTCAATATTGAATCTCATTACCCAACTTGGGTTGCTTTTGTTGGAGTGCCTAGTCGCACATCTAGGTTGCCTCCAATTAAGCAAAGAGCTGATTTGCCAGTGCCATCACAAGCGTACCTTGATCAATTCGACGTTTCGATTGAATGAGCTCGTCTCCCAGAGCGAACTGATCCGAAAGTATTTTCTATGAAGAAGCAAATGCCAGAGTTCAACCAAGCGTACAGAATTTGCCTAAGGCATATTATCATTGATCCATCAGAATGGGATAAGCGCTAGATTGCTTTCAAGAAAAGAAGTAAAGAAGAAAAGAACATCATCACCAATGCCGACCATGCTGCGATGAAAGCTCTAGATGATCAACTTACTGAAGTAATCAGAGCTAAAATAGCCAGAAGATACAACATAATAAAGAAGCGCATGTGTTAAGAGACCTCTTCAGAAAATTATCTATATTCTTGTCTCTTTTGTATCTTTTTTTTTCCAGTTGTAAATGCTTTGTACTTACATTGATATATATAAAGTGCATTTCCACCTAAAACATCTCGTTGAGGCTTTAACTAATTTTAACTAACTTTATCTAACCCTGTTCAAAGCTAACTTTTGTATTTTGGTTGTCTAACTCTTGAACTATAAAAGAGTGAGTATTGCCATCATCAAAAAGGGGAAAATTGTTTGGAAATTTATTGTTAGATGATTTGATGATGACAATTAGGATTTATGTTAGACCCTAAAATATGTAAGTTTGATTTTATTAGAAATCATGTATAGGCTTTGAGCATTAGATTTTGACGCTCTAGGACCCAACGTGCTTTAATAGCAAGTATACTAGTCGTGTATAGTGATAGAAACGGACTAAGCCCGGGTTGTCGAAACTTCAAGGACTAGCTATTTTAGTTTATGATTAAAGAAAAAAAACAAAAGTAAAGTGGCAAGTAATTGATTGAACAAATGAAGAACAAAAGAGGAAACGAGCTATGGATTAAACCTCACGTATGATAAAGCAACTAAGGCACATGCTACGACCGTATTTACTCATCAATATATATGAGATACTCTTCGAATTATTAGACTCCAATTGCTTTGGTGGAAATTCCTTAATTAATTATTACCCGATGTCTCGACTATAGTAATCCTATGATTAATTGATTTTTCTCTAAATATGTCTATCCGAGAATCTAACCAATAACCATGCATTTATGTTCTAGAATTTCTACGGATAAATTTGTCTAACAGCACCCTGGAATCTCTACCTATCTCTAGGGGCAATTCCTCATTTGTTACGGATGATGTGTTAATTTCTTTGAACCATAACCTATATTCTCTCGAATGGATAGACTAGGAAAAATAGCAAGTACATGATGATCAAGCATAGGATTGGAATAAAAGTACAAAATTAGCACACAAAGCAATAGTAGAATTAATACGAAAGATCATCTCATATACAGGAACTCATAAATTCAGCCTTCGCATGGCCTTAGTTCTACAAAATTAGCTCATCATCAATAGCTTAAGAAGATCTAAAACAATCATATACATAGTTATGAGCATAAAAATGTAATGAAATCAAGTAAAACTCCCTAAGGCTTGGTTGATGATGAACCCTTGCTTGGAGCTTCAATCTCTAGCTCAATCCCCCTTCTTCCCCTTCAAAGAAGGTAAAAGGATGGCTCAAATCCCAGAATTTTTTTTCCAATCCCCAAAATTCGGACCCCCAATATTGTGCTGATGTTTGGCTTTTATTCATTTCAAAAACGGTTACAACGGCGCCTAGGTGAGGGTAGATTGGCGCCTAAGCGCCGCCTACGTGTCGTATATATCTTGGGGAAGAAGTTTATCGGCGCCTTGGCGTGGTGATGTCAACGCTCGAGCACGAGGAGAACGGAGCCCAGGCGTGGTGATGTCGGCGCTCGGGCGCGAGGAGAACGGTGCCCTGACGTGGAAGCACTGGCGCCTAGGCGCGATCAACTGAGCCTGAACTTTCTTTCTTTTGAACAGGCGCTTGGGCGTGACTCGTGTGGTGTGCTTAGATTCGTGTTCTATGTTGTCTTTCACCCTTTTCTTCTTTTGCATCCTTTTAGGACCTGAAACCACTTAATACACGGACTAAACGCAAATGTGGCAACATTTAGGTGATAAATGAATCTAAAATATAGACACAACGGGCTTAAAAACATGTAAAAGCGACTCCTATCAACTCCCCAAACTTATCAGTTGCTTAACCTCGAGCAATAAGAGCTATACAGCACGATTAACATCATCAACAAAAGGAAGAAACAAAAAGAAAAACTACCTAACTCACTTTCGTGGAGTAAAACATTGCACTTAGCAAGGTGCAACAAGCCTTTGAACCCTTGAGTTACCTTAAAGGACGAGTTATAGTCTCGTGAGGCTTTTCAGGTGATATACCCACAAAATGGAAGGATGTTAAGCTCAAATCAACCGAGACAACTTGAAATAAGAACTATGATACAATGGCATGAATCAAGTGACAATAAAGCTCAACAACATTTGCACAAATGAAGACAATGCTCATTCAACACCTAGAATCGAACCAATTTCCAAAGGGTGTAGTGGAATAATATCTAAGACATTATGACCGAAAGGCATATCTACCATGCTCGGAAACATTCCCCATATCTACCAACTTTTGATAGGTCATAAAGCTTGTCAAATCATAGGCAACTTTAAGGTTAAATTGTGCTCATTTCCTTTCACTTTACATGTGACATTTCACGCTTTGAACGATTTAAGCTTATAACAATATAAGGCCTCGTGCAATGCTCTACCCCTTTAGATCTTCTTTGCTACCCATATAACGGGCTTTGGGTTAATAACTCCCAAATTGGACAGTTTTAGGGTGGTAAGTGTTAAGACACTCCTAAGAACTTAATCACCTGAGTGTCAAAGGCCACAGAATAGAACGAGGTCTTTTATTCAACTCATTCCTGATAGGCTTGAGCAAAGCTCAAACTAGCTCAACGAGTATGGTATATAGGCAATGGTGCTTTGGTGACCTCCAATACTCGTTGGCCTGACCGAATTTTTGAGGTCATACCAATCTCATCTCAATCATTTATTCATTTAACATAATTATGAAGCCATAAGCAACTAATCATCTCTAAACAATATGAAAAATCTAGGTTAATATATCCGGGGGTGCTGCTTACATGTCTCGGGATGGGGAACCCTTTTCAATCTCTATACCTTCGACTTATGTGCAACGTGAATCATCTAAGGAAGACTGATTCTCAACTAAAGTTGAAATGAGCATAATCAAGATGTGTGATTTTTTATTTTAGACCATTAATAGAAATATACAAGATATGGTGTCATTGTCTCGAGTTCTTAAGTCTAATTGCACCAATTGGCAAGCCAACATCCCACAGCAAAATTTTGTTATGCTTAAAAATTGGCACACTTTCACATGTAGATGTACGAAGCCCCCCAAACTTAGACAAAAACACAAAAAGCATGAATATGCATGAGAATAACGGATCAGTTATACCCAGTAAACTTGGAACGAACATTGTCCCCAATGTTCGAAAGAGAGAGGAGAAAAGTATACATCACCATACAGGATTCTGAAAGGCAAACATGATTCCTCGAATGCAATTGTGTCCAAGATTGGCAGCAGCTGTTCAGGCAATGAGCTCTACAACCACATAATAAAAGGTTCTAGCCATACAAACCATTACGCATTATATAAAGGAAAGGAAAGCAAAACATACACAACAAAAATCTAAACATAAACAACATATGCATCGAAACTACGAAAACATAAAATGTTCACAAGATAATCCAAACAAATAACAAAATAAAACAAATATCCACAAGCAAAAACAAGAAACGGATAAAATAATCAATCTACTCATCAAACAATCAATCAACATCATCATCTCCCACGTCGGGCACAACCTCATCCTCATCCTCGCCTAAGAGGTAATCTATATCAAGCATATCATCTGTGACCTCGGTAGGCTCATCATCATCGGCACCTCCGACTACTAAAGGACCCGCACCAACCTTGTCATCAAGCTGCGGAGCGGTGGAATGCGGGACATGCGGCGGCTCTGAATAGTCAAAAGAACCGCGACCCAAGAAGGCATTCTGCTCTCTCAAAAGCTGACGGACATAGGCACACCCATCGCTCATCATCATCTGTATATCAGTCCGCAACTGTTGTAAATCCTCCCGAAGAGCATCCATATCCTGTGATGTGGTGCTGCTAGATCCGATCCCCCAAGTAGAAGAAGCCGGAGAGCGAGGCCTAGTGGAGGACGGCGGGGGAACTAGGGCATGGGCATCAGGAAATGAGAAAGGCACGCCGGCAGGCTCTGTACCCTTGTTCGGGAAAACCTCAACATGTGCAGTCGAGCAAAAGGCTGTAATTAGAGATGGGAAGATCATATGGTTCTTTCAGGATGATAGGCTCCCCACACTTTCTCTTGACCTGTGTAGGGTCGATCAATGAGGTAAGCTCGTTGCCCAGCTTTTTAATGTGCCCTAATAGAGTCCAATGAATCAACCTTGCAAAATCAATCTTCTTGCGAGTCATGATGGAAAAGATGAGCAACCCCCTCACTTTGTTCACCTCAGAACGGTTGCCACTCGGAATGAGATTGAATCGGATGAAATCGAGCCAGAATACTGCCTCGAGGAGTAAAACTCAATGGGGCAAATGGGGCTCCTGGGCAGGCCATGTCGTGCCGAGTATCACAATCACCTCAAGAATCTCATCTAAGGATACGGTGAAAGTCCCTTAAGTTTGGTGACAAGCCCAATACTCGCAAATCGGAAGGATGGCTATCCTGAGGTACACACTGATATCCCAAGCATCAAAGTCCACCGTCACATCCTGAAAGAAAACCTCAATCCTATAGTTGCCCGTCATTGTCCCAATACTCACAAAGGCCCCGACACCGTAAAATTCTTAAACCCATGGGACTCGAATAGCCTCAAGTGGTCGACGGAAGTATGCTAGATGATGGAAATCAACAAGTACTCGCACCGAAGCTCGAGCACGGGTATCAAAGGGCTTCTGCTTCATAAGAACCCGACCCTAAAGGGTGTGATAGATCTTCACCACATCCGGGTTTAAGAAACGGTCGACTAGAGAAGGTGCTTCAAATGGAGGCTAGGACACATTAAAGGAACCCTCCTCTACCTTCTTCTTTCCCTTTGATTTCGCTTTTTTAGGCATTTTTGCATTTTTAAAAAATCCGGCAGCGTAAAGGCGTGATTCAGCATACCAAGTTTTCGACCAAACCTCAAGCTCATGCAATTGATCAACAATCGCCAAATGCAGCCAACGAATCCTCAACAACCAACAATTTGCACAAAAATGGACAACAATTGCACAAATAATGCTCACAACAGCCCTTAAACTTTGCAGGTTGTACCCGAGTAATTTTCAACAAAACCCACACAAACCAATCACAAGAATCCAATCAATCTACCCAAAACGGCACAACCCGCCAACAATTCTCAACCAAAATCGCCCCTAACAAGATTTCAGTAGTCTAAATCGCAAGTATTCATCAAAAATTTCAAAACTCCACACAACCACGGCCAATTCGACGCACAAACCACTCAAAAGTATGAAGATGAATAGTTAAATCGAGCCAATCACTCACTTTTGTGAAAGAGAGATGAGCAAATCGGTGGAGAGGAGCGGTAGAAAATTGTTGACGGATCGGAAAATGATGGATTCACGGTGGAGAAGAGAGGGTCGCGGCGGAGCTAGGGTTTAAGTATAGAGAGAGAAGATGATTTTGACCTATTGTTGACTGAAAAATGAAATAAATACCTGAGCGGCGCCTAGGAGCGTATATGATGGCGCCTAGGCCCCGACATCCGAAGCGTTTCTGGCCTTTGAAATTCATACGGCGCCTGGGCATTCTATGCAAAACAGAATGGCAGACTGGGGAAATGCAGCGCCCAGGCGCGGGTTGCGGTGTGGAATTGAAGTCCGTTTCCTGCAAAAAAACAAAGAACAAAAACGCTTAAACACAAATTAACAAACACTAAAAAAATAAAAAGAGCTAATTAATCTAAAGAAATTGAAAATACGGAAAGATAAAGAGCTTAGGTTACCTCCCAAGAAGTGCTAATTTATAGTCGTTAGCTCGACTATTCAAAGTCGACTTAATGAGGATCATAGAGTGGAATAGACGACTTTTCCACTCTCCTATCAATTTCTGGGCACAGCTTCGTCCCAATACCTGTTGTGGGTAACGGTTACCCAATATAAAGTAAACTTCCCACTACTTCTTTCATCTTGAATTTCTTGTGAGTCATCTTCCGTGAATCATATAAAGAGTGTTCCTATGATTTCTCAACACTTAAAAGATTAAACGTATCTAATTTTGAATAGTTCGTGTTAGGTTGTAGTCTATGTTTTTCTCTGAATGCATTAAGACACACTCTTTTACTTCCCATATTTAGGACTAACTTATCCTTCACCTTATTAAGTGTGGCATTACCGGTGGCTAGGAAAAGACTTCCTAGGATCAGAGGTGCTTCAATGGCGTCCTCCATCTCACAAGTCACGAAGTTGATCGGGAAATGATATTTGTCAATTTTCACGAGCACATTCTCAACAACCGCCTTGGGTGTTTGAATAATTTGTCCTCGAATTGTAACTACACCAACGTCGGCTTAAGCTCGTTAAAACTCACTTTTTGAACCATGTATAGGGAAGAAAATTAACTCTGACTTTCGAATTCAGAATGACACAATTAAACTTCGTTTCTCCTACAGTTCACGGGATGGAAAGAAATCCTGGGTCCTTGCATTGCCTTGAAGGATCATGGAGAGTAACCACCAAGCAGATTTTAACTGTGTGCACTTCTTCCTAAGGTTTCTTGTTCAACAAAATATCTGTGGATCACTTTGAGATACATTGCATTTGCACAATAAAATCAACAAGGGGTTCGTTAACCTTCTTCTCTCGCAAATTGTCTAAGACTTGATCAAATGTACTTTTTTCTCGTCTTAGAGCTAAAGGAAATGGTACACATATTTGAGAATGTTGAGAGAGAATAGAAAGAGATTTCTTAGTTTCAGGGCTCCCTATCTCAGATGCTGTCAAGTAGGTTTCGGTTTGGAGGTGTTCAAGTTGTTAACTCATCTCCTTCATCCCTAAACATACGTCTTTTACCATAAGCTTTTCCATGATATTATCGGATTCTTCCTCCACATTGAGAATATCCACTTGGTAGTGTTGTGGAAAGAATTCGTGCCTTATGGCTTGAATTTCCTCGGCATGGGGTCTCTGTGACTCACATAGTCCTTGTTGTGGTAGAGTAGGTGCATCAATCATTTGTGATACTTCCCATGGGCGGGGTGGGACTACTAATGGTTTTGTGTCTCGAACAGTGTTTTACAACCATTCCACCTTTCCCTTCAGAGTTAGACTATGAAATTGTGTGGCCATTATTAGAACCTGAAAAAGAAAAAAAAACTTGCAAGAGAATCATAGACTAAAATAAACAAGTCCCCAGAAACAGCGCCAAAAACTTAACACGCTGGAACCTAACGTGCTTTAATAGCAAGTATACTAGTTGTGTCTAGTGATAGAAATGGACTAAGTCCGGGTAATTGAAACCTTAAAGACTAGCAATTTTAGTTTTGATTAAAGAAAACAAACAAAAGTAAAGTGCAAGTAATTGATTAAACAAACGAAGAACAAAAGAGAAAACGAGCTATGGATTAAACCTCACATATGATAAAGTGACTAAGGCACATGCTACAACCGTATTTACTCGTCAATATATATGAGATACTCTTCGAATTATTAAACTCCTATTGCTTTGGTGGAAATTCGTTAATTAATTATTACCCGATGTCTCGGCTATAATAATCCTGTGATTAATTTACGGTTCTGTAAATATGTCTATCCGAGAATCTAACCAATAACCACGTATTTATGTTCTAGAATTTCCCCGGATATATCCGGCTAATAGCAACTGGGAATCTCTACCTATCTCTAGGGGCAATTCCTCATTTGTTACGGATGATGTGTTAATTTCTTTGAACCCTAACCTATATTCTCTCGGATGGATAGACTAAGAAAAATTGCCAGCATATGATGATCAAGCACATGATTTGAATAAAATCACAAAATATACACAAAAGCCAAAGTAGAATTAAATACGAAAGATCATCTCATATATATGAACTCATAAATTCAGCCTTGGCATGGCCTTAGTTCCACAAAATTAGCTCATCATCAATAGCTTAAGAAGATCTAAAACAATCATATACATAGGTATGAACATAAAAATGTAATGAAAGCAAGTAAAACTCCTTAAGGCTTAGTTGATGATGAATCCTTGCTTGGAGCTTCAATCTCTAGCTCAATCCCCCTTCTTCCCCTCCAAAGATGGTGAAATGATGGCTCAAATCCCAGAAAATGATTTCCAATCCCTAAAATTCAAACCCCAATAATGTGCTGAAGTTTGGCTTTTATTTATTTCAAAAACGGTTACAGCGGTGCCTAGGCGCGGGCATATAGGCTCCTAGGAGTCGCATACGTGTCATATATATCTTAGGGAAGGAGTTCATCGGCGCCCAAGCGGGGTGATGTAGGCGCTCGGGCGCGAGGAGAATGGCACCCAGTCGTGGAAACACTGGCACCTAGGTGCGGTCGGCAGGGGCTGAACCTTCTTTCCTCTTAACTAGCGCCTAGGCGTGACTCGTGTGGCGCCTGGGCGCCGGTAGCAGGCTTGGTTTCGTGTTCTACGTTGTCTTTCGCCCTTTTCTTCGTTTGCATCCTTTTAAGACCTGAAACCACTTAACACACAAATTAAATGCAGATGTGGCAAGATTTAGGTGATACATGAGTCTAAAATATAGACACAACGGCTTAAAAACACGTAAAAGCGACTCTTATCAGATTTGTATAAGGCTTTATTTGTTTTTATTCTAGACTGTTAGACTAAGTATTCTTCGACTGAGTGTCTGATATTATTCTTAGTGAGTTTATCATTAGTTAGGTTTGAAGATTCAAGCATCTGAAGTCTGAATGAAGATGAAGATTTCTGGAAAGCGTCTAAGCATCAAGTTTTTCCATGTGTTGATGTAAAGATTCAGCTAAAGATTATTCAATGTTGAATGATCATCTATCAAGACAAAAGTGAATTTATTCCGAAGCCAGAAGGAGTTAAATGCAATTTTACTCAGAGCATTATTTCAAACGCATTAAATGCTGATAAGAGCATTAAATGTCATAAGCACTCCAAGACATATGGAGAAGCCTTCCTATTGGACTCTCAACTTTACAAGTCTGCGTCACCAATTTTTTGCAGCAAAATTTTAGGGAAAAAGGACTAAAGTTGTTCACGTTCAAGAGTGAAAGACACGCGCTTGACCATCTGCCCAATGGACTCTTTGCGCCAGAAAGTCTATAAATAGGATTTCATCAACAAGCCAAAATATATAACAACAAGCTTGCAAGCCAAAACTCTATTGCATTGAAATCTCAATCCTTAAACTTTCAGAAAAGCTCGAATACTCAAATCAAACATTCCTTCTGCTTTTCTCCAATCCCTAAGATGGTCAACCAATATTTCAAACATCTTTTTTCAGAAGAACCCTACACTACTGTTGAGATATTCTAAGTTGTTTGAACTTCTAAAAACCAAACAAACCGTTAGACAAAACCCTTGTCCAGCCTCGCAATTTGAGTGAAATCGAAGTTGAATACTTGCATTATTTCTGGGTAAAAGAAGCAAGAGGATCAAAGTGTCTTGGAGTAGAAATATGTGTGACCAAGGAGTTCAAGCCATTCAAACTATTTTGTAGAAGTTTCTGTGTGATTCTTCGAAAATCATTTTAGTGGATTGCCTCCGAGTGATAAAAAAGAAGAAGGACGTAGCTAGGAATTACACCACCCAACGAACCTTACAAACATCGTGTTCTTTACTTGTAGCCCATTTACTTATTATCATATCTTTGCATAATCGGTTAAGTACACACTTTGATAAAATTGTTTAAAAGCTAAAAGAAACTAACTAACAAGTTGTGACGCTAAAACATTTCAAAAGAAGACTTAAAAATCATTCCGCTTTGCTAACCCTAATTGAAGAACTGAACGCTTAAACCTATTTGGTTATAGTATTCAAATCTTGAGTCTAAGTTAACTTAACAGAACAGTTTTCAAGTAGACGCTCAGCCAAGCGCCTACATTTCCAAGCGTTCACAACATTTTCAATACGAAATTTTTTAAGTCGAAAAAGACTTCAGGGTCTATTTCACCCCCCCCCCCCCGGCTGCTTTTAGACCCTTTCGTATGCCATTTGGGGACCAACACTACGTTAAATCTAGAAAATGGAAGTGTGAATAAAGAAGAAACAAGAAGGCTTCGTAAAAATCTAAATTTTGAGTCATAATGATGAAACATTTGCAAGTTCATAAAAAATGTCAATGAGATGAAAAAGAAGAGAGTGTTTCGTCCACAAAAATAAACAAGAGAATAAACAAATGAAATATGAATTTATATAAGATATTTGTTCGCATGTAATTTATGTTCTATTTTTTCAATAAACTTATTTCTCCTGCGTGTTGATACAGTATTTCATGTCAATTAATATTTAGTTTTTCAAACAATTTAATTTATGAGAAAATAGTAGATATCCCCCCCCCCCCCAAACTATGAGGTGATGTGCGCTTTGCCCCTCAAACTATTGAAAATTGCACTTAACACCCTAAACTATCATATATGTGCACTTTGCCCCCTCGATCAGCTTCGGGCCGCAGACAGGGGGCAAAGTGCTACAAACTGCATAGGTGAGGGGGCAAAGCGCACATCACCTCATAGGTTGGGGGTATCTGCTATTTTCTTTTTTCTTTTTTAAATTCAAATATTCTTAATATTAACTTAACCCCCCTCGGTTAGCTTCGGGAAAATTTTTACCCATTCATCGTTCAATTTAAATCATGCATATTGGGATTTATCTGGATTTTTCTTGAAATATTATTTCTTGGTTTGAAATAAATCATTTTCAAATATGAAATAAGAAAAATAAAAATAAAACATGAAAATAAATAAGAAAACAATGAAAAGAAGTATAAATTCAATTATTCATAATTTTCTAAAAATAAAAAAGACAATTCAAAAATTCGAAACAACGAAAATAAAAAAAAAAGTATAAAAATAAAAAATTAATAAAATGAAAAAAATTAGTAAAATTTTTAAAAAATAAAAAAATCTGGTAATGTGCCCTTTGCTCCCTCACCTATGCGGTTTGTAGCACTTTGCCCCCTCTGTGCTGCCCGAAGCTGACCGAGGGGACAAAGTGCACATTAATCATAGTTTAGGGTGTTGAGTGCAACTTTTAATAGTTTGGGGGGCAAAGTGCACATCACCTAATAGTTTTGGGGGAGGGGTATCTGCTATTTTCTCTTAATTTATTGAACAAAAATTTACTTGAATTATTTGACAAGTGCATATAATTTACGTGCAATGCACATATTATTTACTAGTATATTAGACATTTGAATAGAAATAAAACTGGTTAAATAGTCATTTAGAGCGAGCAACTGATAAGAGGCATTTTTACGTGTTTTTAAGCCCCTTTGCGTTTATGTTTTAGGTTCATTTATCGCTTGATTCTTGTCACATGTGCATTTAATTCGTGCATTAAGTGATTTCAGGTCTTAAATGGATACAACCAAAGAACGGGATGAAAAACGACGTATAAAACAAGTTTTGGCCAAATTGCTACGCACCCCTATGCCCAAGCGCCTAAAAACCCACGCCCAGGCACCGGACAAGATGCAAATAACGTCAACATTCTGCTTACCACGCCTAGGCGCCATCCTGTCCACGCCCGGGCGCCGTATCTGCACCACTTTTCACGTTCGAGCGCTATTTCCGTATGTTTAGAGACCGAATTGGGTGAAGTTACCTTCTACAATGTTGTAGAACTATGTGTTAGCTTCAAATGAGGACTTGAATCATCCAAATCCGAGTTTTGTAGAGAACGTTATGAATGAATTACGATTGCTGCGCAGGACACATTGCATTTAATTTCAGCATTCTGTCAGCGGCGCCCAAGCGCCGTAATGCCCACGCCTAGGCGTGACCACACCCGAGTTTTGATTCCTTTCAGCCAAAAGATCATCATTTGATGGTGGAATGGAACATTTAAAGCCAAGAGGTCATCACATGTATGGAGGGGATGTCATAAGTATGTTTCTTAGTAGATCTACTTTATGGAATTCTATACTACTCACTTTAGAGTAGTGGAGGACACACTAGGGGAGACACACACTAGGGAGCCCAGAATTTCTGGTCTTCTTAAGGCATTTTCTTCACTGGGGGACCGATCATAAGAGGGAGGAGGAGGAGGAGCTGGCCACTACTCTTCACCTATCATCATTCATCACCATTCTTCATCACTTTTGGAGGGGAACAAAGAGAGAGGAGTTAAGGATTGAAGTTCAAAAGCAAGGATCCATCATCAATCAATTGAGGGAGTTTTAATTACTTGCATTTACATGTTTATTTCCATGAGTATGTATATGTTTGTATTAGATTTTCTTAAGGCCTTGATGAGAGGCTAATATTGTAGAACTAAGGCCATGTGAAATCCAATTTATAAATCAATATATGTGAAGTGAATTTTCGTATTAATTCTCATATTGCTTTGTGTGTTGATTTTGAGCTTTTATTACAATCATGTGCTTGATCACCATATGCTTGCTATCTTGCCTAGTCTAGTCATTCGAGAGAAGATAGATTAGGGTTCAATGGAATCAACTCATCATCCGAAACTAATGTGGAATTGCCCCTAGACATAGGTAAAGATTTCCAGGTGCGGTTAGCCGGATTTATCCGGGGAAACTCTAGAAAGTTAATGCGTGGTTATTGATTAGATTCTCGGATAGACATATTTAGAGAACCATCAATTAATCATAGGATTATTATGTGCCGAGACATCGGGTAATAATTATCTAAGGAATTTCCACCAAAGCAATAGGAGTCTAATAATTCGAAGAGTAGCTCATTTATATTGACGAGTAGATTCGGTTGTAGCATGTGCCTTAGTCATTTTATCATACGTGAGATTTAATCTATAGTTCGTTTCTTTTTGGTTCGTCACTTGCTTACTCGTTTTATTGCAATCTACTTTTGTCCATTTTCATTAATCATAAACTAAAATTCAAGTTTCCGTGGTTCGACAACCCGGACTTTTTGTCCACTTATTACTACATACGTCTAGTGCACTTGCTATCATAGCACGTTAGCTTTTAGCGTGTCAAGTTTTTGGCGCCGTTGCCGGGGACTTGTTTATTTTAGTTTTTGATTTTCGTTTACATTTTCATAATTCTTAGTTTTCGTTTATTTCTTGATTTTCTTTTATTTTCGTGTTTAGTCTAATTTTGTTCTTGTATTTAATTGTTAGGTTCTTGAGGTGCATGACCCGCTCCTCAAACAAGCCTCTATACGAGTTGGAGCCCGAAATTGAACGAGTTCTTCGGACTAGTAGGCGAGCAAGAGAAATGGCCAATAATCTCAACCAAAACCCGAATGGAAATTTCCTGGACATGAACTCACCGGAAACTAGGGAGTGGTTACAAGGTGTTCTACAAGCCATGCAAGCGGTACCTCCTCCACAACTCCCGTCGGTTCGGGGTAGCTTACCACCTAGGGTCCATACCATTCCGGGGCCCGTAGTCGTGCCTAATTTCTTCACACCAAACTACCACATTCCGGCTCACATTTTTAATATGGTGCAAGGAGATCCTTTCTATGGAGAACCGCACGAATCACCACACGCTCATTTGGAAACCATAGATGAGGCTCTTGTGACCATTCAATATCACCCACGAGATCTTGATGCGATTCGTCTAAGAGTCTTCCATTTCTCATTGAAGGATAGGGCGACAACATGGCACAAATCCTTACCTCCACAATCTATTACAACATGGGGTGAGTTGGTCGATGCCTTTTTAAATAAATTCTTTCCACCCTCCAAAATCAATGAGCTACGGAGTAATATAAAAGGGTTTAGGCAAAGGAGCAATGAGTCTTTAGCCGAGGCTTGGGCTAGATATAAGGGCATGCTCCGTAAATGTCCCGATCATAATTTTGGGTTGAATGAACAAGTACTCCATTTCTATGATGGGGTTAGGTCACGTATTCGGCATAGACTCAACGCGGGTGCGGGAAGAGATCTCCTTGGGTTAGACTGTCAAAGTGTATGGGACAAAGTCGAACAGTTGGCCCGAGAAGACGAGCTTTACCCCGACGATGAAGAGGCCTCATCCTCTAAAAAGGTTGCTTGTATTGAGGAAGTAGTTAAGGGAGTAGTAGTCTTGGAACCGGAGATTGGCAACGTTAATTATGTGGGGAATCAAAATCAACCTCGGGTGAACTTTCATATACCCGAGAATTTTCCAAAAAGGCCCAACCCCGCACAGAACGCACAACCGGGGATCTATCAAGCTCCACGGCCACCCTTCAATAACCCACCCCCGAGGCAAGGCAATTTCAATGGACAAGGTCAAGGTCAAGTGCAAATGCGACCTCCCACAATCGATGAGAAACTAGATGCTCACATGAAAAAGTCCGATACATCTTTCAACGAACTTCGGGGTATGATAAAGGATATGTGTATGGAGATGAAGGATTTGCGAACACAAGTGGGGCAACTTTCTAATGCGGTTAACGGTAGATCCCCGGGGACTCTCCCAAGCGACACGGAAAAGAACCCGAAGGCCCAATGCAATGCCATAGCCTTGAGAAGTGGCAAACAATTGGAGAGTGACACTGCCAGTACATCCGCGCCCGAGCGCCCCGACATGCACGCCCAGGCGCCTGATCTACCCTGTTCTGGACAAAATTCTCTGTTTCCCGCGCCCGAGCGCCCCGACATGCACGCCCAGGCGCCTACAGATCCACGCCTAGGCGCCGATATACGCGCCCAGGCGCCGCCTACTATTTCAGTGGGTTTTCATCCGTCTAATCCAACGCTTTCTCCCCCTATCGAAGTTCGTCTCCCCTTCCCAAATGCTCACAAAAAGAAGAAAAAGGAGATGGATCCGAGCTTTCTTCGAATTTTGGCAATCCTTCGGGAAGTGAGAATTAATATTCCGTTTTTTGACGCCATTCTCCAAATGCCGAATTATGTGAAGTTCTTCAAGGACATACTCTCCAACAAGCAGAAGTGGGAGGAGAATGAGACGGTGTGCCTCACGGAAGAATGCTCCGCCGTATTGCTCAATAAATTGCCAACTAAGCTCCAAGATCCCGGGAGCCTCACAATCCCGTGCACGATTGGATCCCTATCGTTCAAGAAGGTGTTATGTGACTCGGGGGCCAGCATCAATCTTCTTCCATACTCACTATTTAAAAAGCTAGGCCTTGGAAATCCCAAGCCGACCTCAATGAGCCTTCAACTAGCCGACCGATCGATCAAGAGGCCCAAGGGGATAATCGAAGACGTTCTTGTCCAAGTCGACAAGTTTAATTTTCCCGTTGATTTCGTAGTACTCGACATGGAAGAAGATGTGGAGGTACCATTAATCCTAGGGAGACCATTCCTAGCCACGGGTAAGGCGGTGATTGACATTGCTAATGGTAAGCTTACCTTGAATGTGGGCGATGACAAAGTTACCTTTGATGTTTACAAAGTCCTTAAACATCCTATTGATCATGACTCGTGTTATCGAATTGATACATTTGACCAGTTGATTGTTGAGTATTTACAGGATAATACAATTGAAAATTCTCTCGAACAGGATCTTATGAAATCCATGCAAGTGGACTCGGAGAAAGATGTTCTAGTGGAAAGGGTTCTAAGCTTGGAGTACAAATCTTCCTCTCATTCGGGAGGATTCATCAAAGTTGATAGATCATTATCAGGATCACCTCGCCCATCTATTGAAAAACCCCCCTCTCTCGAACTCAAACCCCTCCCCTCCCACCTTAAATATGTGTACTTGAACGACGACGAAACACTCCCATTGATCATTTCCTCATCTCTTTCAGGATCACAAGAAGAGCAATTAATGACGGTGTTGAGATCTCACAAACGGGCTTTTGGGTGGAAACTTGCGGACATCAAAGGCATTAGTCCAGCGATATGTATGCACAAAATACTTATGGAGGACTCCACCAAGCCTACACGCCAACCCCAAAGGAGGTCAAACCCACAAATCCAAGAGGTAGTAAAGAAGGAAGTGATTAAACTGCTCGACTCAAGTATAATCTATCCTATTTCTGATAGTGCGTGGGTGAGCCCTACCCAAGTGGTGCCTAAGAAAGGGGGGATAACGGTAATTGAGAATGCGAATAATGAGCTAATCCCAACTCGTATAATTAGTGGGTGGCGTGTATGTATAGATTACCGTAAGTTGAATGATGCCACCCGTAAGGATCATTTCCCCCTCCCCTTTATTGACCAAATGCTTGAACGATTAGCCGGGCATGATTTCTATTGTTTTCTAGATGGTTACTCCGGCTATAATCAAATTGCCATAGATCCCGAGGACCAAGAGAAAACCACTTTCACTTGTCCTTATGGCACATTTGCTTATAGAAGGATGCCATTTGGCTTGTGTAATGCCCCGGCCACTTTTCAAAGATGCATGATGGCTATTTTCATGATATGGTTGAAGATTTCCTTGAAATTTTTATGGATGACTTTTCTGTATTCGGAACAACTTTTGATATTTGTCTTGCTCATTTAAATATTGTGCTTAAACGTTGTGAAGAAACCAACCTTGTTTTGAATTGGGAAAAATGTCATTTAATGGTCCGGGAGGGGATTGTGCTTGGCCACAAGATCTCTCAAAAAGGGATCGAAGTGGACCAAGCCAAGATTGAGGTCATTGAAAAACTTCCCCCGCCCACTTCGGTAAAAGCTGTTAGGAGTTTTCTCGGGCATGCCGGTTTCTATAGGCGATTCATCTTGAATTTCTCTAAAATTGCGAAACCGTTGTCTAATTTGCTTGTCAAAGATGCACCTTTTTATTTCAATTCTTCTTGTATGCAGGCCTTTCTTGATTTGAAGGAACGCTTAGTTTCCGCCCCTATCATGTCACCCCCCGATTGGAGCTTACCATTCGAGTTGATGTGTGATGCGAGTGACACCGCGGTTGGAGCGGTCCTTGGCCAAAGGAAGGAGAAGGTATTTCGAACCATTTACTATGCTAGTAAAACTCTTAACGATGCACAATTGAATTATGCCACCACGGAAAAAGAATTACTAGCCATAGTCTTTGCATTCGATAAATTCCACTCTTACCTCGTGCTAAACAAAGTGATAGTTTACACCGATCATTCGGCTTTAAAATATTTGCTTGCCAAGAAAGATGCTAAACCAAGACTTCTTAGGTGGATTTTGTTACTCCAAGAATTTGATTTAGAGATAAAAGACAAGAAAGGCACCGAAAATGTAGTAGCCGACCACCTCTCACGATTAGAGCTAGTGAATGATCCGTTAGATGAGATACCAATTCGTGAGGAATTCCCGGATGAACACCTCCTTGCTATTTCTGACAAAATTTCACCTTGGTATGCTAACTTTGCCAATTACATTGTTACGGGCCGTCTTCCCCGGATATCACTTTTCATCAAAAGAAGAAATTTCTATTTGATGTAAAGCAATATCTTTGGGACGAACCCTTTTTATTCAAAGTTTGTGCAGATGGCTTAATTCGACGTTGCATACCCGAAACAGACGTGCATGCTATCCTATCTCATTGTCATGATATGGCGGTGGGTGGCCATTTTGGGCCTTCCAAAACGGTAGCTAAGATCCTCCAATCAGGTTTCTTCTGGCCTACTCTTGTTAAAGATGCACATCATTATGTCAAATCTTGTGATCGCTGTCAACGAATGGGGAACATCTCTAAACATCATGAAACGCCCTTAAATAGCATGTTAGAGTGTGAGTTGTTTGATGTATGGGGTGTGGATTTCATGGGCCCTTTCCCCAGTTCTTGTTCAAATAAATATATCCTTGTTGCGGTAGACTATGTCTCCAAATGGGTGGAAGCCGTGGCCTTGCCTACTAATGATGCTCGGGTTGTCACTCGTTTTCTGAAGAAGCATATTTTTACTCGATTTGGAACTCCCCGAGCCATCATTAGTGACGGGGGCACCCACTTCTGCAACAAGCAGTTTGAACTTTTATTGACCAAGTACGGGGTGAAGCATAAAATTTCGACCCCATACCACCCACAAACTAGTGGCCAAGTGGAGGTCTCGAATAGGGAGATTAAGCGTATTTTAGAAAAAACTGTCAACGCATCAAGAAAGGATTGGTCCCTTAAATTGGATGATGCTCTTTGGGCTTATCGGACCGCCTATAAAACCCTAATTGGCATGTCCCCGTATCGTCTTGTTTTTGGCAAAACATGTCACTTGCCCGTTGAACTCGAGCATCGTGCTTATTGGGCCATTAAGTTTCTAAATTTTGACTCTCAAAGTGTAGGTACACAACGTTTGCTACAACTCAACGAGCTCGAAGAATGGCGTCATCTTGCCTATGAGAACGCGAAACTCTATAAGGAGCGGACCAAAATGTGGCATGACAAACATATTCTCCCCCGGGAATTCCACAAGGGAGAGCGGGTGTTGCTATACAACTCTCGACTCCGACTTTTCCCCGGGAAGCTTAAGTCTCGATGGTCGACTTTTCCCCGGGAAGCTTAAGGGCAGCCCAAGCGCCGAAAAACTCCCGCCTAGGCGCCCGTTTCTGAAAGGGCCGCCCAAGCGCCGAAAAACTCCCGCCTAGGCGCCCGTTTCTGAAAGGGCCGCCCAAGCGCCGAAAAAACTCCCGCCTAGGCGCGGGAAGTGTCACTCAAAAAAATCCAGGTACGCTGTGTCGCGCGCCTAGGCGCCCGTTTCTGATTTAAACACATCTGTGGGTCAAAACGGTCAAAATTCTCACAAAATCTTCACAACTCCTCTCCCACGCGATTTCCGGCGACTCTCTCACCATTTCCGGCCATTTCCACCGTGTTTCACCGCCACTTTCCATCAACATAATTCGTTGCACAAGTGGCTCTTCTTTCACATCGACTCGGTGCGACAATTTTGGGGATAAAAGGTGAGTTTTGGCTTTACCCTTCTTCCAATTCCGATTCATAGCCGACGAGTAGGTACCTTACGTTATATTTTGAAGATTAATTGGGGCATTATCCGATTGTGGTTTGTTTTTTTTGTTGCATTTGAGGACTTTTATTGGATTTGTGGGTTGTAGTCAAATTTGGGGGTTGTTGTTGTTGAATTGGATGCTCTATTGTTGTTAAATCCGTGGGTTGTTATCAATTTGTGGGTTGTAGTCGAATTTGTGGGTTGTTGTTGTTGAAATGGATGCTATATGGTTGTTAAATCTGTGGATTATTGCTTAAAATTGAGGAATCTGTTGATCGTGGATTGTTGCTAGATTGTGGGTTGCTCTCTGAATTTGGTGTGTTGTTGGGCGTTGACGATTGTTGTGTTGGGTTGGTTGCATTCGGGTTGATTTGAGTAGTTGAGAAATTGAGATAATTTTAACCATTGTTGTTGCAAATGACGAGAACTACCAAAAGACCGTCCAAGGGTAAGAAAAAAGTGGGTGAGGGTTCCTCTAATGAGCCCGAGACTCCCGATAATACCCGTTTTGAAAACTCCCAAGTCCAAATTATGTGTCAGAGTTTGAGCACCCCCCGCACCCTTATTAAGGAGCACTATTTAACCACCCGGGGACAGCCCTCTGTGCACGAATTGATACAGTTCCATCACTTACAGTTTTTCTGTCAAAAGCCCGAGGCCATTCGTCTTCCTTGGGTCCTGGAATTCTTCAGCTCCGGAGTTTATGATGAGATTTAGACACGAGGATGGCTGGGGACTACCCTTTTGGTATGGGGCAAACATGTCAATTATGAGTTGAGACAGATTAGGGAGAGCATAGGCACCCCCACCCCTCAGACATGCGAGTTCACCACTCTTTACAATGCAGGGCGCCTCCGAGTTAGCCTGTCGGATATTTTGCGGGTTATTGCCCGAGAGGGGTGGGAGTGGGTACCCGGAGAAGCTCATGTCCCCCGTAGGGCTCTACTTCCCGAGGCTGCTTTCTGGCTCGACTTCATCCGATTCAATTTAATACCGAGTACCAATCGGTCAGAGGCAAACAAGGAATGGGCCACCCTCATCTATGCTATTATGTCCAAGAAAGCTGTGGACTTTGCCCGGGTGATCCACAAGTCTTTGACAGACCACTTTAGGAAGTTGAAGAATGAGTTAGGGCCGTTGATTAACAAAGAATTGGCTAAGCAAAAGGGCGAAGGTCCCACTCGGAAGAATCCCATCATTCTCCCGTCACTGATCACAGTTTTATGCAAAGCAGCTAAGGTTCCCACATTTCCTATGGAGCGTACTGAGCTCCCTGGTTCTTATCTCGCCGTGGTAGATGACGACCCCCAGGCTCCTCCACCACCAGCTACTTCCAAGAGACCTCGCCCGTCTTCATCCCGGTCTACTAGTTCCCCACAGTTTCCACCTCTGGATGCCGCCGCCATTAAACAATTAAAGGATGAATTGAGGGATGAGTTGCGAGATGAGATGAGGGTGGTCATGTCCGACACTTGTGCTTATTTCCGTCAGCTTCTTGTCGAGCATAATGAGTTTGTCGGACGGGGGCCGTTTGATTATTCTACTCCTCCACCTTACCCGCACCCCCCGCCTCAGCAGCCCGCAGATTTGCACGAGTCAGGTGCTCTCGTTCCTGTAGGAGGTGATGATGAGGCTCATAATGATGAGGGTAGCTCGTTGATTGATTTGGATGATCTCGGCGGAACGGATGAGGACTACATTGACCATTTTGGCACTACAGATTAGGCTTATCTTGTTTTATTTCCATGCATGTTTCGTTTTGTTTTTGGATATCTTTTGTTGGGTTGTTGAATATTTTATGTTTTATGTTTGGATGCTTGATGTTTTCTTTCCATGCATGTTTCTCGTTTTTGTTCGTCTCGTTTTATTTTCTTCTATTCTATCCAATGTTTGATGCTTTGTATGGCTAGCATTTTCTTTACCTGTGTAGTGATCGACACAGTGATTGCCATCCTTGGACTCGATTGCCTTAAGTGGACTCAGGTATTGCTTTTCAGCTCCCCTATTGTGATGTGTACTTTACCCTTATTTTCTTTCGAACATTGGGACCAATGTTCATGTTAAGTTTGGGGGGTGCTTGAGATAATTCAGTCCAAGTTTGGGGGATTTCAACCCGTCACTTGATGAATTGAGCATGGTTAACGTGAATATATGGTACGCATTCTCTATCAATTTGGTTTTCAATTTGGTTTTTAATGGCTATACACGCAATTCCTTGTTTGTGAGACCCTAACTAGACTAGATTGACCTTAAGATGATTCACATATGCACATAAATCGAGGGTAGAGGAGTTGAGTGGGCAACCATTTTGAAACACTTAAAGGCTTGATCCCGGAAATATCAACTTCGAATTTTCACATGTGTTATGAGTTGAGAACGTTAACTTCATATGCTTAGTAATAATAAAAAGAGGTTGAACATTGGTATGACTAAAAAAAAAAAGTCAGGCTTAATAGATACTGGGGGCAAAGAGCACCATGCCTAGAATACTGTACTATTAAGCTAATTTGAGCTAGAGCTCAAGCCAATACAAGTGTTGAGTAAATAGGGACCTAGTTTGATTTTGTGGCCTTTGACACTCGAGCGATTAAGCCCTTAGGAGTGTCTCCACACTTGATACCCTAAAGCCGTCTGGTTTAGGAGTTATTGGCCTAAAGCTCGTTACATGGGTGTCATAGAAAGCCTAAGAGGATCGAACATTGCACATGGTCTAGCCTCTAATGTTTCGAGTTGAAAGTGCATAAATTAAAGCTGAAAGTGGAATGAAGTGATGAATTTTTAAGTGGCTATGAAGTTGTATTCAATTCTCGTACCATGTGAATAATCAAAAGTTGATAAATATGGGGTTAATGCTTGAAAAGTGGTAAGAATGCCACTCGACTATAATATTTGAGATTATTACACTACACCCTTAGGATGATCTTTTCGATGTTAAGGCGTAACATGAGCAAGTGGGTGACGTGTATATATATGTAACTTGAGCTTAAACAGGTGAATTCATACCATTGTGTGCTATTAATCATTGTAATTTATGTTGAGTGATCGGGGTTGAAAATCTTTCAATTTTGTGGGTATATCGTCTGCAAACCCTCACGAGACTATAACTCGTCCTTTGAGGTAACTCAAAGGTTCAAAGGCTTGTTGCATTCGCTAAATGCAACCGTTTACTCCACGAAAGTGAGTTAGGTAGTTTTCTTTTTGTTTCTCTCTTTGATTGATGATGTTTCCTTATCTTAAAACTCTTATTGCTCGAGGACGATCAATTGATAAGTGTGGGGGTGTTGATAAGAGGCATTTTTACGTGTTTTTAAGCCCCTTTGCGTTTATGTTTTAGGTTCATTTATCGCTTGATTCTTGCCACATGTGCGTTTAATTCGTGCATTAAGTGATTTCAGGTCTTAAATGGATACAATCAAAGAACGGGATGAAAAACGACGTATAAAACAAGTTTTGGCCAAATTGCTACGCACCCCTATGCCCAAGCGCCTAAAAACCCTCGCCCAGGCGCCGGACAAGATGCATATAACGTCAACATTCTGCTTACCACGCCTAGGCGCCATCCTGTCCACGCCCGGGCGCCGTATCTGCACCACTTTCCACGTTCGAGCGCTATTTCCGTATGTTTAGAGACCGAATTGGGTGAAGTTCCCTTCTACAATGTTGTAGAACTATGTGTTAGCTTCAAATGAGGACTTCAATCATCCAAATCGGAGTTTCGTGGAGAAAGTTATGAATGAAATACGATTGCTGCGCAGGACACATTGCATTTAATTTCAGCATTCTGTCAGCGGCGCCCAAGCGCCGTAATGCCCACGCCTAGGCGTGACCACACCCGAGTTTTGATTCCTTTCAGCCAAAAGATCATCATTTGATGGGGGAATGGAACATTTAAAGCCAAGAGGTCATCACATGTATGGAGGGGATGTCATAAGTATGTTTCTTAGAAGATCTACTTTATGGAATTTTATACTACTCACTTTAGAGTAGTGGAGGACACACTAGGGGAGACACACACTAGGGAGCCCAGAATTTCTGGTCTTCTTAAGGCATTTTCTTCACTGGGGGACCGATCATAAGAGGGAGGAGGAGGAGGAGCTGGCCACTACTCTTCACCTATCATCATTCATCACCATTCTTCATCACTTTTGGAGGGGAACAAAGAGAGAGGAGTTAAGGATTGAAGTTCAAAAGCAAGGATCCATCATCAATCAATTGAGGGAGTTTTAATTACTTGCATTTACATGTTTATTTCCATGAGTATGTATATGTTTGTATTAGATTTTCTTAAGGCCTTGATGAGAGGCTAATATTGTAGAACTAAGGCCATGTGAAAGCCAATTTATGAATCAATATATGTGAAGTGAATTTTCGTATTAATTCTCATATTGCTTTGTGTGTTGATTTTGAGCTTTTATTACAATCATGTGCTTGATCACCATATGCTTGCTATCTTGCCTAGTCTAGTCATTCGAGAGAAGATAGATTAGGGTTCAATGGAATCAACTCATCATCCGAAACTAATGTGGAATTGCCCCTAGACATAGGTAAAGATTTCCGGGTGCGGTTAGCCGGATTTATCCGGGGAAACTCTAGAACGTTAATGCGTGGTTATTGATTAGATTCTCGGATAAACATATTTAGAGAACCATCAATTAATCATAGGATTATTATGTGCCGAGACATCGGGTAATAATTATCTAAGGAATTTCCACCAAAGCAATAGGAGTCTAATAATTCGAAGAGTAGCTCATCTATATTGACGAGTAGATTCGGTTGTAGCATGTGCCTTAGTCATTTTATCATACGTGAGATTTAATCTATAGTTCGTTTCTTTTTGGTTCGTCACTTGCTTACTCGTTTTATTGCAATCTACTTTTGTCCATTTTCATTAATCATAAACTAAAATTCAAGTTTCCGTGGTTCGACAACCCGGACTTTTTGTCCACTTATTACTACATACGTCTAGTGCATTTGCTATCATACTTTTTGCGGTTTACACACACTATCCCTTTCCCCACTTTGTCCCACGGCTCTTTCATTTCCTACGGATAAACACCATCTACACTTGTATTGCATTTACAAGTTAATTCTCAAAAGTTCTGTTCCAGTTAATTCTTCTTACTTTCTTTTACTTTTTCATTTTCCAATTTTTGAGAGAAAGATGTTATTTCATTTTGGTTTTAGGAATCCAGAGAGATTTCTATTCCTTCTAGATGAATCCAAAAATTTGAATTTTTTTTAATTTTAATCGAAAAATAGTTAAATCAAAAATTGGAAAAATTATAATTTTTAATTTCTTACTATTTATTTATATTGATTTTGCAGTGACAAAATCGAAGGAAATGGTTACAAAACAATTATATAAAAGAATGGATTTGGGTGGCTTTTTGGAATCAAACTGAATTGAAGGAAAATTCCTCTTCATTTTTTGTTTTAAGAGAAAAAAAGGTTCAATATAAAATGTTTATATAGGTTGTAAATCCTTCAGGTGTTAATTTTGCTCTATGTTTTAAAGTGACTTTATTGAATTATTTTGTTTGAGATCATTTGCACCAAACTTTCATCTTTCATCATGGCTTTTACTACTCTTCTTATGTGCTATCCTTTCTCTCTCTTGAAAGATTGCTCTCTCATTCGAGGCTTTATTGCATCATGGTGGAAAATATGATCCTAGTTGCAAGTCTATGGGGACTTGAATCGTACGTTGGAATTACAAGGTTCTAATATGAGATTTGTATGGCGTTGAGCTCTTCAACCTCAATAAGCTAACTTTTGGAATTAGATTCTCCCAAGGGTCATGTCATCCTCATTGTGGTGTGACTGTTGAGCTATGAGGATCTTAAACAACTTTTGACGATTTAGTTTTTGTTGTCATAATCTAATGCCATTAGCTTTTTCTTCTTTTATCTTCTCTACTGTTTTAATTATTTGTTATGATGTACAAATTGTTCATTATTTATTTTATTCATTCTCTTGCTCCCAATATTTTGCTCTACATAAATTTAATCTGAGGTACTAAAGAAATAAAATTTCATAAATTGAAACAATTTTTACTTGAAAAATTATTTTATATTATTTATTTTTATTGCACACGCATGGAGTGCACTTTGACCGCCTGTTATTAAAAAAACAGAAAAAGAGGATGAATGGGGAATTGAGATGTTTCAATCTTAAAACTTAGTTTCTCTAGTTTCTTAATTATCTGGATTAATTCATTCTACTCGAAATAAAGGATTCTCTTTTCTTCGCCGAAGTTCTGGAGTAAATCTTCTACTGAAGACAAATTAACGGTGCTCTATCGATGTCCATACCTTGCGCCCAACACAAACCCTTCAAAAACACATGGTCTACCCTTCTCAGCCTAACTCGGTGAACTGGTACCTGTAGGGCGACTAATCATGTGTCTTTTGACAACATCATCCTTCCATTCAACTGGTCCATACTATGGCACAAATAACGGTCTTCATATCAAAAACACTAGTTACTCCTTGATTCCTACTCCTACATGATCTCTTCACTTGAACCATATTTTACATGTACCTGATATCTTTAAACGCTTATTGTTTGTTCAATAATTTTTATGCGAAAATATTATTTTTTGTGTAATTTTAGTGACACTTTACTTGAAATAATTTAGACATAAATACAACCCAAAGAATCATGGGCACCATCTATGAACTATGCTCCGTCGGTGATAATCACACCCCTCTGAGAAGCTGCGCAGATACAGATCCCAACAACACAAATAATGATTAATGAATATATTATTATAATGCAGCTTCCAGCTTCAACTAAATTAATTAATTATTGTTCAAGAAAATGTAAAATAACTTTCCCGTTGCCTTTGGTTGTTAGAAGCCAGACTCGGACCCATGTCTTGCGCGTATAATAATTCTGTCTGATATTCGTTCAAAGAGAGAATTAGCATTAGCCAGCTAGCTGCTTTCATCCTTGGCGCCCGTCCAGCTCATCCCCCTACCCCTACTCCCACCCCTTTGCCATGTTATATATATAGGGGGACTTCTAATTGTCTCAAATGCAATAATCAATTACTTCCTTCATCTATATCTCGCATTACCTACCATAAAAGAATGGCTCTCTTTTCTAATCTCAAAGCTCTACGAAACCAAGTAGTGCTTTCACTTATTGTGGTCTTGGGCTGTTTCACGTCCCCCTCTGCTGCTAATTTCTACAGAACCTCAGATATTACTTGGGGCGATGGCCGTGCTAAGATAGTCGACGGTGGACGGGGTTTGTCGTTGTCACTAGACCAATATTCTGGTTCCGGATTTCAATCTAAGAATGAGTAATTATTTGGAAGATTCGACATGCAGCTCAAACTTGTTCCTGGAAACTCAGCTGGGACTGTCACCACATTTTTTGTGAGTCCTCTTCTATTTATTTAAATGCATGCAATTTTCTTGTGACTTGATTATTTATACAAATTTCATAAGGTCCAAATTAAATTTTTAAGATTACTCTTTTTAAGTATTTCTTCCATTGTACATGCAGTTATCATCTCAAGGAGAAGGACATGATGAAATCGATTTCGAGTTTTTAGGCAATGCGAGTGGACAGCCTTACACTGTCCACACAAATGTTTATGCCCAAGGCAAAGGAAATAAGGAACAACAATTCCAACTCTGGTTCGACCCTACTGCAGCATTCCACACCTACTCAATTGTTTGGAACTCCCAGCGTATCATGTAATTTTACAATCCCTTCATCCAATCTCATTATTAATCCTGTTAACTAGTAAAAATAGTACATATTACATATTATTCATTACCGCATAGATTACGAAATTTTGGCACAATTTCAGATTCTTGGTGGACAACAGTCCTATCAGAGTATTCCACAACCACGAATCAATTGGAATCCCGTTCCCGAAGAACCAGCCAATGAGAGTGTATTGTAGCTTGTGGAACGCAGATGACTGGGCAACACAAGGCGGGCGCGTCAAAACAGATTGGACCAAGGCTCCATTTGTGGCGCATTACAGGAACTTCAACATCAATGCTTGTGCAGCTGGTGGAGCGTGTGATTCTCAATCAGGAAACTCATGGCAAACTCAAGAGTTGGATGCTAATGGAAGGAATAGAATGAGATGGGTTCAACAGAGACATATGGTCTATAACTACTGCGCTGATGCTCAGAGGTTTCCTCAAGGAACATCTAACGAGTGCAAGCGTTCTAGGTTCTGAGGCACGGAGATGGTGAATTCTTCCATTGATATATGATCAGTGTTAAGCTTGTGTGTTTTGTTGTTCTGTTTGCATTTTCATTTCTTAATTTTTATTCTTTATATTCAATGTAAACGTGTCGGATAAAAGTATCAAAATAAATATAGAACAAATGCAACGTTCTTGTTCTATGATAAAATGTAATTTCATTTGCACTTTCTACAATACATTTATTCTTTACATGTAGAAAATGAAACGTGATAAAAAGATATATTTTTAACACTTACAAATCGGTAAAATGTTCAAGAAATGTAGTGTAAAGTTTGTCATATAAAAAATATCTAACATTACAAATAGATATTGTATGGAATCAATTTTATGTTAGAAATTTGATGATAATAAGATTGGACAAAATGTTTTAACCTCAAAATTATGATAAGTTTGATTTTATTAGAAATTAATGTATAGACTTTGAATCTTAGATTTTATACAAGGATTTTATCTTTTTCGATTTTAGACTATGTGTGTGAATTTTTGCGCGATTGATATAAAATTCTACGTGGATCTATCAAGTCAAGTCTGAAGAACAACCGCCCAAGGTCTTTAGAAGATTAAGATCTGCATAGCATCCAAAAACCATTGAATGAAGTCAAGGACTGAAGACCGGCCAGTCAGGATTGAATAAGTGTCCATAAGACAGAATTCACCTTAATTAATTCCAAGTTTTAAAAGAACTTCAATGCAATTAAAACGGGCATTTCTATCCAACGTGCATTTATTTCAATTGCAGTAGTGGCCAACAGCTACTGCTCAATTTCCATAGAGTTGGACTCCCCAATCCAATCCTATTCCTGATGGGATACAGTGGCTAACTTCTGGAATTATGTGCGCAGTGAAAACAAATATTTAAGATTTATCAAATCACAATCCCTAAACAGGGATTACGCATACATGGTACCATCGAATTTCGGGAAACATTCAAAGGGTGTTTTTGCGAATTACCTTTTTGAAGATTCCTGTCAATGAAAATCTTCACAGCAACCTCTGCTTGACTCGTTTGCTCCAACGCTCCTACTTGGAATAATGTTTTTAACAGTATCCACACCTTAGCTTATATCCTCGATCTTGTCTATCAGTGCTAGCTAAGAAAAATAGAACCTTTTGGCTTATGGAGAAAGGGATGAAATATTGTGTATAGGCTCTAATGCAGAAAGAGATAAGAAAAGAAAAGACTAAAATTTGTCTAACATAAGCATGTGGTAAGATCCTATTGTGGATCTAATTATCCTCAGTAGGACGCCTACTTAGGTGTCTTCTTCCAGGGTTCTTAAAGGCATGCTTCTCTTCTTTTCTCAATTCAAGTCCATCTATAATTAATTAATTGGTCTTGTCTTAATTTAATGCACCAAATTAAATTACAACATTAAATATTAATTAAGCCCAATTAATTAATTTATTCCTTTCCTTTAATTAATTAGACCACTATCTAATTAGTCTTATCATAATTTAGTATTTCAATAATAGATTCAAGACTCTTATTAATCAAGATTATTTAATAAATTTAGTCTTTTTTTCAAGTAATTAATTTCTTCATTAATTCATAGAATGAATTTCACCAATAGGTACTACAATAAGTTAAATGTGTAACCATTTAGGCTCATTAATAAGCTGACAATAGGTTCTTTCCCCAAAAGGATAGACGATCCACATTGTCTTAACTGACTATTTAGCCAAATAATTAATTGGCCTTGAATTAATTTTACCATATTAATTCACGGCACATATTGGTCATGATTTGATATCTAGCCACGTTGCTATGACTTCTGAGATATGAATGATGAACAAAAAACCTCTCCAGGTTACGATCTTCGTAGGATTCAAATCCTTCCATCTTTTTCTAGCTCTAGTCTAGGGTTTTGGTACCAGTCGAAACCCTTATAACTCAAAAACTATGACTGTGTTGGAACACTAATGATCTGGTCTTCTAAGCAGGGACCGCACTCCGTCTTTTAAGACACCACTCTGATCAGAGGCTTTTATCGATCATTCATCTTACACAACAAGATAGGAAATACCTGACTGCAAGTCGTGGATAGATCCCTTATCTAATGTCATCTGTTCCGTTATAATACCATACTACACCCAACATATCCGATTTTGTGATTCTCTTGGAATCATGAAATATATCTAAGTGTAGTGGGTGCCACACATCATAGCAATGACACCTTAGGTCAGAGGATTAATTTCACACTTACGTTAACTATAGGATTCAAAGTTTAACACTGAACCAACAAGAAATCCTAACGAGGTTGTTCAATCTCATACTCATCCAATTATGGATCTTTGTGCATTCACTGACCCCTTGATCATTGCCCATGAGAATTTCATACACAAACAATGCTTGACGAGACTACGATATCCCATATCTATAGTCTCTATGACTTGGAATAGGGCTTGATAAGTTGTGAAATTACGTTTTTTCAAGTCCTATATTCATGTGATTATATTGGTTTATGCATGATCTTATTCCACATAGGCGTGTAAGTGTTTGTTAAGTGAAGTATAGGGTGGAAATTATTGCAATTAAGGAAAAATGGTGAAAAACGTATGAAGAAAAAGATCTCAGCTAGAAAATAAGTTTCGGTTTGCAACGTCTGAACATGGGTTTCATGGTGTTCAAATGCTACGGTCAAAGACAAAGTAAAAAAGAAAGTTAACTCTCAAACTTGGAAAGAGTGACATTCGAACGTCAGGGTCGGCACAACCGTTTTTAGAAATTTTCAAGTCTAATTCAAGTTGTAGTCTTTCATTCCTTTCCTAAATATATTAGATCAGTTCTCATTGTCTGGCATTTCACTTTTGACACACTTTTAGAGAGCAAGAAGGTAAGGATCAAGAGAATAAGATCAAGAATCATTCAACATCATAGGGAGTTTTAGTCTTAGTTTTATTTTCATTTATGGATAATCATATTTTGTTTATTTGTTTTCTTATGAGTATAAGTAGCTAATTCTGTAAACTAAGGCCATGCTTAGGCCGAATTATGATATATGATACTCCCTCCGTCCCAAAAAGGACGTCCCCTTTGAATTTTCTTAGGAATTATCAAAAGTATGTTGTTTCCCAAAAATGTCCTTTCCATAAAACAAAAGACAATAAATAATATTACCGTTTTAAAACATGTAATGATTTAAATTTAATTTATGGCTATGTCTATTATCCATGTATGGTAATATCTTTCCTTAATTGTGATTGCATATTTATAGTAAAAATGAATTGGTTAAAAGGGAGAGTAATATAGTTAAATTAGACAATAAATATATACTTTTATAGTAAGGGACAAACATTTTGGGACATACAAAAGTGGAATAGTGGGCATCCTTTTTGGGACGGAGGGAGTATATTAAAGTAGTTTTCGTATTTATTCCATTATTACATTGTGTCTTGATCTTGTTCTTAATGCTTATGTGTGTTTGGCCAGCGTATGCATGATAAACTGCCTAGCTTAGCCATTTGAGAGAAGATAAGTTAGGGTTCAAAAAGATCATTACATAACCCGTAAGCAAGAGTTGCCCTAGAGATAGGTAAAGACTTCTGGGTGCAGTTAGCTAATTTTTCGGGGAATTTCTAGTTCTTTAATGCATGCTTGTTAAAAAGACTTTCGTATAGAGATATTTTGAGAGCCATTAATTAAGTAGAGGTTTGTTATCACGAGACATCGGTTAACGATTAATTAAGGAATATTCCACCTTAGCAACAATAGTCTAATAATATGATTAACATCATTAAATTGATAATTGATTAATTTGTGTGAATGCATGTGCTTTAGTTATTTTTACCATCTGATTCATATTAAGTTGTCAGTCCTCGTTCTTTAGTCATTTACAATTCATTGTTTTAGTTTAATTTTTCTTGTTTTAATTACGAAAAATCTAAAATTCAAGTCTTTGTGGAATCGACATTTTGGTCTTAAAAATCCAATTTATTACTTGCACAATCAGTCCTCTTGATCTGCGAACACGTGTGTGTATTCCTTGTTAGCATTTTAGGATCACAACCATAGAGAGCATTCCACAATCGCCACTCCCTGCGTGCGTGACCGCTCCTATAGCTTTAAGTGATCCATGTGATATTTATCTAAGTATATAAGATAAAGAAAAGGTTGCCAAAAACAAAATTGATATAATATTAAAACAAGTCTGTCATAGTACTTACAATCTAATGGCCAAGACACTAGCTAGCTTACTGGGAACCTAACACTATCAATCTCCTAATTTCCCTAGAGTCGGCTATCCATATAGCCAATGCTCATCCTCCCCTGGTGTCCTTGGAATACATCTTGACTTAGGGGTTTGATGAAGGGGCCTGTCACGTTTTTTTCCTTGTTAACTCATTCTCCTTGGATGTCGCCTCTATCAATGATCTCCTGGATCAAATGTTATCGCCTAGAGATGTTCTTGGATCATAGGTGAGACCTTGGATCTTTCGCAAGAGATATAGCACCATTGTTGTCGATGTACACTTGTATCTGATCTACAATGGATAGAACTACATCTAGCTCATGGACAAAGTTCTTCATCCAAACAGCCTTTTTTGTCGCCTCTACAATGGGTATGTACTCAGCCTCTATGGTAAAGTCAATTGCAGTCTCCTGCTTAGAGCTGTTCAAGGTTACCGCTCCACTATTGACTACCAATACAAATCCTGATATTGACTTCAAGTCATCAACATTTGACTGAAAACTAGAGGCGAAATTACACTCTAGTTCCAATCCTCCCCCTCCGTATACCAAGAAGAGATCCTTAGTATGCCTAAAGTACTTAAGAATCGACTTCACGGTGTTCTAGTGGTCTATTCCTGAATTAGACTGGAATCAGCTTATCGCATTAAGTGCATAAGCCGTATCTGGTCTAGTACATATCATAGCATACATAATACTCCCTATTGTCGGTGCATAGGGTATGTGATATCCTTTCTCTTTCCTCTAGCGTCTTACTTCTTATTGCCTTTTTCTTTTTTTCACTAAATTCTTTGCACATACATGGCATAAATGTCAACAAATGAACAATTTTTTCTGTTACTAATTGTTAATAATGTCAAATTAATACACAATTCTTATTCCCAATACATCCTGAATATCAAAAATAAAATAAAATTATGCACTTAATATATATAATTATTGACAACTATAATGTGATTTAGGTACTTTGTCATTAATTTTCTTGATTTGATTAATCTACTTTTATAAGATTTGAGAAATGTAAAATGTTGGTTGATCATCTTTAATAGATGTCAATATGTAGGTAGATTGCCATTTGATAGAGTCGAGAATTATGTGTTTTATAGTCCTTTAGTTGTATGATTTTCATAGAATTAAGTATGATTTTATACCACATATGCGTGTAATATGTCTATTTTGAGTATCCATGTATAAATCATAGCATTGGACAAAAATGATGAAAGGAGTAGTAAGATGGAATTTCAGAGCGGAAAGTCGAAGAGATTAACGTTCGAACGTGGAACATCAGAACGTTCTAACGTGAAGATGTGTTACGCCCAAACGTTGAGAGATAATTTCTGAAAGAGTGCTTAAGAGGTGTTATGCCTAAACGTTAGAATGTTGCTGGGATCAATTTGATGCCTAAAGCACTCTTTCAGAAATTGGGCCCTGGAGAGACAAAAACCACAACTATCGATCGGTTGCAGCTCGCAAATAAATTTGTCAAGAATCCCATTGGAGTGATCGACGATGTCATAGTTACAGTTGCCAAGTTCTACTTTCCAGTCGACTTTGTGGTTCTTGAAATGGAGGAAAATTTTGATGTCCCACTGATCCTAGGAAGACCATTCCTAGCCACAAGTAAAGCCTCGGTAGACCTGGCTCATGGTATGCTTACATTAAATATAAGGGATAAGAAAGTAACTCTGAATGCTTATAGAAGTTTTAAGCATGAATTTCCTGAGAATACTTGTTCTATACTAGATGCTTTTGATCCTCTTGAGTATGAAGTTTTGCAGGAACATTCGTCTGATAACCCCAGTAATCAAGACAGTGAAAGAGATACAAGTGTTGACGAGGTCGGAAACCTCGATACGATGGACCAAGTGGCTGTCATTACATCCACGAAATTGCAACATGATGAGCTAATTGATGGAGATTGGACAAGGATTCTAGTCCACTCCATGATCCGACGACTTAGGCCGACTCTGCAAAGTCAATCTAATGACTTTAAACAAGAGGCAAACACTCCAAGAGAAGAAGGTACTATCAAACAATTTTGCAAGAGAGTTGATGGATTTGAGCTACACAAAGAGAGATCTATAGGAGTAAAGAAGATGTTCGTGCTCGCCACAAGGAAACACTTATTCTTATCATACTTTGCTAATACTCTGAGGATGATAATACGTGCTTGGGTAAAGAAGTTCTATACTAGTGGTGCAAGCATGGATTCTAGAGAAAATTTGTAAAACATGGTATACAAGGTGATGGTAAGAGATAAGGAAGTGGATTTTTCAAAAGCAAAGTCGAATGAGTATATGAACCTTCCCGTGCCTTCTAAGTGTGCCGATGAGACATTGGTGGAGCATCATGAGTCAAATACCTTAGATTGGGATATGATCTTGAAAGAAATTGCAATAGAGGGAGCAACGTTTTGTGATAACAAAAGATAGATACTACCTAGGGATTTGAAGCCAATGGATTTTTTTGGTTCCAGTCCATTAGGTTTTGTATCTTGCCTACTAGTAACCGGTCTTTGGTTAACAATGAAAGTGCCCTTCTTATTTATTGCATTTTAACTTTGAAGAGGGTAGATTAGGCTCAACTCATCTTCGATACTTTGTTGGTTCAAGTAAGGAGGATGGGGAGTGAGATGGCTAATCCATGCCTTACCAAGAAGATTCCATTGATATTCCCATCTTTGATTAGCACACTATGCCTTAAGCAATGAGTGAGGAGGGAAAGTGATGAGGGATTCGAAAGACGGGGAGTGGATATCGCTTTTAGGGAAGAGAAGCAAGATAAGGCCCCAATGCCTAGATTCACCAGTGAGAGGGGCGAGAGTTCGAAGAAGACCTCCACACCTATTTCCCTTTCTACTATCGCACATGATCTTAAAGTGATGAAAAAAGAACAAAAGGGACTTAGGATGACACAATACATTATAATGGCGAACATGAGGATATCCTACCCTTTTCATTTTTTTCCTTCTTTTCTTTTTCATTTTTTTTCATATTTGTTTCTTTCTTTTCGATTTTCCCTTTAGGTTTTTAGTTAGGTTGTTTTTGTGTTTTTATGTTGTTTGTTTGTGATGCACGCCCTTTTGGCATGTATGTTTCTTACGCTTGATGGTTAGTAGAGTTGAAGTTTAGATATGATGCAAATTTGGACCGCATGTTTGGAGATGCTTATTTTACTCGAGAGGAGGAGAAGCTATATGAGAGGCATTGGAAGTTTAAGGATGCTTGTCAACATCCTTGGATGTAAGTGTTCTTTTTACCTTTGTGTGTGCTTGTTACAATGTTGGATTTGAGTTTGGGGGTAGAAGAGTACTTATTTTGGACTTTGATGATGCAATCCTAATTTTTAGCTTGAGTTTGGGGAAAAGTTGTTTGCTATCATGTTTATATGGTTTTTTGTTGAAAAATTCAAGTATGAAAAAATTTTAGTCCTTCCATTGGATGCATTGAGATTGATTGACTTGGAAAAATAGCATGATTTCTTTGAATAATTTGAATTTAATGGAACATATATATGTTTGAAATTGCTCGTGGAGACCCTAGATTATAATTGATTTTCTTAGATGATTCACAATGCACATAAGTCGAGGGTAGAGGGGTTGAGAGGATAACCATCTTGAGACGCTTAAGGAGTTTTTCCTGAAAATATTAACTTAGATTTTTCACATAGGTTATGAGTTGAGTAGTTAATTTTGTAAGCTTGATAACGAATGAAAAAGGTTGAATTTTGGTATGACCAAAAAGTGGTCAGGCTAATATGTATTGGAGGTGAAAAGTTTCACGCCTATATACTATACTATTATGCTAATTTGAGCTTTGCTCAAGCCAAAAAGGAGTTTAATTGTTTAAAAGATCTAGTTTTATTTCGTGACCTTTGACACTCGAGTGATTAAATCCTTAGGAGTGTCTCTACACTTAGTGTACTAAAACTATCTAGTTTGGGAGTCATTGATCTAAAACTTGATACATGGGTGCCATAGAAAGCCTAATGGAATAAGACATTGCATATGATCTAGCCTTAATGAATTTAAATGGGAAGTTTCATATGAGTTTAAAGATTGAATGCTTGAAGTAATGAAATCTGAAATGGCTATGAAGTTTCTATGATTCTTGTGCCTTGTGTTGGATCGAAAGTTGATAGATATGAGATTAATGTCCAAAAATTGGTAAGGATGCCTCTCGACCATAATGCTTTAGACTTATTTTCTCTACACCCTTTGGAGTCTTTGCGAGTTGAGGTGTCACATGAGCAAAATTATTTGATTTGTATATATAATTATGAGCTTCAAAAGGATGATTTTGTACCATTAGTTCTTGTTAATTATGTTGAGACGTATTGATTTAGCTTGGGATTGAAAATTTGTTAGATTTTGTAGGTATAACATCTGGAAATCCTCACGAGACTATACTCGTCCTTTTTGGGTAACATTAAGGTTTAAAGTCTTGTTACACGTGCTAAGTGTAATCGTTTACTCCACGAAAGAGAGTTTACTTTTATCTTTATTTGTTTTGTTTTTGTTTACCTTTGACTGTGTTGATGTCTATCATTGCTCGAGGAAAATCAATGTATGAGTTTAGGAGAGTTGATAGAGTCGAGATTTACGTGTTTTATAGTCCTTTAGTTATATGTTTTTCTTCCAGTTTTAGGAAATAAACTATATTAGCTATCCATTCAGGGAACTGGATTTTTCTTATGTGTCCCACTGCCAGAAGCTTATCTACCTACCCCTGTATAATTTTATCTTTTTCATGCCCGAAGTATCACATCTTCTGTTTGAAAAGTCTAGTTGACGAGAACACATTGAGGTGATGGACAACTATTGAAGGGTCTATGCCTACTATATCTTCGCAGACCATGCAAAGATGTCTACATGATCTCTTAGCAAGCTCTTCAAGCGAGTCAACAATTCAGGATCCAGCCAGGATCCTACCTTAACAACCTTGCTAGGCTCATCAGGCGTGAATTCTATCATTAATAAGTCCTCCACAAGCTCTACTCTGGGCGATGGTTGTATCTCTTTAGCTTCATCATTGATTGCCATGACTCCTATCCTCTTAGCACCTATTTCAGGTAAATCATTGTCAATGTCAGCTACCTTTTCACCTATCTTTATAGCTTCTACTTAGTATTTTCAAGATAGCTGCTAGTTTCCTGCTACTTCACCAAGTCCCTCCCCCACAGGGAACTTAATCTCCATATGATAGGTAGAGATGCCTGCTCAAAAAGAGTTCAATGTACGCTTGCCAGGAATTACATTGAAAGCAGAGGGAGAATTCACTATCAAAGACTTCATCATATTCATCTTTCTCCAAGGTTCACTTCCTAAGGAGAGGGGCAGACGCACTTAGACCAATGAGCGGATCCTCTCTCCGGCAAAACCAAATAGGGTTTTGTCCTCCAGTTCTATCTTGACCTTCCCGAGGTCCATCTGTTCGTATGTCAAAGCAAAGAGCACATCCATTGAGCTCCCACTATCTATGAATATCCGTTCAACAGTATAGTTGGCAATCGTAGGCTTGATCACTAGGGCATTATGGTGAGGGCGACGAAGATGGTGCCCATCGGTAGGACCAAACTGAATAAGGGGCTCTATGCCTACAACGCCCACTTCATTTTCAACTTCCTGACACGGGAGCTCTCTAACGGCCCTTGATAAGAGGTGTTTTTACGTGTTTTTAAGACCATAATTCTTATGATTTGGATTCACTTATTGCTTAAATCATGTCACATTTGCATTTAATAGGTGTGTTAAGTGAATACAGGTAATAAATGAGAATACATGAAGAAAAGGGAAGAAAAACGATGTACAAAACAAGTTCAAGCATGTTTTTCAACACCGAGGCGGTTTATACATCTCCTACCACATTCGAGCGATAATTCCGTACATTTTGAGACCGACTTAGACAAAGTTTCCTTCTACAAAGTTTTAGATGTATGTCTTAGCTTCAAATGGGAACTTGACACATCCAAATCGGAGGTCTATAGAGATAATTGTGAAGGAAATACGATTGCTGCGCCGAACAGAGAAGTACATGTGCCAGGATACGCCCCAGCGCCCTCCTAGTCATGCCTAGGCATGGATAGTCCGAATGTTACTCCTTTTTCAGCCTAAATTCCAGCCTTATATGATGGGTAAGAATCACTTTTGGACATAATTCAGCACATGTGTTGAGGGATTGTCATAAGTGTGTTTCTTGGTAGATTTACTTTATGGGCGCCAAATCAGAAACAACCTCCATGTTGAAACGTACTTTAGGTATACTTAGAGACCGAATTGGACAAAATGTCCTTCTGCAAAGTTGTAGATCTATGTGTTATCTAAACATGGGGACTTTAAGCATCCAATTTGGAGATCTATGGAGAAGTTTATGAGGAACATACTAAGACTGCGCTAGAAAGCAAGAAAATGGCAGCATGCATGTGTTTTGTTGAAGTTTTCACATGGTTATGCTTGGTGGAATTCTTAATGGCCGAAAGTTCAGCATTTTTTAGCTGGTTGGAATCTTAAAAGCCAAACTTTAAGCATCACCTTAGGTGGAATTCTCATTGGGGAACTTTAATGGGAATTCTTAATGCATACTTTAATGGAATTTTGGCTATAAAAGGAGGGGGAACCCATACTCTTCATCATTCACTATCAATTTAAGATTCTTAGAGGAGAGGGGGGCAACCCCTAATCTGATTTCTCCACCATTCATCACCATTCTTCATCACTCTTGGAGGGGAAAACTAGAGGAAGGAAAAGAGCTTGGGGATTGAAGGCTCAACTTCAAGATCCATCATTATTCACTTTTGAGGGAGTTTTTATAGCTTTTCATTTCAATTATGTCTATGAACATGTGTATTAATTCATTTATGTTTTTCATATTATCCATTATGAACTAAATTCATAAGACTAGGGCCATGTAAGGCCAAATTGTGATATATGCTTATAATAGATGATTGTTGAGGTTGTTCTTATATTGTTATGTGATGTGAATTTGTGTTTTTGCCTATCTTGCATATACTTGATCACTATGTTAGAATCGTATGCCTAGGTTAATATTTCGGGAGAAAATTGACTTAGGGTGCAAGAAATTCACATCATGACCCGTAACTAATGAGGAATTGCCCTAGACATGGGTAAAGATTCCCGGGTGAAGTTGTTCGATACAAATCGAGTGAACTCTAGTACGTTAATGCATGTTTAGTGGTTAGATTTCCGGATAGGAATATTTGGGAAATCACGATCTAAGCATAGGAGTTTATACGCGAGACATCGGTTATTCTCTACCCTCGGAGTTCTCACCATAACAATATAAGCGTAATCCTTCAACTAGAATCTTTATAAGTATAATTGATCAATTTGAACCTAGCATGTGCCTTAGTCTCCCTTTATACTTTGTGTAAAATCAATTGTGTAATCTTGTTCTTATTGTATGCATTTTACCTATAATTTACTTTAATTATATTTGTTCTTTTTTTTCGTTAAAAGCATAAACTAAAATTCAAGTCTCCGTGGTTCGACAATCCGGACTTTTAGTCCACTTATTACTACACACGACTAGTGCACTTGCTATCATAGCACGTTGGCTTTTAGCGTGTCAAGTTTTGGGCGCCGTTGCCGGGGACTTGTTCATTTTAGTTTTTGATTTTTCGTTTAAATTTTCATAATTTTTAGTTCTTCGTTTATTTCTAACCTTTCTTTTATTTTATTATTCTAATTTTGTTTTTTGTGTTTAATTGTTAGGTGTAATTTGTGGTGCATGACCCGCTCTTCTAACGAGCCTCTATACAATTTTGAGCCGGAGATAGAACATGTTCTTCGATCTAGTAGACGCGCTCGAGAAATGGCCGACAATCTAAATCCAAATGGGAATTTTCCCGACATAAATCTCCCGGAAAACAGGGAATGGTTGCAAAATCTATTCCAAGCTATGCAATCGGCACCTCCTCAAAGACTTCCATCGGTCCGGGAAAGTCTACCTCCAAGGGTCCACACCATACCGGGGCCCGTAGTCTTTCCAAATTTCTATGCACCAAATTATCACATTCCGTCGCACATCTTTAGCATGGTGCAAAGCGAACCCTTCTATGGAGAGACCCATGAATCACCTCATGAGCATTTGGAGACTTTAGACGACACTCTCATGACTACTCAATTTCATCCACGGGATCTTGATGCAATTCGTCTAAGAGTCTTCCACTTCTCATTAAAGGAAAGGGCGACCATGTGGTACAAGTCTCTACCACCCCAATCCATCACAACATGGGGACAATTGGTTGATGCCTTTTTGAGCAAATTTTTTCCACCCTCCAAAATCAACGAGCTAAGGAGCAATATTAAAAAATTTAAGCAAGGGAATCATGAGTCCTTGGCCGAGGCATGGGCTAGATATAAAAACATGCTCCGAAAATGCCCGGATCACAACCTAAAGTTGAGCGAGCAAGTACTACGATTCCATGATGGAGTCCGATCGCGCATCCGAAATAGGCTCAATGCCGGCGCCGGTGGTGATCTCCTTGGGCTCGATTGCCAAAGTGTGTGGGACAAGATTGAGCAATTAGCCCGGGAAGATGAGCTCTATCCCGATGATGAAGAGATCACACCCACTAAAAAAATTGCTCGTGTTCAAGAGTTGGAAAAAGAAGTCATTTTGGAAACAATGGTTGGCAATGTAAACTATGTTGGAAATGCCAATCAACCTCAATTGAACTTCCATGTGCCCGAAAATTTTCCAAGGAGGCCCAATCCGGCACAAAATGCCCATATCAATATCTATCAAGCACCAAGGCCTCCATTCATCAACAATCAAGCTCAAAGGCAAGGTAATCCTCATGTACAAAGGCAAGTTAGGCCTCCTACAACCGATGAACATCTTGATGAGGAAATAAAGAAATCGGATTCAGCAATCAACGAACTCCGTACTATGATGAAGGATTTAATGATGGATATGAAGGATTTGAAGACACAAATGGGTCAAATGGCAAAGACAATCAGCGAGAGAGCCCCGGGAACTTTACCAAGTGACACGGAAAAGAACCCGAAAGAGCAATGCTATGCAATTACCTTGAGAAGTGGCGAACAGGTAAAAGGTGATAATGTTCGCACTGATGCGCCCGAGCGCCCATCCATCCATGCCCAGGTGCCCTTGTCGCTGCGCCAAGGTGCCGATTTTCACGCCCAAGCGCCACATTCTGTATCCTCCGTAGCTAGCCCTTCAACTCCAACGCATCATCCCATCGAGGTTCGTCTTCCATTTCCAAATGCACAAAAAACGAAAAAGAAGGATATGAATCCGATTTTTCGTAGGATTGTGGCGACTCTTTGTGAGGACCCGGGGAGGCTCACCATTCCGTGCACCATTGGCCCTCTTACTTTTGAAAAGGTTATTTGCGATACGGGAGCAAGTATCAATCTCCTCCCGTATTCTCTGTTCAAGAAGTTGGGCCTTGGAAATCCCAAACCGACATCAATGAGCCTCCAACTCGCCAATGGATCAATTAAGAGACCAAAGGGGATAATAGAAGATGTTATTGTACAAGTTGACAAATTCTTTTTCCGGGTTGACTTTGTGGTCCTTGATATGGAGGAAGATGTTGAGATGCCCTTAATTCTAGGAAGACCTTTCCGAGTCACTAGCAATGCCAAGATCGACATGGGAAAAGGTAAGTTATCATTGAGGGTAGGAGATGTAAAAGTGATATTTGATGCTTCAAATAACAGGAAACCATCTATGGATGATCTTACTTGTTCCAATATCGATGTTATTAACCCTTCTCTTGATGAGAAATGTGCAAATGGCAAGGCTAAGGGCACACTCGAGTTGGAGGATGAGATTCCCTAAGATAAACACAACAAAGAGGGAAAAGAAGATTTATGCATGAAATACATTCCACCCCATCGCCGTGCTCGTAAGATTGAAAAGACTCATCCAATACAAAGGGCTTATTGAAAAATCCCGCAATATGAGTGGAAGCAAGTAGAACATGGAGCTAAAAGGAGGCATGACAAGGATTTGGTCGTGTTAAATGGACCACCTATTTGAACCTCAAAGAGCACAAAGTCGAGCTACCGACTCTAAACTAGCGCTTCTTGGGAGGCAACCCAAGTTTGTAAGTTTGTTTTTCTTTTTGATTTTGTTTTTGTTTTGTTTAGTTTGTTTCTTTATGTTGTGTTCAAACATGCACTTTTGGCATGTATGTTTTCTTATGCTTGATGGTTTGAAAAGTTGAAGTGTTAGATATGATGCAAATTTGGACCATGCTCATTTTACTCGAGAGGAGGAGAAGCTATAGGATTATGTATTGGAAGTTTAAGGATGTTTTTCAACATCCTTGGTTGTAAGTGTTCTTTTACCTTTGTGTATGCATGTTTTAACAACATTGGGGACAATGTTGGATTTAAGTTTGGGGGTAGAAGAGTATCTATTTTGAATATTGAAAATGCAATCCTAATTTTTAACTTGAATTTGGGGAAAGTTTTTTTGATATCATGTTTATATGCTTCTTTGTTGAGAAAATCAAGCATGAAAAATTTTTAGTCCTTCCAATTGATGCATTGAAATTGATTGACTTGGAAAAATGGCATGAATTCTTGAAATAATCTGAATTTAATGAATATATATATCTTTGAAATTGCTCGTGGAGACCTTAGACTAGAATTGATTCTTTAGATGATTCACAATGCACTTAAATCAAAGGTAGAGGAGTTGAGAGGATAACCTCTTGAGACACTTAGGAATTATTCCCAGAAATATTAACTTAGATTTCTCATAAGGTTATAAGTTGAGTAGTAATTTTATATGCTAACAATGAATTGAAAAGGTTGAATTTTGGTATGACCAAAAGTGGTCAGGCTAATACGTACCGGAGGTGAAAAGTTTCATGCCTATATACTGTACTATTATGCTAATTTGAGCTATGCTCAAGCCAAAAGAAGTGAATTGTTTAAAAGATCTAGTTTTATTTCGTGGCTTTTGATACTCAAGTGATTAAATCCTTAGGAGTGTCTCTACACTTAATGCCCTAAAACTATCTAGTTTGGGAGTCATTGGTCTAAAACTTGTTACATGGGTGTCATAGAAAGCCTAATGGAATAAAACATTGCACATGATCTAGCCTTAATGAAGTTTAATGGAAATTCCATATGAATTGAATGTTGAATATTTGAGATAATGAAATTTAAATGGCTATGAGATTTTCTATAATTCTTGTGCCTAGTGTTTGATCAAAAGTTGATAGATATGGGATTAATGTCCAAAATTTGGTAAGGATGCCTCTCGACTATAATACCCTAGATTTATTTTTCACTATACCCTAGGGAGTCATTTCAAGTATTGGTGTCACATGAGCAAAAGTAGTTGATATGTATATATAAATTTGTAAACTTTAAAAGGTTGATTTTATGCCATTCATTCTTGTTGATCATATTGAGATGTGTTGATTCGGTTGGGATTGAAAATTTGCTAGATTTTGTGGTATATCTTATGCAAAACCCTCACGAGACTATAACTCGTCCTTTGAGGTAACTCAAGGTTTACAGGCTTGTTGCACCGCTAAGTGCAATCGTTTACTCCACGAAAGTGAGTTAGTTAGTTGTTTTGTTTTCTCCCATTGAATGATGTTGGTCTTACCTTATAGCTCTTATTGCTCGAGGTCAAGCAATTGATAAGTTTGGGGGTGTTGATAAGAGGTGTTTTTACGTGTTTTTAAGACCGTAATTCTTATGATTTGGATTCACTTATTGCTTAAATCATGTCACATTTGCATTTAATAGGTGTGTTAAGTGAATACAGGTAATAAATGAGAATACATGAAGAAAAGGGAAGAACAACGATGTACAAAACAAGTTCAAGCATGTTTTTCAACACCGAGGCGGTTTATACATCTCCTACCACATTCGAGCGATAATTCCGTACATTTTGAGACCGACTTAGACAAAATTTCCTTCTACAAAGTTTTAGATGTATGTCTTAGCTTCAAAGGGGAACTTGAAACATCCAAATCGGAGGTCTATCGAGATAATTGTGAAGGAAATACGATTGCTGCGCCGAACAGAGAAGTACATGTGCCAGGATACGCCCCAGCGCCCTCCTAGTCATGCCTAGGCATGGATAGTCCGAATGTTACTCCTTTTTCAGCCTAAATTCCATCCTTATATGATGGGTAAGAATCACTTTTGGCCATAATTCAGCACATGTGTTGAGGGGTTGTCATAAGTGTGTTTCTTGGTAGATTTACTTTATGGGCGCCAAATCAGAAACAACCTCCATGTTGAAACGTACTTTAGGTATACTTAGAGACCGAATTGGACAAAATGTTCTTCTGCAAAGTTGTAGATCTATGTGTTATCTAAACATGGGGACTTCAATCATCCAATTTGGAGATCTGTGGAGAAGTGTATGAGGAAAATACTAAGACTGCGCTGGAAAGCAAGAAAATGGCAGCATGCATGTGTTTTGTTGAAGTTTTCACATGGTTATGCTTGGTGGAATTCTTAATGGCCGAAAGTTCAGCATTTTTTAACTGGTTGGAATCTTAAAAGCCAAACTTTAAGCATCACCTTAGGTGGAATTCTCATTGGGGAACTTTAATGAGAATTCTTAATGCATACTTTAGTGGAATTTTGGCTATAAAAGGAGGGGGAACCCATACTCTTCATCATTCACTATCAATTTCAGATTCTTAGAGGAGAGGGGGGCAGCCCCTAATCTGATTTATCCACCATTCATCACCATTCTTCATCACTCTTGGAGGGGAAAACTAGAGGAAGGAAAAGAGCTTGGGGATTGAAGGCTCAACTTCAAGATCCATCATTATTCACTTTTGAGGGAGTTTTTATAGCTTTTCATTTCAATTATGTCTATGAACATGTGTATTAATTCATTTATGTTTTTCATATTATCCATTATGAACTAAATTCATAAGACTAGGGCCATGTAAGGCCAAATTGTGATTTATGCTTATAATAGATGATTGTTGAGGTTGTTCTTATATTGTTATGTGATGTGAATTTGTGTTTTTGCCTATCTTGCATATACTTGATCACTATATGTTAGAATCTTATGCCTAGGTTAATATTTCGGGAGAAAATTGACTTAGGGTGCAAGAAATTCACATCATGACCCGTAACTAATGAGGAATTGCCCTAGACATAGGTAAAGATTCCCGGGTGAAGTTGTTCGATACAAATCGAGTGAACTCTAGTACGTTAATGCATGTTTAGTGGTTAGATTTTCGGATAGGAATATTTGGGAAATCACGATCTAAGCATAGGAGTTTATACGCGAGACATCGGTTATTCTCTACCCTCGGAGTTCTCACCATAACAATATAAGCGTAATCCTTCAACTAGAATCTTTATAAGTATAATTGATCAATTTGAACCTAGCATGTGCCTTAGTCTCCCTTTATACTTTGTGTAAAATCAATTGTGTAATCTTGTTCTTATTGTATGCATTTTACCTATAATTTACTTTAATTATATTTGTTCTTTTTTTTCGTTAAAATCATAAACTAAAATTCAAGTCTCCGTGGTTCGACAATCCGGACTTTTAGTCCACTTATTACTACACACGACTAGTGCACTTGCTATCATAGCACGTTGACTTTTAGCGTGTCAGCCCTCATATTAGCGCTCCTTACCCTATGAGAGTCTCCGTCATTGGGAGCACAAGATATCATATTGATCACCCATTTGCGCTTAACCCCTATTCCTTTTGGAGGATCCTTCTTTTCCTGATTATCACTCAGCTCTTCATGATGAGGAGCTTCCATCTGACCATTGACCAGCTCTCCTCTCGTAACGAGTTTTCGGAGGAGCAGGGCTTCTATCAAACATTCTAGCACTTTTTCCTCTATCTCAGCATATGAGTTCTTGGAGCCACCCACTTTGAAAAACCTCACTATTTCATTTAACAAATGTCGTCATTCGTTAGTATGATGTCCTAATCTATATGGAACCTACAATATCTATCAGATTTGGGGTTCATAAGTCCTGTGGTGGCACAACGAGGCCATCTTACATAACTTTTATGTTGTATGGCCAGGATGGCTTTTGACCGTGACACCTTTAATAGTTTGAAAATGGTGTATCACTTTTCATTTGGACATCTGTTTTCCATCCGTATCCGTTTAGCAGGATAAGGTGAGTGAATGTCAATAGGCTCAGAAAAGATAGGAGTCGAATCCTAAATGTCAGAGTCAGCCGCGGACGTTCGAATGTTGGAGGGCCCCACGGTCAGGCTTAGATTGGACGACGTACGGATGTTGCCTTCGTCACATTCGAACGTGTTGTTCAGTAACATCTCGTTCTCAATAATTGTTCGGAATGTTTGAATGTTAGAAGGGTCACGTTTGGACGTGCTGTGCGGGCATGAAATTTCAGAATTTTCCAACTTTCTTTCCTTCAAAGTCACAGTGATGCATTCTTCCTTCAAATTCTCATCAGTATCACTCGGTAGTGTTTCAGGTGATCTCTAATAGATGACGCTCGATTATTGCTGTATTTGACATCTCATCTCCATTATTCCCAAACATACATCTTTCATCATAAGGTGAAGCTCTTCCAAGACTTTATCAGATTCTTCCTTCACAACAGAAATTTCTCTTGGCCTTGTTAAAAATTTCCATGGATCGGGCCTTGATTGTGATGGTAAGAGGGTATGGGTATGTTGAGACGATCAAAAGGAAAGAGAAATCATAGCTTGAAACTTGAAAAGAAAAGTATAGATTATTAAAACTTGCAATAAAATTAAAAACTAAAATTAAACAAGTCCCCGACAACGGCACCAAAACTTGACACAGTAGAACTCTACGTGTTGTTACAGCAAGAGGACTGGTCGTGTGTAGTAATAAAGTGGACAATTGAGTCCGGGATGTCAAACCCAAGGAGACTTGTATTTTATTTTTACGAGAAATTAAAACAAGCAAGAACTTAAAGAAATTACTTGAGTAAATACTATTGTATTTCTCTCTTCCTATACTTTTGTCTTCAAATCCTGTTTTAAAGTCTCAACAATACAATTACTAGATCTCGCTACTTGAGTAAATACCCTTCTATTTCTCTCTTCCTATACTTTGTATATAACACCAACCACTGCAACAACCACAATCTTCAGATCCTAGCTCCTAAAAGTATAGATTAGCCATCTAGTCCTCTGCCATATAGCACAGGCCCGCTACATTAATCCATTGCATGATCTCCTGCATAACTTGTTGAACCTAACTACAACCAAAGAACAAGTGTTCCACTGATTCTACACCATGCCCACACAACAAACCATTGCAATCTGGTAACAAAATAAACTTTCCAAGTCGTTCTCTAGTCAATAATCTCTGGTCTAAAACAAGCCATGAGGTAAATGAGTGTTTTGGAATGTTCATTATATTCCAAGCAATAAGGGCTCTGACACAATAGAACTCTATGTGTTTTTACAGCATGAAGACTGGTCGTGTATAGTAATAAAGTGGAAATTTAAGTCAGGGATGTCGAATCAACAGAGACTTGTATTTTAGTTTTACGAGAAACTAACCCAAGCAAGAACTTAAAGAAACTAAAGATTTAAAGATTTTAAAAGCAATAAAATAATCTAAAAGTAAGAATTAACTAAAATATTTTGGAAGCAAAAGAAAAGAAACAAGATGTCAAAATCAAGATAGCTATGGAGAGAGCAACTAAGACACATTTGTTAGCATAAATTAATCAATTCTTGTTAAAATTATGTTTTTATATTATTAGATTAATGTTGCTAAGGTGGAAAATTCTTTAAGATTATTATCACGCGGATCCCTCGCTCATGATAACCTATACTAGATTAGGTGTAGCAATCTCTCTTGTATACATTAAAATGTAGAATTTTTCCCAGATTAATTCAGATTCTTCCAAATAAATTTGGCTAACATCATCTGGAGTATGTACCTATCCCTAGAATCAACTGACTTAAAAGATATTATTAATCCTTTTTTGCACCTTAAATTACTTTCTCCCAAATAGATAAAATAAGCATAAAATCTTACATATGTTAATTACACATATGAAGCTCTAAGAATAAGATTAAAACACAAAGCAACAATGAAATTATTATGAAAAACGTAATTTATAACTCAAATCTCATAAATTAGCCTAAACATGGCCTTAGTTCGAAGGATCAATTTCACAAAGAAAGATAAAAGATAGAAAAAAAAAGATTCATATTCATAGACAAATATAAATCTCATCTAAGAAAACTCCCTATTAAATTTGATGGTTGAACTTCGATCTTCATCCCTTCCATGCTTCTTGATTTCTTCACCTTCATGGGTTTGTGTATATCTTCATGAATATTTAAAAACTAAGTCTAAACCCTAATAGGGCTCTATTCTATGTGAATTTCGTGTTCTAAACCCTAAAGAACTGATCTACTATATATAAGGGTGGAAAGGAAAGACTCCAACTTGAGTTAAAAACTAGAAAAACGCATAAAATCTGCTATTTTCCCCTCGACCTCACGTCTGGACGTCAGGTATCCCATGTTTGAACATTACGTTAGTTGTTTCACGGTCGAACGTAATTTTTTGTCTGCGCAGCGATCTTGTTTTCTTCAAAACTTTCTCTACAGATCTTTGATTCAGATGATTCAAGTCTCCATGTGAATCCAAGATAGAGTTCTACAACTTTGGAGAAGTATACTTTTCCAAATTGGGATTTTAAAGATTCTAAAATTGTGCATTTCCGCCTAGTTTTCCTCAATTGCATTGATTTTCCCCCTTTACTCAATAAGCACACGAATGAAACACATATGTGGCATAAATCATTCATAAACCAATGTAAGTAACATGAATATGAGCCTCTAAAATACGTGAATTCATAACCTATCAGGTTCCTCTAAACTTTACCTTAGTGCCTTGCAACCAGTCATAGGCACTCTTGATAGTTTATTGACTAAATTTTGTCTAGGTCCATCTATTATGCAAAAATCCATCCTTAAATTTTGGCTTGATTGAGTTAATCTTCTAATACACAAAATCCTACCAAGTGTACAAGGTCGTGCAAGTAATATAGTGGATGTAATTCGGGATTATCGTACCCTAAAGACAATTCTATTTAAGTACTGAAATTACTGTGCTATCTAATTCTAAGTTAAATCATGACACAAAGATGTGAATTATGAATTAAAATACTAAATAACAATTACCAACTAATGAGAGAAATTACCTTTGAATTAAATCAATGAGAAAAGTGATTAAGGCACATTATTCAACCAACTATTCAATTTGACTATGATTCTATCTTACCGGATTATTAGATTGATTAGGTTAAGGTGATTAGATTAAGGCGAAATTCCCTAAATTACTTACCATCCAATCTCTTGGTATAGCAATTTTATTTTCATTAACGATTTCTATGTCTCTATATGAATTCGAATTAATGAAAACACGTTACAAAGATTCATGGAATTTCCCATTTTCACGGAAAGCACACACAAGGAAATAGAATCTATCTCTAGTCAATTTTACGTTGTGGTGTTTAATACCTAGATGCATCCCTAGTTTATCTCCTCTTGGTCTCAAAACTAAGCACAAATTTATACAAATGGTAGCTAAGCAATCATAGGCATTAAGAACAAGTATTAAACACATAACCTAAAACAAATTTAATCCCGAAAAATAATACTCATAAATCAAACATAGTAATTGAATTTCACATGGCCCAATAAAAGGGAAATTAAGTCATAATCGTAAAGAAAAGAGATAATTCATCTTGAAAGATATGTTCAATGAAAACAAATCTAAAAAATGAAATTAAAACTCCCAAATAACATTTCTTAATAGATCTTGCTTGAATTCTCCGTCTTCATAGACAAAGATGGAGTATCCTTGCGTTCTTCTTCCTCAAGCTTCTCTCAACCCTCTTGAATTGTTTCAAAGTGTCAAAACCCTCAAAAGTGGGCAAAAGTTACGAATTTGACCTAATAGTGCGTATTTATAGATACTGAAATTAGCCCGTAGCCGCGGCTAAAAAGTCGGTAGCCACGGCTAAATTCCGTTGTTCATGTTTTACATGTTTCTTAGCCATGATGACTTCATATCTTCAAAATACGAAGGTTCCTTCAGGATCACCGTGGCTAAGAGTCATTATAGCCATGGTTAAAGGTGTATTTTAAGAAATTATTAAATCTTTTAACTTATTTTTGCTCTAATTCTCAAATAACCTATAGATTCACAACCAATCAAAAAATCAAAGCATATATGGTATAAATAAACTCAAGAACGCATCAATATACAAGAAAAAAGGCACCTAAAAAATGTAAAATATGAGCTTATCAACACCCCCAAACTTAAGGTTGATCGCCCTCGAGCAATGAAATTAAAGAAAACACATAAGCTCGAAAATTCTACACCTATTACACAAAGGCAAGATAAACACCTTAGAACAAGGCTTATGAAGAATCACTTATTCTTCAAAAAATTTCAAATTCATATTCCTCAAAAATTCTGCAATACTATCCCAAATCCTTAATACCCACACTTCCTCTTATGTCTAGAATCCACATTAGGCAAGATTATGCAAACAAATCAAACTCATTAACATAAACCAACTTCAAAATTGAAATTATTTTCCAAATGCACAATGCACAACCACCATGGTCAGAAGGTCTTTTCGGCTTGTAATGTAAGGCTCGGGTGTTGGCTAGGTACGAAAATATCTAGAAGAACGTGACTAAAAGTTTAGAGAGCTTAAAACTCGATATCCTCAAACTACACTCACTAACTAAGCATCATATATACTCAAAATTCTCACCACTTTCTCCTTTTTTTTTTCTCTTTCTTTCTTAACTTTTTTTATTTTTTAAACTCACAACCCCAAAACTTATTTTTTGTCTATATTGGGTTGTGTATGCGTTACAATATCCATTCAATGATCATTGCAGTATCACATATATAGCCTAGTCGATTTTTTTTTCTTTTCTTTTTTTCCTTCTCTTTTTTTTTCGATCATTTTGTTTTCCAACTATTCCGGCTCAACTTTATTCAAGTGCTTCTCACATCCTTCTCTTTCATCTAGTATACCCCAAAACACTAATCAATTCTCAAAATCAATCAACATCAACCTCCTTATCTTTATGTGCACAAAACAATAAAACACACACCCAAACACAGGTAAAAGACACCGAATTGTAAGCTCTCATGACAGAGTGATTATCTTTATTTTTCTTTTAGGTTAACGGGTAGATGATGTGGTTTATGAACAAAAAGAGAATGGTCGTCTATGGTGTGCTTAGCCCACCCCATTCTTATCATTAAGAAAAATCAAAATTAGCCTAAATCATGTCATGTGCACGCAATATCAATGCACCCATCAAAATTAAACAAACGTAGAAGGTTCATGCCTCGAGTCCTCGAAAATTTACATAAGCTTGACTAAAAAGGATATCAAGACATAGAAAAACATGTTGATCACAGAGAAAAGAATCGGAAGCTAAAAACAAATGAGACAGCAAAATCATCAAGCTTCATCAGAAAAATGACAGTTCATTAGAATTATTCAAGGCATTTTCACTTGTACATATGTGTATAAATTGCATCAATTTTTGGGTATATCAAAAAAATAAAAAAATTCATGCATAACATGTATTCACCCCCAAACTTAATAAGCGCATTGTCCTCAATGAGCCAAATGATGGAAAATAAAAGTAACTAGGGGAAAGAATACTACCCTAATCATTGAGTGAGGTTGGCCAGACAGAAAGTGCACAGGAGCTAACGACAAGCACTCGCGTTGATGGAGAATAGGTGTGACCTAAACACATAAACAAAAAAAACTAGAAAGTAGACACAAACATTTGTAATAAGGAGATTAATATTCATGACATGTTCTTCAAAAGAGAAAAAGAAAAACAGAAACTAAAAAAAAAACAAAAGTCTCAGCAAAGCAGAACAAAAAAAGAAAAAAAACGAGAACAAAATCAACATATCCTGAACAACTAAAAGGGGGATTCTTTTTGGTGCTGTTAGAAAATTAGGAATAAGTGAAAGATGTTTGAAATAGAAAGGAGAAAATAAGAAATTTCTGGATTTAAACCCAGCTGTAAATTTTATTTTATTTTAATTTTTGGGGTTAAGAACGCGATTTAGCCATGGCTAAGACTGGAAGTAGCCACGGCTACTAGGACAGAGAGGGTTCAAATGCGTAGTCGTAGCTATGGTGATGGGCATCCGCGGCTATAAATACGTGGCAGCGAGAATTGCAAAACTTTGTACTGTTAAGTTGCGGTTAAAATGAACCGTAGTCGTGGCTTAAAGACTTGAAGTCAAAATGTGAATTTTTTTAATTGCTAAGCCATGGATAAAATCTAGAATTGCTTCAGCTAAAATGCCTGACACCATAATTTTTTTTTCCTTCTTTTCTCAAGTAAGTGATACCGCTCGTCTAGAATTTCTCGCTTGTACATAATGCTATACTTGAGACACGAAACAAACTAAAAGAGAAAAAAAGACTCAACTAAATCAAAAAAAAAAATAAAAAAAAATGATAAACATGGGTTGCCTCCCAAACATGGGTTCCAATTGCATAGAGGCGTCTCCCCTCTAATCTCTATCACACAATCTAAAAGAATTAAAATTGAGCATAAGTTTTTTTTTCAAAAATACATAATTGAAATGTAAATATGAAAGTTTGAATGAAATTGAGAAAGAATCCTCAACGGATGATTGCAACTCATATGTGGTTGTCCCCAATTCCCATAGACTTGGTTTTGACAACCAAATGGTGGTACATCCAAATGATTTATATATCCTCTGATTTTCTCCTTCCCAACCGTAATATCACTTGGGTTCTCAAAATATGCATCGAATGGATCACTAGATTTGTAAACCTTGACTTCAACCTCCTCCACTCTGTCTCTCTGATGATTGATACACTTTTGTATGAATTTGAGAGATATGGTGATAGGTGGTGTTGGGTTCTTGAAGATTGGTAACTTTCTTTCATGGTTATGTGATGGAGTTGATTTTGGAATCTCTATGCTGAAGTGAAGGTGCTTTAGTGATGTTATCTCTGCTTCACCACACATAGATTCTGGACGTAGTTTTGGTGTAGCAATGGGGTGCAGACATTGTGGTGCCGAATCAACAACTTGTTCAACTTCTGTACTAAGTACCTCATCATTCTCTTCTATGCTACTTTGCAAAGTGGCTGGTGATCTCTCTGTCAATAAGGTGGAAAGTTGATTGAGTTTTGTTTGCAATTCCATCATCGATGCTTCGATATTTTGTGACCGCTCACCATTCATCTTCATCCATTGGATTCTCAACTCTTCAAACCTCGGGCTCCTATCGCGTTGTTGCTGATAATCCCCTTGGTTCTGAAAGTCAATCGGTTTAGATTCTTCATCCATCATACTATCATGTTGCAAGTATATGGGTGAAGATATCATAACATAATAATTCAATGGAAAATCAGGATGACTCACCCCCTGTGTTGAAAGTAACCGCTATGATGAACACCTCTACACCATAAACACAAATCTTGCACTTGGCTCCCTTAAGTTCCAACGTTCCATTCTTGTCGTGACCAATAAAAGTTATTATCATTCATCTCTTCAAGAAAAAAAAAGATTATATATAAAAATGACTTAATCTTAAAACAGATAAGAGAATCTCAATATTAAATAAAATAATTATCTCCGGCAACGGCGCCAAAAACTTGACACACAAAATCCTAGCAAGTGTACTAGGTCGTGCAAGTAATATAGTGGATGTAAGTCCGGATCATCGTACCCTAGAGACTATTGTATTTAAGTACTTAAATTAATGTGCTATCTAATTCTATGTTAAATCAAGAGACAAAGATGTGAATTATGAATTAAAATACTAAATAAAAATCAGAGAAATCAGCTTTGAATTAAATCAATGAGATAAGTGATTAAGGCACATGATTCAACCAACTATTCAATTTTACTATGATTCTATCTTACCGGATTATTAGATTAATTAGGCTAAGGCGAAATTCCCTAAATTACTTACTATCCAATCTCTTGGTATAACAATTCTATTTTCGTTAACGATTTCTATATCTCTATATGAAATTCAAGTTAATGAAAATGCATTACAAAGATTCAAGGAATTTCCCATTTTCACGGAAAGCACACAAAAGGAAATTGAATCTATCTCTAGTCAATTTTACGTTCTGGTGTTTAATACTTAGATGCATCCCTAGTTTATCTCCTCTCAGTCTCAAAAATAAGCAAAAATTCAGACGATTGGTAGCTAAGCAATCATAGGCATTAAGAACAAGTATTAAACACATAACCTTAAACAAATTTAATCCGGAAAAATAATACTCATAAATCAAACATAGTAATTGGATTTCATATGGCCTCAATCAAAGGGAAATTAAGTCATAACCGTAAAAGAAAAAAGATAATTCATCTTGAAAGACATGTTCAATGAAAACAAATCTAAAAGCATGAAATTAAAACTCCCTAATAACGTTTCATGATACATCTTGCTTGAATTCTCTGTCTTCATAGACAAAGATGGAATATCCTCGCGTTCTTCTTCTTCCCCAGGATTCTCTCAACCCTCTTGGTGTGTTTCAAAGTGTCAAAACCCTCAAAAGTGGGAAAAGTTACGAATTTGACGTAATAGCACGTATTTATAGATGCTGAAATTAGCTCGTAGCCGCAGCTAAAAAGTCGGTAGCCACGGCTAAATTCCGTTGTTCACGTTTTACACTTTTCTTAGCCTTGGTGACTTTTCATATCTTCAAAGTACGAAGGTTCCTTCAGTATCAATGTGGCTAAGGGTCATTATGGCCATGGCTAAAGGTGTATTTTGAGAAATTCTTTAATCTTTTTACTCATTTTTGCTCCAATTCTCAAATAACCTATAGAAACACAACCAATCAAAAAATCAAAGCATATACGGCATAAATAAACTTAAGAACGCGTTAGAATCCAGTGGAGGAACATAGTCCCAAAATTCAGCATCTTTTAGGTAAACACAACTTATCCGTTTAACCCACAAGCTATCTTGTTTTTGAGAAATAGCCCAAACATGCTTTCCAATGGCAGCAATATTTCACAGTTCACAGTTCTTGACATCCAAGCCCCTAAATTTCTTCTTTCTATGAACAATATCCCAACTAATTAGAGCCATTTTCTTCTTATTTTCCATTTTTTCCAAACAAAGTCCCTACATTTTGCTTCAATTTGTTTTATCATTGGTTGAGGGAGAATGATGACAGAGGACCAATATACATGTATAGTCACAAATATTGAGTTTATCAACTGAGTTCTAACTGCATAAGATAGATTTCTTGATGCCCAACAGGTGAGTCTTTTTGCCATTTTATCCAGAAGACGCTGACAATCTATCTTATTCCACTTGATGGGAGATAATGAGACCCCCAAGTATCTAAAAGAGAATCCAACCACCTAGAATCCTATCAACTGAAGGAGTTTTTGATTTTTTTTTTCCTGTGACACCCCTCTAATATACATTTGTCACTTAGTTTGATTGACCTGGAGCCCAGTTGTGGCAGAAAATTTCTCAAATTGATTCTAAAGGATCGCAATCGACTGTTCTGTGGCTTTGCAGAAGCGCATTAAGTCATCTTCAAAGCAAATGTTTGTTATAGTCATGGATTTACAGAGAGGATGAAACCTGAAATCCCTGTGTGAAGCTGCAACAGTTATGTTTCTGGTCAAAAATTCCATTACTAGGATAAACAGTAAGGGGAGATAGGATCTCCATGTCTTATCCCTATTTTCCCTTGGAAGTGTCCATGTATTTCACCATTAATTGCAAGAGAGAAACTAACAATGCTTATACATTCCATGACCCATCTAGTGTATTTCCATGGAAATTTATAACCCTCTAACATCTCCTCAAGAAACCCCCATTCAATTGAATCATAAACCTTCTTTAAGTCAATCTTCATCAAGCATCTAGGAGAAACTGCATTCCTATTGTATAACCTAATAAGTTCTTGAATTATTCGGATATTATCCACAATTGATTTGTCACTCACAAAACACTTTGATTGTCATTCACCAGATGGGGGACAACAGCTAGTCTACTTCTAAGGAGCTTAGAGATACATTTATAGATAGTATTGCAACATGCAAGAGGTCTGTATTCAATAACTCTGAGTGAGTTTTCAACTTTTGGAACAAGAGCTAGGGTAGTGCTATTAAGTTGTTTAAGGATCTGCCCATCCTTGAAGAAACTTAACACTGCTTATGTCACCTCTTCACCAACAATCCTCCATGCTTTCTTAAAGAAATCACTGCCATACCCATCAGGTCCAGGGCTCTTGGAGCTGTGGATACTAAACATAGCCCCTTTAACCTCTTCCCTACTAAATGGTTTGATGAGATCCAATTGTTGTTCCACAGAAAGTCTTGGACCTGCTTCATGAAGAGCTGGATCAGATTGTATTCTACTACCACACTGCTCCAATTGATTTTTATAAAACACACAATGAAGTGGTTCACCACTTCCTTGTAATTTGTCATTGTATGCCCTCCCTCATCAATGATAGCTACCACTTTATTCTTGTAATGTCTTTTCTTCATGAACAAATGAAAGAACTTGGTATTTTGATCCCCCCATTGTTAACCAATCTGCCTTTGATTTCTGCTTATAAAATTTTTCTAAGGCTACGCTCTTTTCATGTAGAATTTTAACAGCATCTCTCTCCTATTGCTCAACTTTATCATTGATTAAGTGGTGTCGCATGTTATCTTATATATCCTATAGCTGTTCCCTAGCTGCAATCACTTGCTTCTTAATATCATGGAACTGTGATTTATTAAGCTTTTTAAGGCTACTCTTCAAAATCTTCAACTTCTGTGATACTTTGAACATACTAGTACCACCAATATATTGGTTCCAAACTTCTGCCACTATCTCACTTAATTGTGGTGCATCTGACCATATATTAAAATATTTGAAAAGAATTACTCTATGTTGAGCCTGAGCTTGGATGCTGATGATCATTGAGGTATGACCTAAGACCCCAGCTACCACAAAGTTTGCCACAACTTCTGGATATACTTCAATACATAATTGGTTGACAAGTACTCTATTTATCGTAAAGTATATTCTTTCACCAGGGTCATGCCCATTACTCCAGGTATAAGTATGTCCAAGCCATCTAATTTCTTCTAACTCACAGTCTTCCAGGCATTCCTGAAAATCTGCAGTTTCTTGGGAAGTTATAGGTGCCCCTCCAATTCTGTCTTGTGGTTTAAGCACTGTGTTAAAGTAACCCATAGTGATCCAAGGTAAGCCAACTAATGTCACCAGTCTTTTAAGATTCTCCCATAATTCTCTCCTTTCATTTAGTGATTAAAAACATAAACAAAGGTGGTATAGAATTGCCTTTGGGTAGTTTTGTTGAAAACTCTACTATGAACTAGTTGTGTTGTAGATTGTAGGACTTTAATGTCAAACAACTCCTTCCAAATAACCCAAATCCTCCCTCTAGGGCTGTCTTCCAATTTTGTATAACTTCCCCAACCTCTTGCTATACTAATATATACTTTTTCATAGTTAGCTTGCTTAAATTTAAGCTTCAAAAGTCCAAGTAATCCAAGATCATGTTTATTACAGAGGGCCTGGATTTCTCTCTGTCTACCAGAGCTGTTCAGGCCCCTAACATTCCAAGCTTCGATTATAATCATAATTAGCAACTGTGGCAGTCACCAATACTAGTTCCACCTGAAGTTCCTTTGATTCTCTGGCCCAAACATTGGCCCTTTGTTGGTCATTCCTAATTTTTTTCCCACTCCTCTGCACAGTATACCACTCAAGTTCATGTGTACTTACTTGCACATTTGTTTCCACTGGTTGGATAGGATCCAGACTCCTATGCTCTTCTGTTTCAAGTTGTTTTGCCTTATCCTTTGCCATCCATACTTATTTGCCCTTCCTCTTTTTGCATTGACTCTCATTATGGCTACAATTTTGGCAATGTTTACATAGTTCTGGTTTCTACTCATATGTGACTTTTTGCTTCACTATGATGTTTTCTTCATTCTCAAAGTAGATTTCATCAGGCATAACTCTTGTATCCACCTCTACAAGCAGTCTTGCAAACTAAATCCTTTCCTTATCTACTGTCATTTTGTCAGCAACAAGAGGAGTGCCTACTAAGCTAGCAATTTTGCTTAAAGATTTGTCACTCCAATATTTCAGATCCAAATTTTCTAATCTCACCCACACAGGCATTATTTCCACTATATGATTATCATATGAAAAATTTTCGGTCTAGGGAGCTATGATCATGGGCTTCCCATCAAAATGAGTAATTCTAAGTTGCAACACATTATCTCTATTTTCTACTGTATGAAATCGAACTTAGTACATACCACATTGCTTCAATAGAATTTTATCAATGTCATACTTACCCCACATGCGCCTTAAGTATCCATTAACCACTAGACAGGGAAAATTTGCCCCAAAAATGATACAGACCACTACAGAGCTCCAATACTCGATTTCCGGTTGGAAATCCTCTTCACATATTCGCCTAATTTGTTGCCCATTCTTTGCTTTTGGCTCCATTAAATGTCGTTTACAACCAGCTCCTCTCAGTTTGGTTATATCAAAATTTGTCCATACACTTTCGTGTTGTTGGTTCCCTTTTATTCCCATCACTGGTGTTGCAATATGGGCGGCTCAGTTTCCAGGTTTTGGTTTTGGACCTTCTGCATGCAAATCTCTATCGATTGCAAAATTTCTAGATGTTCCATTTGAATCACATGATTTCGCATTTCCTTGAGTATTTCCTCCAACTTTCCCAACTTTTTATTCCCCAATTCTTCTTCAGGCGCAACCTTAATTTCAGAACGCGGGTTTGTTTGCAATTTCAGTTGTGATGTCTGGCATATCTCCTGCGATTTGGTGGTAGGCGTAGTGGATGATGGCGGTGTCACAATCTCAATCATCATTTTAGCCGGCACTTTCTTCCTCTTGGCCATGGCCAGCACCACAATTGATAGAGGTTATATATATATATATATAGATTATAGATTATAGATTTTAAATTGAGAGCTAAATAATATAGGACTCTACAATATTCTTTTTATTCTTTGTTTAGCTATTAATTTACTGTATACTATTAATAATATTTATTACCGATATTATGGATACTATACAAGGGAATATATGTTAATTCACAATTAGTTGAAACAATTTTTGGATCTATACTTTTAGTATAATATAGATATTGATATGGGGTAAAATACCCCATTATGACCTCTTTACCAAAATGTCCTCCGCAAAAGCTCATAATTACAGGTCACCCGAGGATCCGCGTGTTCTTACCGTAGACCTCGCCTAACCCGAATCCAACCCAGCTTGACCCGACAATCTAGCCATTCATTAAGGACACGTGGAGTCTAAGATCTCTTAGATTATAATGACCCCTACGGCTCTTCGTAATTACGAAATAACCAGGATCCGCAGTCTAAAATACGCGGATCTCTCTGACACAACCCGACACGGCTGGGGCTCTTCGCTCAGCCGTTGGATGCAAACACACGGAGGACCCAGATTCTGCCACTTGTCAGATCCGTACAACTCCTAAAAACTCTATAAATACCACACCATTTCCCCACTACAAGGTATCATTTTCTCCCCTCCTCTACACCTTTACTATGTGTTTCTTAGACCTCAGTACTAACTTGAGCGTCAGAGGGTCTTTGCCGGGGTCACCAACTTTGTGATTTCAAGACAGATCCCGATCAACTTAGAGCTCAAGGTGGACTTGACCTCTAGGACCTCAAGCTTTGAGATATGACCTAGGTTTTAGACCCGGATCATTTGACGCGGTCTGTGGGAAACTCCTGAAATTGATCGGAGCCCATGTGAGAAAGGATCTTGATCGGAGCTCGTGGTCCAAATGACCAGAGTCAAGCTCAAAAAGATGATGATTGATGGAGGGTGAGAGCTCTAAATGAAGAGGATGTAGAGAGCCAACCCATCCATAAGACAAAATCAAGCTTATGGCCCTCAACAAACTAAACCTCGAGTTGGAGTAGTACCAATGGAGGATGTGCCCCCGCCTCTCCTATTATTTCCAGAAAATGAGTGGATCGATGATGATCTAGAAGAGGAGCACCACCATGAGAAGGAGCAGGTCCTTCTAGCAAGGAGGCCACCACATCAACAATGTGAGGTCTAAAGTAGCGCATGGCTCAATGAAGCAGAGAATAGATCTCCAACACCTATACCCCTTTCGAGGAACTTTAACCTATTTCGATCTGGAGTGACCCCGCAGAGCTCTTGTGAGGAAAGACCTTCACCACAACCTACAGTTCAAATGGCAAAGCCGAGCTCACAGAGATGATGATCAATGGATGTTGAGAGCTCTGAAGGTGGAGGACCTTAAAAGAAATTCCATCCTGAAGAGAAAGTTAGACTCATGGCCCTCAACAAACTTGACCTTGAATGGGAGTAATACCAATGCAGGATATGCCCCGTTTTGCCTATTATTTCCCAGGTAGGAGTCGGCCAATGATGATTGAGAAGAGTAGTTTCGTCATGAGAAAACAAGTCCTACCTCACCAATTATTTCCCGAATAGGAGTAGATCGATGACTATCCAAAAGAGTAGTTTCATCGCGTGAGAGAGCCGGTCCACCGCCAGAGAGCAGATCTCAAACGCGTACATCCATTCTGAAGAAAAACGACTATCTACTTCGGTGGACTGGAGTGACCGCACAGAGCCCATGTTGATGAGGACCATCAAAATACCTGTGACCCAGGTGCCCCAGATAAAGCTCAGAAATACAATAATTGATTGGGCACTAGGGAGAATAATCAAGCTCACAACCTCTCTCCAGCTCGACCTTAATTTAGAATGGTGCCAAGGAGGAGCATACCCCTGTTTATCTAGTTATTCCCTAAAGAGGCTAATGAGAAATTGCGATCGAGTGCTCTTGTCCGCGAGTAAAACTCCAAAGACCTACCCCGAAAAAGGAGGGCAAGGTGGACCTATGGATAGAGCAATCCCAAGAGATGTAATGCCCTACCACAATTGTTGCTTCCATTAGAAAGTCCCACATAGTGAAGTGGAGGAAGAAGGATATGAAGAAAGAGAGCCGACCTAGAGGAATCCAGTGTGGGCCCCAAGAGATGTATAGTAGTGAGAGGCTAAATGAGGTCAAGAGCCGAACTGACCACCCCTTTTAGAAGCAGGAAAGAAGACAAAAAGCCAATGATGTCCTAGTCATTATCACATAGCGCTGAACAGGTCCCAAGAGCCAGTGGAGAATGAGAGGAGAAATCTCTAGCATCAATTGAGTTATGTCAAAATTATCCCTAAGAAGAGGTCCCCTTTCACGAATACACCATGGCCGGAACGGTGTTGCCCAAATTTAGAAGCCTGAGCCGACTTTAATGTGATAGGATCAAAGATCTAGATGAGCATGTCATAGTCTTAGAGCGCATAATGACGTCCCACGATAAGACGAATGTGATAAGAACCCAAATATTCATTAAAGCGGATGAGTCCAGGAGAGGTTCACATCTTTACCTCCTAAGTACGATGGTCTCATATGAATGATTAGCCCGAGAAGTCAAGTACTATTTTACCAAAAAGAGAAATTCAAAGAAATCTGAAGCTCACCTCCTTCGAGTCAAGGCAAAGTAAGGAGATATGCATTATTTTGGCGGTGAGCATCTTGAATCAATGGGCTCGAACAGGTCTTTTGGCACCTTGCTTATCTCAGGAGCACCTGTGAACTTGGAGAAACCAAAAGGAAATGGGTCATAAATATGCCTAGATGAAGCCCGATCCAGAGAGTCGAACACCATAAAAAATGTTGAATAAAGAATTGAAAGACTTCCCATGTCAAGAGACAGACTGAAAAAATATCAAGAAGAACCATTAGATGGGACCTCGACTCGAGGGATATCCAATCAGGTCCCTTTATAGAAATCATAAGGACTAAACTATATTAATGACCGCAAGAGATAGAGCCCTTTTGAGTATAGAGAGCTCCAACGTGCTGAATTAGTCTAGAGAAGTGAAAGAGTCCTCAAACCAAAAAGTCCCTAGCAAGTATTATAGATTTCATGATAATAAAGATCACGATCTCAATGAGTATTTTCAATTGAGGGGCAAAAAGTTGATCTAGTAATCAAGCTACATTTTCTAAAGTAATTTGTGGCTAAAAACCCGAGTGAATGAGGTCCTAGCCGAAAAATGATCAGGAGCACCAGTTAAGTCAGGGAATTGGTCCAAGAATAAGGACAAATTGAAGAGGTCAAGATGAAAATGTTGGGAAGACCCATAGACCAGTCGAACCCGCGTCCAAGGCAAACAATCCACCCCGGAGGTGAGTCATCCAGATAATTGCAAGAGGTCCGAGCAAGGGAGATTTAACCCAAAGAACAGGAGATGGTTTATCAACATAGTTAAGTAACTCCGCCAAGTGATTCCAAAGTGGTGACTATTGATATAGTTAACCTTGTGGAACAGAAGGCACTTGTAGACAAAGGTGGGTTCTACAAACATCTCATTTATGGAGGCATTAAAGAAGACTGGAGCTCAATTTAATCATCTTAGAGTTAGTCAGTACGCCGCTAAGGATTTGTGGAAGAATTGAGGTCATGAAAGTGGGAGCTAGGGACCACCCGACATCTATGATGACGAAACCTAACAAGAAAAGCTATCATGTCCAGCTATTGAAGGCATAGACCCCAAATATTATAATGGTAGATGTCAACAAGCACTTGGAAGCTACATAGATAATAGAGATCCAGTCCATGAAATGACTCTCAGTTGTGGTCATGATCGTGGAAGATGAAGGACAATGGAGGATATGTGCAAATCTCACCAAAGTAGAGTGTGTCTCAATGACCCTCACTGATATTTGATAGATTCAACGATTGGACATGCGTTGATTAAGCTTAACGAGAATGTTCCTGGTGTACAAGAGCAATAAATAAAAATATGATGAACATGATGTTCCACAAGCAGATAGGAAAAACCAGGAAGGTTAATGAAGATATGTTACTTATAAAGAGTTCGAAAGAAGAAGATCAGACGCAACACCTAAATAAAGCTTCCCTAACAGAAGAGCATGAAGTTGATCCCTAACAAGTGCACTTTTGCGATCAAATGAGGAACATTCTTGGGTTATAAACTCACTCCAAAGATTAGATATTGGAGGACTAATGATGATGCTAACCAAGAACCGAGTAAGGTTAACGCTAATGATGTAGGAGTTGAAGATTTGTGTCATCAATCGTCCAAATTAATTATTGATGATGAAAGTGACGACGATGATGAGATCTTCGTGTTCCCTCCTAAGGTTACTCATGAGGTTATCAAGGATAATGTAGTAAGATCTGCTGATGATCATGAAAAGAATGATCATCAAGAGCAAAATAGAACTTGTGAGCTTGAAGCGCCTGTGCAAGCAGTTAAAGGGAATGTAGTGCAAGATCAAGCGTTGTAACAACTTCTAAACCCAATCCATCCAGATAGACTATGGCTACGTGATCATCCAATTAAGCAAATTATTGGAGATATTGCACCTCCTGTGAGGACTAGAGCTGCTACATTCAATGAGGCCATGTTCGCGAGTTTCTTATCTCAAATGGAACTAAGAAAGTGGATGAAGCGCTAAGTGATCCTAGTTGGATTGAAGCCATGCAAGAAGAGCTGAATCAGTTTGAGGGTAGTATGGTTTGGACGCTAGTACCAAGGCCAACTCACCAAGGAGTTATTGGGACTAGATGGGTTTATAGAAACAAGATGGATGAGAATGGTATTGTTATAAGGAACAAAGCCAGACTTTTTGTTCAAGGATATTTCTAAGAAGAGGGTATTGATTTTGATGAGACATACGCTCCTGTCGCCCATCTTGAAGCAATCCGAATGTTTCTCGCATATGCAGCATTCAATAAGTTCACAGTGTATCAAAAGGACGTGAAGAGTGCTTTCCTGAATGGTAAACTCCAAGAAGAAGTTTATGTGGAGCAGCCTCCAGGATTCAACAACAACCATGTAAGAGTATTGTCTACAAGCTAGATTGGGCGTTCTATGGCATTAAGCAAACACCTCGAGCATGGTCTGACACTCTCTCTATTTTTCTTATTGGTAAAGGCTTTTCAAAAGGCAACATTGATACAATGTTATTCAAAATTACCAGTGAGGAATATATTCTGTTAGTCCAAATATATGTTGATGATATTATTTTCAGATCTACTAATAAGCATCTGTGTGAGAACGTTTCAAAAATGATGCAAGAGCAATTTGAAATGAGCATGATGGGTGAATTAACTTTCTTTTAGGATTACAAGTTAAACAACTCCTTAATGACATATTTATTAACCAAGCTAAATATACACGAGATATGATTAAGAAATTTGGTATGAAAAATGCATCATCTTTGAAAATTCCAATGAGCCAAATTAAGTTAGATAAAGATAAAAGTGGGAAGAAGGTTGATATCACTAATTATAGAGGTATCATTGGATCACTTCTTTATCTTACTGCTAGTAGACCTGATATTATGTTTCTGGTATGCATGTGTGCACACTTTGAAGCCGATCCCAAAGAGTCACACTTAATTGATGCCAAGAGAATCCTTAAATACCTAAAAGGCACACAATATGTGGGCTTGTGGTATCCAAGGGACTCTTCTTTTGAATTAACTGGTTACTCAGATGCAAATTTTCCAGGATGCAAAATAGATAGAAAGAGTAGTAGTCAAACATGTCAATTTTTAGGTGATAGTTTCATGGCATAGTAAGAAACAACAATTGATAGCTACCCCTATAGCAGAAGCCGAGTATGTAGCTGCAGGAAATTGTTGTGCACAAATTTTATGGATGAGGCAACAACTTAGAGATTATGGTATACTCCTCGGTCCAACTCCTATCCATCGTGATAACCAAAGCGCCTTAGCCATGACTCAAAACCCTGTTCCTAACCATGTTCAAAAGAAAAATATCTCCATGCAATTTGTTGGTACAGAAAAATAATTTGCAGATATCTTCACCAAAGCACTCAATGAACAATGTTTTCTCACTTTAAGAAGTGAACTAGGTATGATTGATTTAAATGCTTATTCATTCTGCGTCATATTTTTCTTAGGCATACAATTTAGGGGGAATCCACTTTGTTTATGTCTAAAAGACTTTTGAAAAGTTGTTACAAGTTATCAAATTTAGGGAGAACCTTAAAATTGTACTTGTACAAGTACAAGCCAAGTAAGCGTCATTGATCAAAAATGTTTTCTATTTGCATAGATCATCAACGCTCACTATTTGTGCATGACAAGTTGCACGCTAAAAATTAAAAGACTTTAACTTAAGCGTCAACACAAAGTTTATCAGATAAATTTATTAAGCATTGAATCTATTCTCTTCAACACCAAGTAAAGGTATCTATAAAATCATGCATTATTTTAAAATATTTAGTGACGCGATGGATAGACTCAAAGATACATTTTTATCTCTATTCACATGCTCCTATCCCATTAAACTGGCGGGTAATCAAAAAGTTTTTAAAATGACGGTTCAGAGTCAATACGCGTTTGTGTACATGTCAGTGTACTATGAGCGCATCCGTTACACTTTGAAAATGGCAAACGTTTTTCAAAAATTACTCAGGACATTAAAACATTTATACATGGTAGTTACCAAATGTAACTTTACTTACTTTTTTCGATTTCACATCTGCAATTAAAGCTAAAAAAACAGCTGAGATTCATCAACTTTACATGTGGCTACATCATATTGATGAGAGAAACTGCAATTTTCAATTGTTTCATTTAAAAAAATTTGCAAAAAAATTACTTTCTCTTTTCACGAACTCTCAACAAACATTCTCTTTGTCTCTCTCAAAGCAAAATTCTTCGAATCTCTACTCTTTCAAACAATCAAATGGCACCCAAGAAATTTGTCAACGTTACTGAAGATACCATCAATGTCACTGAGGGCCTCGTCGTGGACTGAAAACAATTAAACGATCAGACTGATATTCCGATGAGGGATATGCTAGAATCTGTTGCCAAAGTCGGGCTGTAGACTTTTCTCACCAGATATTCCTACTACTTTGCTGATGAAGTTGCTGCATTTTGGAGAACCGGAAAAATCTTAGAAGACAAGAACTATATCTCCTGCTCTTTCTCCTCTTCGAAGAAAAGTTTTGTTCGGACGTTTATTCTATTCACAGAGTCCATAGGCAAGAACTTCAAATTGCCAAATCAGGGTGAGGCTTTTGAATCTATCTCTGCAAGCTAGATTGGGGAAGCTTGGGCAAAGATTTGCTATTATGATGGCATGGAATATAAGCACAACTTCGACAAGAAAGATATTTTGTCTAAGTACTGTTTGTTGGCAGATTACTATAGTAAATTTATTGAATCCAAGGTGGGAATGTTTAACAAGGTCACCTCACTGCAGTTTCAGATGATGAAAGCCATACTCATGGATATCAAAGTTAACTAGAGTGAGTATCAAAAGATTTAGGGATTGTTTGGAAACCATCAACAAGCCCTATGGAGTGGTTCTGAGTGATCTGTTATTCAAAGTAGATTGTGTTAATTCAGCCGACCAACCTCTGGCCAAGACTAAGTTTATGGGTAAGAGGATTATGAACAACCTTCTCAATCCACCTAAGGTCGGTGAAGCAGCTAAGCCCCTATCTGAGAGCTAAAAAGTTCTAGAAGTGTCAGATTAAGAGGCTGAGCGTCTAATCGAAGAAGAAGCCGTGAAGCGTCTGGCTGAGTAAAAGAAGAGGCCTCTTAGAAAGCCCAAGGCTCCAAAAGCCCCATCTCCTCCCAAGGATGATGATGACGTAGAAACTAATGAGGACGTGGAAGATAAGATTTGACTAATCAAGAGGCGGAAGTTGGTCTCTATCATTAAAAAAATTAATTTTGAAGAAGAGCCAACTATCCCTGACGCTCCTACTAAAGTGTCAAAACCTATCAAAGGGGTAAACGTCAAGAGAATATTCAAAAGAACCCGAGGCTCAGGCAAGCGTCAATCTGTCCCTTTTCTCTAAAGAGCCTGAGACTGTTGAAACAAGCGTTCATGTTCCAGAAACAGTTGTTGCTGAGACTAGTTCTCAGGGTAAGCTTATTTCTTCCCACAACGTTTCTTTTCCTACATTTATAGAAGATCGAGCTCTTATAGAGGGTATATCTTGTGCTACAAAACTTATTCTACCTGCTGTTGAAGCACCAGTTGACGTATATCTGGATATTGACTTAGTGGAAGTGGTGGTTTTTGCCAAAGATGTTGCAGCAGAGGCGCTCTCTGAAAGTCAGAGTGTCGATCTACTACAGATGGGGTCCAACCACCACAACTGAGGCATTTGTTCAAGCTGGAATCTTTAAAGACCATTGATCAATCGATCAATTATATGCCACCAGCGCATGAAGAAGACTTTATTCCCGCAAGATATAATGAAGATAAGTACGTTATTGTGGAGAATGAAATTTCCATGATGGTAAAGCATGATCATTTACTCTGTCAGATGATATACAGCTCAGAGTTAACTAATGTTGAGCATGCGTATTTTTTGGCTATTGCCAACAACGAGGAAATCACTCAAGTGCCTGCTTCAATTGTTACATATGAGAAGCATCAAGCCCAAAGAACTCACCTTGATGGTGTATAGTTAGCATATTTCTTGGATATGAGGCACAACAAGCCATTTGGATTTGCTCTAAGAAATTACAAAATCAGAGTTTATGAGCATTTACCTATTGATTTCCTGAATCCATCTGAGGAAATCTTGAATCAAGACGGTTATTCGCACTTTTTAGAAGTGGTACATAATGTTGCAAATCAGAATTCGGAAAATCCACTTCGTCTATGGAAAAAAAAGAGTGTCCATGTTGGTGAACGTGTAGCATCTATCAAGGACTACGTTCAGGAGGAAGCCAATCACTTCTTCAATAGAGTCTAGAACGCTAATTACCAAGTGGATCGCTATCGATTTGAGGCTATAAGAGATATTCACCTTGAGGCTATAAAGGCAATATTCAACACTGAAGCTCATTTCTGTATGAATTAAGTGACTTGGTGTGAAGCTTACGTGTGCAAAAGATATTCTTTTCAGGAGTTGGTTAACGCTCTGTATCTTTTTGGCATAGGAATGCATAACAAGAAGCGTCTGTTTGCTATGTATTGCCTTTAGAAGCGCTCAATGCGAGTAGGACCATTTGCTAACTTGCCAAGCATCAGACAACCGGTTGAGACCTTTCTGCGAGCAGCACTTAAAAGGCTTGCAGAAACTCTTGTCACCTTCTCTGGAAAAGCATCTAGTAGAGGCACTCGATCAGTGTCAGATCTATCTATCTCTTCAAGTCATTGTGGTGAGAATTTGAGTCAGATGATCAGGATCAAGACTTCTATCAAGCATTTTGATAAGATCTTCACTTCCAATCTGTGGAAAATATACGGTTCAATCATCAATTCATCCAGGGGTTACCTATTACTCCCCTCTCTCAAAAAAGAGCCAAGCGACCACTACTCATTCGTCATTTCTTTACTGGAAAGAAATCAGGGCATAGCCCAGGCCATTTATCCATATTTGGAAAAGTATTACAGAATCTATGTTGCAAACACCAATCCTCTTCGTCTTCCAACCAATCGTCTCATAGCCATCTCTCTAACTTATTGCACAGACGAACTCTTCTTAATTCCTTTGGCGAAGTAAGGCTACTTCCAAACCATGTGCTGGACATCTTAGGTCCAATATGGGTTAGAGCAGTGGGCAGTCCCCTCTACACGTTCATTCAGAGCACCTACATGTCAACGTATCGCATCTACGAGCTTTCTGACATTGTTACTGATTTTCATACACGCACAGCGTTTGGTAAACTTAACTTCCAATTTTTTCATTATCATCGCATGCTGTCAGCACCTGTGGAAACACCTGTACCAAAAGAAGTCCTCTCAGTTAAGCCCTTTGTTGATATCGCTCAAGTGGACTTATCTGCTCAAAGTATCCAAACAAAAAAAGAACCTCCAGCGCCTGCTGTGGCCGATATTGCTGAAACTTCAGTTATTCTAGAGGTTGCAAGGTTTTCTGACGCTAAGATCAAGCGTGCACCCACAACTGCTGAAGCGTCTCTACTAGAGTCAAAGCTTGATGCTAGCGTTGTTGAGGTTGCAGAGTATTCTGATAATTTGGGACAAGCGCAAGGCAAAGCGTTTGATTCAGCAACTCAAACTTCTCTTGAATCCTTGAAGATGTTAGAGTGTATGCCCTCAAATGCCATAAAGAGGATAGATTTATAGGGCATTGACTTATAACTAAACAATATCTTTCTATTATATATAAGGCGTTAACTTGTTGTTTTCTTATAGGTATTTGTAAGATGTTAATAAACAACGTAAAGTCCTTGAGAATGAAGGCAAACCTTGTACTTCCTATGGGATAAGAAGAATAGCACTAGAAGGGTTTTGATCCTTATTGTCTAAATAGGGTTCGCAAGTCTAAGAAAGTATTTGACTGGACATCAATACAGAACAAGGACTTGCATGATATAAGTTTTGATAAAGAAAGTGTCAGTCGAACACTGTGGGAATGATAGTGTGAATTATGTCATGAACATATTAGTTAGACTAATATGTTCGAACACTGCTCGCATCGGTCTCATCACATGGGTATTTACTCACTAATAGTCAATGATTAAACTGATAAGTTGCGATAGGTACGCGTGAACCTTAGACCAGAGGAATCGAGTTCAAGATGTACTTGTGACATCAAGTCTGTCATTAGAGTAGTTAGATCTAATCCACCCTTTGGTGGGATCGACCTCGAAGTGCGACTTGATGGGCAAGTAGCATTGTTAACTGATTAGCAAAATGGGATTTATTCTCTCATAAGTGAATGAGCTAAATATCCTATGCAGTCATGAATGAGTGAGGTTAAAAGTCTTTAGCCAAAGCATAAAAATGACCTCGACTCATTATGAGCTAAGCATATGGTCAAGTCATGTGAGTTTGACTAAAACCATGACTCTCACTTGATTGGGATATAAGAATAAAAGGTTTATACTCGTACGGTATTCACAGCGTATATGATTTGGAATGATCCTATTCATTCGTTCTCAATTGGGATACAATGTGAGCCACGTGACTGGCTAGGTGTTACTCACATCCATTTGGTTTCCTCCCAATTACCTTTTGAGACGAACCTAAAGAGTCGCGCTTAAAGGAAGTGCAAAAGGAAAATCATGGAGAAGACTTAGGAGAATTTTCGGTATTGAATATCGAGATTAATTAATTAATCATTAGATGATTTTATTAATTAATTAAGTTAATGAATTGATTAAACCTTAGATGAATTTAATTATAATATTAACATGGATTTAATTGATTGCTTAATTAATTTATTTCTTGGATAAATAATATTAATTATTCAATTAATTAAATAAGCATAATAAGGCTAAAGCCCGATGGCTGAAAAGGCCATAAAGTGGGCGTCTATAGTAATTTAGCCTAGGTTATTATTTCATTGTAGTATAAATATACTACTTAGAGAAAATTATCCTAAGTGAATAATAACACAAACTTTCTCTCCAAGTGAAACTCTCCATCATCTCTCTTTCTCTCTATTCGTCTTCCTCAAGAGAAGAAGAAGAGGATTTTCATTTTTGACTCCGGCGTGGCAATTTAGAGACAGCGACGAATTTGCTGTTCAAGAAGGGATTGCAAAGCTGGTTTAGAATTCAACATACGCGAGAACGGCAATTAAATTCAAAACCCAATATAAATACGAGAAATAGAGATGAGTCACTAGGATTTAAACATATTCTTCCGCTGCATTTTTCTGATTTTATGCAATTTTTCCCAACAGTGGTATTAGAGTCAATCTCTGATTTCTGTATTAAATTGATTACGTGAATATGTGTTTTTTCGCATTTTTGAAGCATGTTTTGAATATGTTTTTCATGATAGTAATCCATGATTTTTCTACGTTTAATTCATGTATGTTGTAGTACGATGACTTGTGAATTGAAAATTGTAATTTTTGTGAAAATCGGGTCAAAAAAACCCTGCGACGAGCTTGATGAAAACAACTCGCGCAGTCTGCGCGCTGGGAGAGCACAGCCCACCCGTTGCGCGCACAGCATGCGCATGTGCGCACGACGCCGTGCGCACCTGGCCGCGCGGCCAGGCTCAAGGCCGTGCGCCAGGCGAACGAGGGCCCTATTTTGTGGGCCCGGGTCCATGACCTGGGTCCTAATGGGTCAGGTTATTTTTCCTAGGATCCAATTTTTTAAATGAATAGGTTTTAGACTATTTTAATTATCCGGGTGGGTCAAAAGGATGATGACCCGAATTTAATTAAATAAGCCCAAATTATTTTAATTAAAATTATGGACTCTTCAATAAATTAGTTTTGGGCGTAATTAGTTAAAATTAAATATGCCAATGGTTGGTAATTTATATTTTATGAAATCAAGCCCAAATTGTTTTTATTGAATATTATTAATTTAAGTGAAATAATTAATTAATGGTTCTTGGAGAATTTTTTAATTAGTTATTTATTTAAATTAAGGATTCTCACTAAATGGTTTATTGTCATGATTATCAATAAAATTTGGAATTTTATTGAGGAAGTTAAGTAGTTGGACTAATTAATTATTAACTTAATCACCAACATAATTGTTTTATTTTTCGCGAGCATATATTATATGATGGTGACATTGTCCATGGGCATAGGTTATTTCTTTTGATTGTATTTCCTTTTATGGGTTGTAAGGGCCAGAATTGAGCCCGTTTATTTTATTTCCAGAATTATGTATAGGTTGTTCAATAATCTCATGTAATAGATAGAAATAGAATAGGTTTTTCAAGAGGAGACCAATCCAAAAGAAGAAAAGCTTGGAGCCCACGAAGAATAGCTAGGCTTATTTTTCCTTTTAATGATGGCCCATTGGCTTGGGCCCTCTAGATAAAGCCCATGGACATATGTGTTGGTTTATTGCTTTCGATGCATGTTCTTTAGTTGTACGAAGCATGTATGTTATCAATATGCGCTATATAAATTGAATAATGTGCAAAGTGAGACTTAGATAAATGTTTAGAACATGAATTCTCCCAAACAAAATTATACTAAGTTAGTAAGGGGTGCTAGGCATCCTTTCCCTGCATTAAACTTAATAAAGTTAACTATTAAACCTAGTATATGGCATCTTCCCAGTAAGTCGGGGTCGTATATCAAGATTTAATTTTAGAATTTTATTAAGTGCATTAGATGTCTTAATCGAGACATATTTCACACCCAAATATCGTTAAAGGGTTGCAAGGTGAAATTCAAATCTTAGATTATGAGGAGTTAGTGGGAGTAAACTTAGATAATCCACAAAACCTATAAATCGTTAAAGCGTTGCGATTTTGGTGGATTATGGGTAAAAGAAGATTGAACCATCTATTGGATAGATTGATGTTGGACATCACTTTAATTAAATAAGGGACCAAATATCGTTAAAGGGTTGTCATCCATTAGATTAATTAAAGAACTCAATCCCCTCCACAAAGTACAATGCAACGATCACTTCCGTTTTTCACACATGGGAGTGTGAATCTCGAAAAATGTAGTGGGAGCCATGTTATAAGTGAAGTCCTTGATTTTAAACTTGGTTTTAGTTTATTACACAAGTCTAATAAAGTCTGGTTTATTTCTGCACTATTTTTGATTTATCTCTCTCAAAACAAAAAAATTACTATCAACCCACTTTCCGTTTTACTCGAAAAGAACATCCTTACCGGACCCTAACTACGTGGATTGGCTAAGGAACTTGAGAATAGTTCTCAACATGGAGTCCTTGGGATACGTGTTGGACACATACATCCCTGCTCCTCCTGCCAGAACATGTGCCAATGAAGAAAAAGTCCAAGCTCATGAAAAATGGGTAAAGGACGATGTCCGAGTGCGTGGGTACATTCTTGGCTCAATGACAAACGAGCTCAGAGGTCCCAATAGAAGATGACCACAGCGAAGGCTATCTTGGCACACTTGGTCGAGCTCTATGGTGAGCCTAGCTGTACTGCTAGATATGAGATATCTAAAGAGCTCTTCGGGGCCAAAATGAGAGAAGGTGAGAAAGTTGGGGATCATGTCCTCAAGATGATCTCGAGGATCGAGAGATTGGAGGCTCTCGATTTTACAATGAACCCACATCTTCAAACCGATCTTATTTTGCAGTCTCTTCTTGATTCTTTTTCCCAATTGTCATGAACTTCAGTTGCAATGAGATTGAATGCAACTTAGCTGGGCTAATGAATAAATTAAACACTGCACAATCTCAATTGAAGCCCAAGGGAAAGGAAACTGCATTGGTTATCTCTTCTGGGACCAAACGGGTGAAGAATAAGAAGAAGAAAGCCAAGAAACAGAGTGGCGAGCTTGGAGCTCAGGGTGGTGTCGATAAAGGAAAAGGGAAAGGTCTTGTGAATTGCAAGCGTAAGGGCCACAAAAGACAGACAGATGCCTACACTGCGGTGAGCTGGGCCCCTGGAGGAGGAACTGTCGGAACATGGGGCTGGGCGCACAAGGTATGGAACTTTATGTTCATGAAACTTATTGTTCTATGACTGTCTTCTGCACATCTTGGATTCTTGATTCTAAAGCTAGTGCTCACATTTGTTGTATGAATCCGGATCTGGTGCGAGGAAAGAAGCTGGACAGTGATGAGGTGAAGATAAAAGTAGGCAGCGGGCATAGCGTCGCAGCTACTGGAATTGGATCTACCTCATTGCTTTTAAACTCTGGACATATACTATTTTTGGATAATGTTTTAGTTTTGCCCAATGGGCTTAAAAACATTGTTTTTATTCCCATTTTAGTTAAACTTGGTTATACTTTCCACTTTATTGATGAACGATGCAACATTTATTATGGTAATAATTAGTAGGCTTTGCTTCTTTAATAAATGGATTGTATTACCTTAATGTCCAGAATGAGTGTTCTGTGAATACTATACAAAGGAAATGTAGTAGGCTTGGAATAAACCAAAGATTGATTTGGCATCTTAGACTAGGCCATGCCGGCGAACATAAAATTCGCAAAATGGAGAAAGATGGACTAATCGGTCCATTGGGATTGGATCCCTATCCTACTTGTGAATCTTGTCTCAAAGGCAAGATGGCTAGATCCCCCTTCACAGGGACTTTTGAAAGAGCCTCACAAATCTTAGGCTTAGTGCACACTGATGTTTGTGGTCCATTTGGAGAAATGACACGAGGAGGTTTCCTTTACTTCATCACCTTCACTGATGACCATTCAAGATATGGTCTAGTGTACATGATGAGGCATAAGTCTGAATCCATTGAAAAGTACAAGGAATTCAAGGCTTTAATGGAAAATCAAACTGGTCAACATATAAAAACCCTTCGGTCGGATCGAAGAGGAGAATATATGAGCGACGATTTTGATGTATACCTCAGAGACAATGGTATAGTATTACAGCTCACACCTCCAGCGACACCACAGTTAAATGGAGTAGCAGAGCGAAGGAATCAAACCTTGTTGGACATGGATGCTCCATGCTCAGCTCACACTGACTTACCCATTTCACTGTGGGGTCATGCGCTGCTTACATACACTGTACACATTTTATATAGATGGTCCAAGTCCGTTCCCATGACTCCCTATGAGATATGGAGAATAGGAAACCAAGTCTTAATCACATCAAGATTTGGGGATGTCCGGCTTATGTCAAAAAGACCAAAGTGGACAAGTTGGAGGCCAGATCCTTAAGGGACATTTCGTTGGATATCCTGAGGATTCAATGAGATACCTCTTTTACCTGCACGATGATCAAAGGATCATTGTAGCTTTACAAGCCCACTTTCTTGAAGATGAGTTCATTCAAGAAGGAGGACGGGTAGAAAGATTGTTCTAGAAGAACAAAATGAGACTCCAGTGGATACATCTACATAAGAAGTGAGAACCGAACCTTCTGTAACACAACCACAACCAGAAGATCAAGTAGAGTACCTCAACCGCCGAGAGTACGGATATCTAGTACAGAGGGAGTTGGATCTTCATTCTGTATTAGAGGAGGATCATGGAGATGATCCCTCCACTTTTGATCAAACAATGGTGGATGTGGATGCTACTAGATGGCGTGAAGCTATGCAAACTGAGATCGATTCGATGCATGCAAACCAAGTCTGAAAACTTGTGGACCACCTGAAGGGGTAAAACCATCGGTGCAAATGGATTACAAGAGAACGATTGGTGTTGATGGCAAGGTTGACACCTACAAAGCCAGGCTAGTGCGAAAGGGTATAGTCAAAAGAAGGAATTGACTACCAAGAAAACTTTTCGCCAGTGGCTATGATCAAATCAATAAGGATTCTACTTGCAATAGCCACACACCTAGACTATGAAATATGACAAATGGATGTCAAAACTGCTTTCCTAAATGGATTCCTAGAAGAGGATATCTATATGGAACAGCCTAAAGTTTTTTATCCGAGGAGCATACTCATAACGTGTGTAATCTTGAGAGATCCATTTATGGACTCAGCAAGCGTCCCGTAGCTGGAATCTACGTTTTTGATGAGCTGTCAAAGGATTTGACTTCATCAAGAACGAAGACAACCATGTGTTTACAAGAAGGTTAGTGGGAGCAAGATAACACTTCTTGTGTTATATGTAGATGACATATTACTCATAGGGAATGATATAAGAATGTTCACCACTGTAAGAAGGCTGCTTTCAAGTACTTTCTCCATAAAAGACTTGGGAGAGGCAACTTATATTCTAGGGATTTGAATCTATAGAGATCGAACACAAGAATGATAGGGCTTCTCAAGCCCTTTACTTAGAAAGGTCCTAAAGAGATATAGGATGGAGGTTCTAAAAAAGGGTTCCTGCTAATGAGACATGGGATACATCTCTCAAAATCTATGTGTCCTCAAAGTGAGAAGATAGAAAGGAAATGAGCACTGTACCCTATGCATCAGCAGTGGGTAGCCTGATGTACACAATGTTGTGTACTAGACCTGACATTGCTTATTCGGTAAGCGCATTAGTCATTTTCAAGCAAACCCAGATAAGGAACATTGGATAGTTGTGAAGAATATTCTAAAGTATCTGAAGAGAACCAAGGATATGATTTCATCTATGGGAGTGGTAGCCTGAGAGTGGACGGGTACACGGATTCGGATTTTCAATCTGATGTCGATGACCGGAAATCCACCTCAGGATTCGTATTCACCCTCAATGGTGGGCGGTGACTTGGAAAAGTTCCAAGCAAAGCACAACCGCGGATTCCACTACAGAAGCTGAATACATAGCTGCCTCTGAGGCAGCTAAAGAGGCTGCTTGGATAAGGAAGTCATAGAAGAACTTCAAGTGGTTCCTAGCATAAAGCTCTCGTTGCCACTCTACTATGACAACAACGGAGAAATAGCGCAAGCAAGGGAACCTAGTCTCACAACAAGTCCAAACACATTGAGAGGAGATATCACATCATAAGAGATTGTTGACGAGGAGAAATCTGTTCAGAAAATAGCCTCAGCTGACAATGTCACTGATCCATTGACCAAGCCATTGGCACAGGCAGTGCTAGAAAAACATCTCGAGGGATGGCTATTAAATACCATAGCAAATGACATTGAGTGCAAGTGGGAGATTGTTAGAGTGTATGCCCTCAAATGCCATAAAGAGGATAGATTTATAGGGCATTGACTTCTAACTAAACAATATCTTTTTATTATAAATAAGGCGTTAACTTGTTATTTTTTTATAGCATTTGTAAGATATTAATAAACACGTAAAGTCCTTGAGAATGAAGGCAAACCTTCTACTTCCTATGGGATAGGAAAAATGGCACTAGAAGGGTTTTGATCCTTATTCTCTAAATAGGGTTCGCAAGTCTAAGAAGTATTTGACTGGACATCAATACAGAACAAGGATTTGCATGATATAACTTTTGTCAGAGAAAGTGCCAGTCGAACACTATGTGAATAATAGTGGGAACTTATGTCATGGACATTAGTTGGACTAATATGTTCGAACACGACTCGCATCAGTCTCATCACATGGGTATTTACTCACTGACAGTCAATGATGAAACTGATAGGTTGTGATAGGTACGCGTGAACCTTAGACCTGAGGAATCGAGTTCAAGGTGTACTTGTGACATCAAGTCTGTCATTAGAGTAGTTAGATACAAATTTCCCTTTGATGGGATCGACCTCGAAGTGCGACTTGATGGGAAACTAGCATTGTTAACTGATTAGCAAAATGGAATTTATTCTCTCATAAGTGAATGAGCTAAATATCCTATGCAGTCATGAATGAGTGAGGTTAAAAGTCTTAGGCCAAAGCATAAAAATGACCTCACTCATTATGAGCTAAGCTTATGGTCAAGTCATGTGAGCTTGACTAAAACCATGACTCTCACTTGACTGGTATATAAGAATAAAAAGGTTTATACTCGTATGGTATTCACATCGAATATTTTGGGAATGATCCTATTCATTCGTTCTCAATTTGGATACGATGTGAGCCACGTGACTGGCTAGGTGTTACTCACATCCTTTTGGTTTCCTCCCATTTGCCTTTTGAGATGAACTTAAAGAGTCGCGCTTAAAGGAAGTGCAAAAGGAAAATCATGGAAAAGACTTGAGAAAATTTTCGGTATTGGATATCGAGATTAATTAATTAATCATTAGATGATTTTATTAATTATTAAGTTAATTAATTAAATATTCCTTAGAGGAATCTAATATAATATTAACATGGATTTAATTAATTATTTAATTTATTTATTTTATGGATAAATATATTAATTATTTAATTAATTAAATAAGCATAATAGGCTAAAGCCCGATGGCTAAAAAGTCATAAAGTGGGCGTCCACATGAGGGGGTAATTTAGCCTAGGTTATTGTTTCATTGTAGTATAAATATACACTTAGAGAAAATTAACCTAAGTGAATAATACTACAAACTTTCTCTCCAAGTAAACTCTCCATCCTCTCTCTTTCTCTCTAGCCGTCTTCCACAAGAGAAGAAGATTTTTCATTTTTGACTCCGGCGTGGCATTTAGAGACAGCTACAAATTTCCTATTCAAGAAGGGATTACAAAGCTGGTTCAGAATTCAACATACGCGAGAACGGTATTGAATTCGAAACCTAATTTAAATACGAAAAATAGAGATGAGCCACTGGGATTTAAAAATCTTCTTCCGCTGCGTTTTTCTTTTTATGCAATTTTTTTCCCAACAGAAGACCACTTCCAAGTTTAAGCCAAAATCGGTTACTCAATGGTTTCTCAAGTGAAGTTGGTAAGGAGTTTACTCTAATTGTGGGAGATGCATTAGAGAAGTTCGCGATCATGTCGCAAATAGCGCCGATGCTCTCCATTGGATTCAAGAAGACCTTGCCAAGATCGAATCACAAAATTTAGACACTCAAATTGTCCACATGCACGGAGCTGCTCAGGCTGCTAATGCCGAAAGTCTAACGCATTTCAAGAAATTGCTGATGCTAATTGTGCTGCTCAGATTGAAATAAAAGAGCACTTTGACAAGCGGTGTGATTATCTAGCAAGTTCTATTTCTCAGATTGCTCATCAGGTTGGTAATCTAGCAAACACATTCTGAACACTGATGATGGCAATAATGGGAAAAAGAGGAAAGCGCCGAGTTCAAGAGCTACCAGTTCATCTTCCAAGCGTCAAGAACTTCAGCTTGCACTAACTCAGAGTATTCCAAGTCAGACTCCTCCTCCTCCTCCTCATATTAATCTCATTACCCAACTTGGGTTCTTTTGTTGGAGTGCCTAGTCGCCCCACTTTTTGGTCATACCAAAATTCAACCTTGTTCATTCGTTATTCAAGAATACAAAAATTAAATACTCAAACTCATAACCTATGTAAAAAATCTAAGTTAATATTTTCAGGAAAAAAATCCTCTTAAGCGTCTCAAGATGGTTATCCTCTTCACACCTCTCTACCCTTGATTATGGATTGTGTCTCATCTAGAAAATCTAATTTAATCTAGGGTTCACGAGCAATTTCAATCTATATATGTGCCTTAAATCAAATATTCAAAAAAATCAGGCTATTTTCCAAGTTGAATCAATCTCATCATCAATTGGAAGGACCTAAAATTTTTTCATACTTGAATTCTCACAAAAAAAAACACCTGATAGCAAAACAAGTTTTCCGCCGAATCAACGCCTAAAAATAGGATGCAGCATTAAGTCAAAAATAAGTGCTTTCTACCCCAAACTCAAAATCCAAACATTGTAACAAGCATACACAAAGGTAATAAGACCACTTACATCAAGGATGTTGAAAAACATACTTAAATTCCATGCCTCTATATAGCTTCTCTTCGATTAGAGTAAAATAAGCATCTCCAAACATGCGGCCAACATTTGCATCCTATCTACAACTTCAACTATACTAACCATCAAGCGTAAATGAATACTTTACATGCCAAAAGTCGCGTGCATCACAAACAAACAACATAAAAACCAAAAACAACCTAACTAAAAACTAAAGGGAAAATCGAAAATAGAAGAAAATTATGGAAAAAAAATGAAAAAGAAAAGAAGGAAAAAAATGAAAAGGTAGGATATCCTCATGTCCCATTATATGGAGTGTGTCATCCTACGTCCCTTTTGTTCTTTATCCTCACTTTAAGATCATGTGCGATAGTAGAAAGGGAAATAGGTGTGGAAGTCTTCTTCGGAAACTCTCGCCCCTCTCACTGGGAATCTAGGCATTGGGGCCTTCTCTTGCGATTTCACCCCGTCTTTTCTCCCTAATCCACCGATAATCTTTCTTTGTCTTTAATCCACTCATCCACTTCCTCCTCACTAATTGACATAAGTGCAATATAGTGTGCTAGATCAAACTAATGGATGGAATATCCCACATGGTACTACTCTTTGTAAGGCATGGATATCCCATCCAACTCCCCAGTCTCTCTTACTTGAACCAACTATAAGTATCGAAGATGAGTTGGCCTAATTACCTTTCAAAAGTAGTAAAATGTAATAAATAAGAAGGGCACTTTCATTGTTAACCAAAGACCGGTTACTAGTAGGCAAGATACAAGACCTAATGGACTGGAACCAAAAAAATCCCCAATAGCAAATGCCAATACCACAATACATAATATCAACAGAAAAAGCCCCACACGACTGTCACAAATATTGAATCGAGAAGGGATTAAGCCAATCATTTACAGTGTTGTAACGCAGAAACAGAGCTCACGTCCAGAGACCAATGCTCAAACTTTAAATGGGTCCACGATCGGGCGTGAGTCATGCAAAGTACTGTGTACTTCTTCTTTTCTTCTTCTCTGTCATGCTGAATAAAAAAAAACTTGAGCTACAGCTACTGTAAAATTGATTTCTATGTGAGGTTATATTAGGTATGAGTATTTATGATTTGTGATAGATGGGTTTATATAGAGAAATTCCTTTTGTGAAAAGAATTTTATATGGAATAGGTATTGATAATGATGGAAAGTTTTGATGTTATAGAAGGGTTTTATGGATGGGTTATAATTCAGAGTTTGATTTTGAAAGGTAAAATATATTTGGCTCGAGTATCTTGGGGAAGAGGGTGTTTTAAATGGTATAGGCTTTTAAATTGTAAGTTACGATTTCTCTACTTTTTCCTTCCTTTTCTGATGTGATGCACGTTCAAATGTGGATATTTGGCATGTTTCAGTGTGCTGTTAACGTGAACAAGATCTCTCGAAAAACCCCACGTTCAAACGTTCTACTCCTAGCATTCGGACGTTCCATGCTACACGTTCGAACGTTGAGCTCCTCACATTTGGGCATGCTATCCGAAGACTTCTTCCGAATTCTACCTTTTTTCTGCACAAAAACAAAACACAAGATCAAAAACAAAACAAAACTAAAATAAGACAAAAAAGAAAGGAAAAAAAAAACAGCTCGGGTTGTCTCACGAGAAGCGCTTCTTTAAAGTCATTAGATTGACTTTGCAGAGTCGGCCTAAGTCGCCGGATCATGGAGTGGACTAGAATCCTTGTCCAATCTCCCATCAATTGGCTCATCATGTTGCAACTTCATGGATGTAGTGACAGCCACTTGGTCCATCGTATCGAGGTTTCCGACCTCGTCAGCACTTGTATCTCCCTCACTGTCTTGACTACTGGGGTCATCAGACGAATGTTCCTGCAAAACTTCATACTCAAGAGGATCAAAAGCATCTAGTATAGAACAAGTATTCTCAGGACATTCATGCTTAAAACTTCTATAAGCATTCAGAGTTAGTTTCTTATCCCCTATATTCAATCTAAGCTTACCATGAGCCAGGTCTAGCATGGCTTTACATGTGGCTAGGAATGGTCTTCCTAGGATCAGTGGAACATCAAAATTTTCCTCCATTTCAAGAACTACAAAGTCGACTGGAAAGTAGAATTTGGCAACTTTAACTATGACATCTTCGATCACTCCAATGGGATTCTTGACAAATTTATTTGCGAGCTACAACCGCAGAGTTGTGGTTTTTGTCTCTCCAGGGCCCAATTTTTGAAAGAGTGCTTTAGGCATCAAATTGATCCCAGCAACATTCTAACGTTCACGCGTAACACCTCTTAAGCACTCTTTCAGAAATTATCTCTCAACGTTTGGGCGTAACATATCTTCACGTTAGAACGTTCTGATGTTCCACGTTCGAACGTTAATCTCTTCGACTTTCCGCTCTGAAATTCCATCTTACTACTCCTTTCATCATTTTTGTCTCCAATGCTATGATTTATACTTAGATACTCAAAATAGACATATTACACGCATATGTGGTATAAAATCATACTTAATTCTATCAAATGGCAATCTACCTACATATTGACATCTATTAAAGATGATCAACCAACATTTTACATTTCTCAAATCTTATAAAAGTAGATTAATCAAATCAAGAAAATTAATGACAAAGTACCTAAATCACATTATAGTTGTCACTAATTATATATATTAAGTGATAATTTTTTTTTTGATATTCAGGATGTATTGGGAATAAGAATTGTGTATTAATTTGCCATTATTAACAATTAGTAACAGAAAAAATTGTTCATTTGTTGACATTTATGCCATGTATGTGCAAAGAATTTAGTGAAAAAAAGAAAAAGGCAATAAGAAGTAAGACGCCAGAGGAAAGAGAAAGGATATCACAAACCCTATGCACCGAAAATAGGGAGTATTATGTATGCTATGATATGTACTAGACCAGATGTGGCTTATGCACTTAATGTGATAAGTTGATTCCAGTCTAATTCAAGAATAGACCACTAGAACACCGTGAAGTCGATTCTTAAGTACTTTAGGCATACTAAGGATCTCTTCTTGGTATACGGAGGGGGAGGATTGGAACTAGAGTGTAATTTCGCCTCTAGTTTTCAGTCAAATGTTGATGACTTGAAGTCAATATCAGGATTTGTATTGGTAGTCAATAGTGGAGCGGTAACCTTGAACAGCTCTAAGCAGGAGACTGCAACTGACTTTACCATAGAGGCTGAGTACAAACCCATTGTAGAGGCGACAAAAAAGGCTGTTTAGATGAGGAACTTTGTCCATGAGCTAGATGTAGTTCTATCCATTGTAGATCAGATACAGGTATACATCGACAACAATGGTGCTTTGTCTCTTGCGAAAGATCCAAGGTCTCACCTATGATCCAAGAACAACCCTAGGCAATAACATTTGTTCTAGGAGATCATAGATAGAGGCAACATACAAGGAGAATGAGTTGACAAGGAAAAAGCACGTGACAAACCCCTTCACCAAACCCCTGAGTCAAGATGTATTCCAAGGACACCTGGGGAGGATGAGCATTGGCTATATGGATAGCCGACTCTAGGGAAATTAGGAGATTGATAGTGTTAGGTTCCCAGTAAGCTAGCTAGTGTCTTGGCCATTAGATTGTAAGTACTATGACAGACTTGTTTTAATATTATATCAATTTTGTTTTTGGCAACCTTTTCTTTATTTTATATACTTAGATAAATATCACATGGATCACTTAAAGCAAGAGGAATGGTTACGCAAGCAGGGAGTGGCGATTGTGGAATGCTCTCTATGGTTGTGATCCTAAAATGCTAACACAGAATAAACACGCGTGTTTGTAGAGCAAGAGACTGATTGTGCAAGTAATAAAGTGGATTTTTAAGACCAAAATGTCGATTCCATAAAGACTTGAATTTTAGATTTTTCGTAATTAAAACAAGCAAAATTAAACTAAAACAATGAATTGTAAATAACTAAAGAACGAGGATTGACAACTTAATAAGAATCAGATGGTAAAAATAACTAAAGCACATGCGTTCACACAAATTAATCAATTATCAATTTAAGGACGTTAATCGTATTCTTAGACTATTGTTGCTAAGGTGGAATATTCCTTAATTAATTGTTAATCGATGTCTCGTGATAACAAACCTATACTTAATTAATGGCTCTCAAAATATCTCTATACGAAAGCCCTTTTAACAAGCATGCATTAAAGAACTAGAAATTCCCCCGAAATTCCGCTAACTGCACCCGGAAGTCTTTACCTATCTCTAGGGCAACTCTTGCTTATGGGTTATGTAATGATCTTTTTGAACCCTAACTTATCTTCTCTCGAATGGCTAAGATAGGCAGTTTATCATGCATACGCTGGCCAAACACACATAAGCATTAAGAACAAGATCAAAACACAATGTAATAATGGAATTAATATGAAAGCTACTTTAATATACTCCCTCCGTTCCAAAAAGGATGTCCACTATTCCACTTTTGTATGTCCCAAAATGTTTGTCCCTTACTATAAAAGTATATATTTATTGTCTAATTTAACTATATTACTCTCCCTTTTAACCAATTCATTTTTACTATAAATATGCAATCACAATTAAGGAAAGATATTACCATACATGGATAATAGACATAGCCATAAATTAAATTTAAATCATTACATGTTTTAAAACGGTAATATTATTTATTGTCTTTTGTTTTATGGAAAGGACATTTTTGGGAAACAACATACTTTTGATAATTCCTAAGAAAATTCAAAGGGGACGTCCTTTTTGGGACGGAGGGAGTATCATATATCATAATTCGGCCTAAGCATGGCCTTAGTTTACAGAATTAGCTACTTATGCTCATAAGAAAACAAATAAACAAAATATGATTATCCATAAATGAAAATAAAACTAAGACTAAAACTCCCATGATGTTGAATGATTCTTGATCTTATTCTCTTGATCCTTACCTTCTTGCTCTCTAAAAATGTGTCAAAAGTCAAACGCCAGACAATGAGAACTGATCTAATATATTTAGGAAAAGAATGAAAGACTACAACTTGAATTAAACTTGAAAATTTCTAAAAACTGTTGTGCCGACCCTGACGTTCGAATGTCACTCTTTCCAAGTTCGAGAGTTGACTTTCTTTTTGACTTTGTCTTTGACCGTAGCATTCAAACACCATGAAACCCATGTTCGGACGTTGCAAACTGAAACTTATTTTCTAGATGAGATCTTTTTCTTCATACGTTTTTCACCATTTTTCCTTGATTGCAATAATTTCCACCCTATACTTCACTTAACAAACACTTACACGCCTATGTGGCATAAGATCATGCATAAACCAATATAATCACATGAATATAGGACTTGAAAAAACGTAATTTCACAACTTATCAAGCCCTATTCCAAGCCATAGAGACTATGGATATGGGATATCGTAGTCTCGTCAAGCCTTGTTTGTGTATGACATTCTCATGGGCAATGATCAAGGGGTCAGTGAATGCACAAAGATCCATAATTGGTTGAGTATGAGATTGAACAACCTCGTTAGGATTTCTTGTTGGTTCACTGTTAAACTTTGAATCCTACAGTTAACGTAAGTGTGAAATTAGTCCTCTGACCTAAGGTGTCATGACTATGATGTGTGGCACCCACTACACTTAGATATATTTCCTGTTTTCAAGAGAATCACAAAATCAGATATGTTGGGTGTAGTATGGTATGATAACGGAACAGATGACATTAGATAAGGGATCCATCCACGACTTGCAGTCAGGTATTTCCTATCTTGTTGTGTAAGATGAATGATCGATAAAAGCCTCTGATCAGAGTGGTGTCTTAAAAGACGGAGTGGGGTCCCTGCTTAGAAGACCAGATCATTAGTGTTCCAACACAGTCATAGTTTTTGAGTTATAAGGGTTTCGACTGGTACCAAAACCCTCGACTATAGCTAGAAAAAGATGGAAGGATTTGAATCCTACGAAGATCGTAACCTGGAGAGGTTTTTTGTTCATCATTCATATCTCAGAAGTCATAGCAACGTGGCTAGATATCAAATCATGACCAATATGTGCCGTGAATTAATATGGTAAAATTAATTCAAGGCCAATTAATTATTTGGCTAAATAGTCAGTTAAGACAATGTGGATCGTCTATCCTTTTGGGGAAAGAACCTATTGTCAGCTTATTAATGAGCCTAAATGGTTACACATTTAACTTATTGTAGTACCTATTGGTGAAATTCATTCTATGAATTAATGAAGAAATTAATTACTTGAAAAAAAGACTAAATTTATTAAATAATCTTGATTAATAAGAGTCTTGAATCTATTATTGAAATACTAAATTATGATAAGACTAATTAGATAGTGGTCTAATTAATTAAAGGAAAGGAATAAATTAATTAATTGGGCTTAATTAATATTTAATGTTGTAATTTAATTTGGTGCATTAAATTAAGACAAGACCAATTAATTAATTATAGATGGACTTGAATTGAGAAAAGAAGAGAAGCATGCCTTTAAGAACCCTGGAAGAAGACACCTAAGTAGGCGTCCTACTGAGGATAATTAGATCCACAATAGGATCTTACCACATGCTTATGTTAGACAAATTTTAGTCTTTTCTTTTCTTATCTCTTTCTGCATTAGAGCCTATACACAATATTTCATCCCTTTCTCCATAAGCCAAAAGGTTCTATTTTTCTTAGCTAGCACTGATAGACAAGATCGAGGATATAAGCTAAGGTGTGGATACTGTTAAAAACATTATTCCAAGTAGGAGCGTTGGAGCAAACGAGTCAAGCAGAGGTTGCTGTGAAGATTTTCATTGACAGGAATCTTCAAAAAGGTAATTCGCAAAAACACCCTTTGAATGTTTCCCGAAATTCGATGGTACCATGTATGCGTAATCCCTGTTTAGGGATTGTGATTTGATAAATCTTAAATATTTGTTTTCACTGCGCACATAATTCCAGAAGTTAGCCACTGTATCCCATCAGGAATAGGATTGGATTGAGGAGTCCAACTCTATGGAAATTGAGCAGTAGCTGTTGGCCACTACTGCAATTGAAATAAATGCACGTTGGATAGAAATGCCCGTTTTAATTGCATTGAAGTTTTTAAAACTTGGAATTAATTAAGGTGAATTCTGTCTTATGGACACTTATTCAATCCTGACTGGCCGGTCTTCAGTCCTTGACTTCATTCAATGGTTTTTGGATGCTATGCAGATCTTAATCTTCTAAAGACCTTGGGCGGTTGTTCTTCAGACTTGACTTGATAGATCCACGTAGAATTTTATATCAATCGCGCAAAAGTTCACACACATAGTCTAAAATCGAAAAAGATAAAATCCTTGTATAAAATCTAAGATTCAAAGTCTATACATTAATTTCTAATAAAATCAAACTTATCATAATTTTGAGGTTAAAACATTTTGTCCAATCTTATTATCATCAAATTTCTAACATAAAATTGATTCCATACAATATCTATTTGTAATGTTAGATATTTTTTATATGACAAACTTTACACTACATTTCTTGAACATTTTACCGATTTGTAAGTGTTAAAAATATATCTTTTTATCACGTTTCATTTTCTACATGTAAAGAATAAATGTATTGTAGAAAGTGCAAATGAAATTACATTTTATCATAGAACAAGAACGTTGCATTTGTTCTATATTTATTTTGATACTTTTATCCGACACGTTTACATTGAATATAAAGAATAAAAATTAAGAAATGAAAATGCAAACAGAACAACAAAACACACAAGCTTAACACTGATCATATATCAATGGAAGAATTCACCATCTCCGTGCCTCAGAACCTAGAACGCTTGCACTCGTTAGATGTTCCTTGAGGAAACCTCTGAGCATCAGCGCAGTAGTTATAGACCATATGTCTCTGTTGAACCCATCTCATTCTATTCCTTCCATTAGCATCCAACTCTTGAGTTTGCCATGAGTTTCCTGATTGAGAATCACACGCTCCACCAGCTGCACAAGCATTGATGTTGAAGTTCCTGTAATGCGCCACAAATGGAGCCTTGGTCCAATCTGTTTTGACGCGCCCGCCTTGTGTTGCCCAGTCATCTGCGTTCCACAAGCTACAATACACTCTCATTGGCTGGTTCTTCGGGAACGGGATTCCAATTGATTCGTGGTTGTGGAATACTCTGATAGGACTGTTGTCCACCAAGAATCTGAAATTGTGCCAAAATTTCGTAATCTATGCGGTAATGAATAATATGTAATATGTACTATTTTTACTAGTTAACAGGATTAATAATGAGATTGGATGAAGGGATTGTAAAATTACATGATACGCTGGGAGTTCCAAACAATTGAGTAGGTGTGGAATGCTGCAGTAGGGTCGAACCAGAGTTGGAATTGTTGTTCCTTATTTCCTTTGCCTTGGGCATAAACATTTGTGTGGACAGTGTAAGGCTGTCCACTCGCATTGCCTAAAAACTCGAAATCGATTTCATCATGTCCTTCTCCTTGAGATGATAACTGCATGTACAATGGAAGAAATACTTAAAAAGAGTAATCTTAAAAATTTAATTTGGACCTTATGAAATTTGTATAAATAATCAAGTCACAAGAAAATTGCATGCATTTAAATAAATAGAAGAGGACTCACAAAAAATGTGGTGACAGTCCCAGCTGAGTTTCCAGGAACAAGTTTGAGCTGCATGTCGAATCTTCCAAATAAATACTCATTCTTAGATTGAAATCCGGAACCAGAATATTGGTCTAGTGACAACGACAAACCCCGTCCACCGTCGACTATCTTAGCACGGCCATCGCCCCAAGTAATATCTGAGGTTCTGTAGAAATTAGCAGCAGAGGGGGACGTGAAACAGCCCAAGACCACAATAAGTGAAAGCACTACTTGGTTTCGTAGAGCTTTGAGATTAGAAAAGAGAGCCATTCTTTTATGGTAGGTAATGCGAGATATAGATGAAGGAAGTAATTGATTATTGCATTTGAGACAATTAGAAGTCCCCCTATATATATAACATGGCAAAGGGGTGGGAGTAGGGGTAGGGGGATGAGCTGGACGGGCGCCAAGGATGAAAGCAGCTAGCTGGCTAATGCTAATTCTCTCTTTGAACGAATATCAGACAGAATTATTATACGCGCAAGACATGGGTCCGAGTCTGGCTTCTAACAACCAAAGGCAACGGGAAAGTTATTTTACATTTTCTTGAACAATAATTAATTAATTTAGTTGAAGCTGGAAGCTGCATTATAATAATATATTCATTAATCATTATTTGTGTTGTTGGGATCTGTATCTGCGCAGCTTCTCAGAGTGGTGTGATTATCACCGACGGAGCATAGTTCATAGATGGTGCCCATGATTCTTTGGGTTGTATTTATGTCTAAATTATTTCAAGTAAAGTGTCACTAAAATTACACAAAAAATAATATTTTCGCATAAAAATTATTGAACAGACAATAAGCGTTTAAAGATATCAGGTACATGTAAAATATGGTTCAAGTGAAGAGATCATGTAGGAGTAGGAATCAAGGAGTAACTAGTGTTTTTGATATGAAGACCGTTATTTGTGCCATAGTATGGACCAGTTGAATGGAAGGATGATGTTGTCAAAAGACACATGATTAGTCGCCCTACAGGTACCAGTTCACCGAGTTAGGCTGAGAAGGGTAGACCATGTGTTTTTGAAGGGTTTGTGTTGGGCGCAAGGTATGGACATCGATAGAGCACCGTTAATTTGTCTTCAGTAGAAGATTTACTCCAGAAATTCGGCGAAGAAAAGAGAATCCTTTATTTCGAGTAGAATGAATTAATCCAGATAATTAAGAAACTAGAGAAACTAAGTTTTAAGAGTGAAACATCTCAATTCCCCATTCATCCTCTTTTTCTGTTTTTTTAATAACAGGCGGTCAAAGTGCACTCCATGCGTGTGCAATAAAAATAAATAATATAAAATAATTTTTCAAGTAAAAATTGTTTCAATTTATGAAATTTTATTTCTTTAGTACCTCAGATTAAATTTATGTAGAGCAAAATATTGGGAGCAAGAGAATGAATAAAATAAATAATGAACAATTTGTACATCATAACAAATAATTAAAACAGTAGAGAAGATAAAAGAAGAAAAAGCTAATGGCATTAGATTATGACAACAAAAACTAAATCGGCAAAAGCTGTTTAAGATCCTCATTGCTCAACAGTCACACCACAATGAGGATGACATGACCTTGGGAGAATCTAATTCCAAAAGTTAGCTTATTGAGGTTGAAGAACTCAAAGCCATACAAATCTCATATTAGAACCCTGTAATTCCAATGTACGATTCAAGTCCCCATAGACTTGCAACTAGGATCATATTTTCCACCATGATGCAATAAAGCCTCGAATGAGAGAGCAATCTTTCAAGAGAGAGAAAGGATAGCACATAAGAAGAGTAGTAAAAGCCATGATGAAAGATGAAAGTTTGGTGCAAATGATCTCAAACAAAATAATTCAATAAAGTCACTTTAAAACATAGAGCAAAATTAACACTTGAAGGATTTACAACCTATATAAACATTTTATATTGAACCTTTTTTTCTCTTAAAACAAAAAATGAAGAGGAATTTTCCTTCAATTCAGTTTGATTCCAAAAAGCCACCCAAATCCATTCTTTTATATAATTGTTTTGTAACCATTTCCTTCGATTTTGTCACTGCAAAATCAATATAAATAAATAGTAAGAAATTAAAAATTATAATTTTTCCAATTTTTGATTGAACTATTTTTCGATTAAAATTAAAAAAAAATCCAATTTTTGGATTCATCCAGAAGGAATAGAAATCTCTGTGGATTCCTAAAACCAAAATGAAATAATATCTTTCTCTCAAAAATTGTAAAATGAAAAAGTAAAAGAAAGTAAGAAGAATTAACTGGAACAGAACTTTTGAGAATTAACTTGTAAATGCAATACAAGTGTAGATGGTGTTTATCTGTAGGAAATGAAAGAGCCGTGGGACAAAGTGGGGAAAGGGATAGTGTGTGTAAACCGCAAAAAGTAGGTTGCTCGCTCTAAATGACCATTTAACCTGTTTTATTTCTATTCAAATGTCTAATATACTATTAAATAATAAGTGCATTGCACGTAAATTATATGCACTTGTTAAATAATTCATGTATATAAAATAGCAATTTCAGTAAGTGAATTTTTGTTCAATAAAATAAATTATTTGAAAAACTAAATATTAATTGACATGAAATACTGTATCAACACGTAGAAGAAATAAGTTTATTGAAAAAATAGAACATAAATTACATGCGAACAAATATCTTATATAAATTCATATTTTATTTGTTTATTCTCTTGTTTATTTTTGTGGACGAAACACTCTCTTCTTTTTCATCTCATTGACTTTTTTATGAACTTGCAAATGATTCATCATTATGACTCAAAAATTAGATTTCTACGAAGCCTTCTTGTTTCTTCTTTATTCACACTTACATTTTCTAAATTTAACGTAGTGTTGGTCCCCAAGTGGCATACGAAATGGTCTAAAAGTAGGGGGGTTGAATAGACCCTGAAGTCTTTTTCGACTTAAAAAATTTCATATTGAAAATGTTGTGAATGCTTGAAAATGTAGGCGCTTGGCTAAGCGTCTACTTGAAGACTGTTTTGTTAAAGTTAACTTAGACTCAAGATTTGAATACTATAGCTAAATAGGTTTAAGCGTTCAGTTCTTCAATTAGGGTTAGTAAAGCGGAATGATTTTTAAGTCTTCTTTTGAAATGTTTTAGCGTCACAACTTGTTAGTTAGTTGCTTTTAGCTTTTAAACAATTTTATCAAAGTGTGTACTTAACCGATTATGCAAAGATATGATAATAAGTAAATGGGCTACAAGTAAAGAATACGATGTTTGTAAGGTTCGTTGGGTGGTGAAATTCCTGGTTACGTCCTTCTTCTTCTTTATCACTCGTAGGCAATCCACTAAAATGACTTTCAAAGAATCACACAGAAACTTCTACAAAATAGGGAAGAGATGGGTTTGAATGGCTTGAACTCCTTGGTCACATATATTTCTGCTCCAAGACACCATGATCCTGTTGCTTCTTTCACCCAGAAATAATGCAAGTATTCAATTTCGATTTCACTTAGATTGCGAGGCTGGACAAGGGTTTTGTCTAACAGTTTGTTTGGTTTTTAGAAGTTCAAACAACTTAGAATATCTCAATAGTAGTGTTGGGTTCTTCTGAAAAAAATGTTTGAGATATTGGTTAACCATCTTAGGAATTGGAGAAAAGCAGAAGGAATGTTTCATTTGAGTATTCGAGCTTTTCTGAAAGTTTAAGGATTGAGATTTCAATACAATAGAGTTTTGGCTTGTAAGTTTGTTGTTATATATTTTAGCTTGTTGATGAAATCCTAGTTATGGACTTTCTCCCGTAAAGAGTCCATTGGGCACATGGTCAAGCGTGTGTCTTTCACTCTTGCACGTGAACAACTTTAGTCCTTTTTCCTTGAAATTCTGTTGTAAGAAGTTGGTGACGCAGACTTGTAAAGTTGATAGTCCAATAGGAAGGTTTCTCCGTATGTCTTGGAGTGCTTATGACATTAAATGCTCTTATCAGCATTTAATGCGTTTGAAATAATGCTCTGAGTAAAATTGCATTTAACTCCTTCTGGACTTCGGAATAAATTCACCTTTGTTTTGATAGATGCCCATTCAACATTGAATCATCTTTAGCTGAATCTTTACATCAACACTTGGAAAAGCTTGACGCTCAGACGCTTGCCAGAAATCTTCATCTTCATTCAGACTTCAGATGCTTGAATCTTCAAACCTAAATAATGATAAACTCACTCAGAATAATATCAGACACTCAGTCGAAGAATACTTAGTCTAACAGTCTAGAATAAAAACAAAAAAAGCCTTATACAAATCTGATAAGAGTCACTTTTACGTGTTTTTAAGTCGTTGTGTCTATATTTTAGACTCATGTATCACCTAAATCTTGCCACATCTACATTTAATCTGTGTGTTAAGTGGTTTCAGGTCTTAAAAGGATGCAAACGAAGAAAAGGACGAAAGACAACGTAGAACACGAATCCAAGCCTGCTACCGGCGCCCAGGCGCCACACGAGCGGCGCCAGTTAAGAGGAAAGAAAGTTCAACCCCTGCTGATCGCGCCTAGGCGCCAGTGTTTCCACGACTGGGCGTCGTTCTCCTCGAGCCCGAGCGCATACATCACCCCTCCTGGGCACCGATGAACTTCTTCCCCAAGATATATACGACACGTATGCGACTCCTAGGCACCAATCTGCCTGCGCCTAGGAACCGCTGTAACCGTTTTTGAAATAAATAAAAGCCAAACTTCAGCACATTATTGGGGTTTGAATTTTGGGGATCGAAAATCATTTTCTGGGATTTGAGCCATCCTTTCACCATCTTTGAAGGGGAAGAAGGGGATTGAGCTAGAGATTGAAGCTCCAAGCAAGGATTCATCATCAACCAAGCCTTAGGGAGTTTTACTTGCTTTCATTACATTTTTATGTTCATACCTATGTAAATGATTGTTTTAGATCTTCTTAAGCTATTGATGATGAGCTAATTTTGTGGAACTAAGACCATGCGAAGGCTGAATTTATAAGTGCATATATATGAGATGATCTTTCGTATTTAATTCTACTTTCGCTTTGTTTGTATATTTTGTGCTTTTCTTCAAATCATGTGCTTGATCATCATATGCTGGCTATTTTTCTTAGTCTATCCATTCGGGAGAATATAGGTTACGGTTCAAAGAAATTAACACATCATCCGTAACAAATGAGGAATTGCTCCTAGAGATAGGTAGAGATTCCCAGGTGCTGTTAGCCGGATATATCCGAGGAAATTCTAGAACTTAAATGCGTGGTTATTGGTTAGATTCTCGGATAGATATATTTAGAGAACCGTAAATTAATCATAGGATTATTATAGCCGAGACATCGGGTAATAATTAATTAACGAATTTCCACCAAAGTAATAGGAGTCTAATAATTTGAAGAGTATCTCATATATATTGACGAGTAAATACGGTTGTAGCATGTGCCTTAGTCACTTTATCATATGTGAGGTTTAATCCATAGCTCATTTTCTCTTTTGTTCTTCGTTTGTTCAATCAATTACTTGCACTTTACTTTTGTTTGTTTTTTTTAATCATAAACTAAAATTGCTAGTCCTTAAGGTTTCAATAACCTAGACTTAGTCCGTTTCTATCCCTACACATGACTAGTATACTTGCTATTAAAGCACGTTAGGTTCTAGCATGTTAAGTTTTTGGCGCTGTTTCCTGAGACTTGTTTATTTTAGTCTTTGATCTTCTTGCAAGGTTCTTTTTTTCTTTTTCTTTTTCTTTTTCAGTTTTTAATAATGGCCACACTATTTCATAGTCTAACACTGAAGGGGAATGTGGAATGGTTGTAAAACACTGTTCGAGACATGAAACCATTAGTAGTCCCACCCCGCCCATGGGAAGTGTCACAAATGATTGAGGCACCTACTCTACCACAACAAGGACTATGTGAGTCACAGAGACCCCATGCCGAGGAAATTCAAGCCATAAGGCAAGAATTCTTTCCACAACACTACCAAGTGGATATTCTCAATGTGGAGGAAGAATCCGGTAATATCATGGAAGAGCTTCGCCTTATGGTAAAAGACGTATGTTTAGGGATGAAGGAGATGAGTTGTCAACTTGAACACCTCCAAACGGAAACCTACTTGAGAGCATCCGAGATAGAGAGCCCTGAAACTGAGAAATCTCTTTCTATTCTCTCTCAACCTTCTCAAATATGTGTTCCATTTCCTTTAGCGCTAAGACGAGAAAAAAGTACATTTGATCAAGTCTTCGACAATTTGCGAGAGGTGAAGGTTAATGAACACCTTGTTGATTTAATTATGCAAATGCAATGTATCTCAAAGTTATCCACAGATATTTTGTTGAACAAGAAACCTTGGGAAGAAGTGCACACAGTTCAAATCTGCTTGGTGGTTACTCTCCATGATCCTTCAAGGCAATGCAGCGACCCAGGGTTTCTTTCCATCCCGTGCACTATAGGAGAAACCAAGTTTGATTGTGTCATTCTGAATTCAGAAGTCAGAGTTAATTTTTTTCCTTATACATGGTTCAAAAAGTTGAGTTTTAATGAGCTTAGGCCGACGTCGGTGTGGTTACAATTCGAGGACAAATTATTCAAACACCCAAGGGGGTTGTTGAGAATCTGCTCGTGAAAAATGACAAATATCATTTCCCGATCAACTTCGTGACTTGTGAGATGGAGGACGCCATTGAAGCACCTCTGATCCTAGGAAGTCCTTTCCTAGCCACCGGTAATTCCACGCTTGATAAGGTGAATGGTAAGTTAGTCCTAAATAGGGGAAGTAAAAGAGTGTGTCTTAATGCATTCAGAGAAAAACATAGACTAAAACCTAACACGAACTATTCAAAATTAGATACGTTTAATCTTTTAAGTGTTGAGAAATCACAGGAACACTCTTCGTATGATTCACGGAAGATGACTCACAAGAAATTCAAGATGAAAGAAGTAGTGGGAAGTTTACTTTATATTCGGCAACCGTTACCCACAACAAGTATTGGGACGAAGCTGTGCCCGGAAATTGATAAGAGAGTGGAAAAGTCATCTATTCCACTCTATGATCCTCATTAAGTTGACTTTGAACAGTCGAGCTAACGACTATAAACTAGCGCTTCTTGGGAGGTAACCTAAGCTCTTTATCTTTCCGTATTTTCATTTTCTTTAGATTGATTAGCTCTTTTTATTTTTTTTAGTCTTTGTTAATTTGTGTTTAAGCATTTTCGTTCATTGTTTTTTTGCAGGAAACGGACTTCAATTCCACACCGCAACCCGCGCCTGGGCGCCGCATTTCCCCAGTTTGCCATTCTGTTTTCCATAGCACGCCCAGGCGCCGTATGAATTTCAAAGGCCAGAAACGCTTCGGATGTCGGTGCCTAGGCGCCATCATACACGCTCCTAGGCGCCGCTCAGGTATTTATTTCATTTTTCAGTCAACAATAGGTCAAAATCATCTTCTCTCTCTATACTCAAACCCTAGCTCTGCCGCGACCCTCTCTTCTCCACCCTGAATCCATTGTTTTTCAATCCGTCAACAATTTTCTACCGCTCCTCCCACCAATTTGCTCGTCTCTCTTTCACAAAGGTGAGTGATTGGCTCGATTTAACTATTCATCTTCATACTTTTGAGTGGTTTGTGCCCCGAATTGGCCGTGGTTGTGTGGAGTTTTGAAATTTTTGATGAATACTTGCGATTTAGACTACTGAAATCTTGTTAGGGGCGATTTTGGTTGAGAATTGTTGGCGGGTTGTGCCATTTTAGGCAGATTGATTGGATTTTTGTGATTGGTTTGTGTGGGTTTTGTTGAAAATTACTCGGGAACAACCTGCAAAGTTTAGGGGCTGTTGTGAGCATTATTTATGCAATAGTTGTTCATTTTTGTGTAAATTGTTGGTTGTTGAGGATTCGTTGGCTGCATTTGGCGATTGTTGATTAATTGCGTGAGCTTGAGGTTTGGTCAAGAACTTGGTACGCTGAATCACGCCTTTACGCCGATGGATTTTTTAAAAATAAAAAAATGCCTAAAAAAGCAAAATCAAAGGAAAAAAAGAAGGTAGGGGAGGGTTCCTCTAATGTGTCCTAGCCTCCGTTTGAAGCACCTTCTCTAGTCGACCGTTTCTTAAACCCGGATGTGGTGAAGATCTATCATGCCCTTCAGGGTCGGGTTCTTATGAAGGAGAAGCCCTTTGATACCCGTGCTCGAGCTTCGGTGCGAGTACTTGTTGATTTCCACCATCTAGCATACTTTCGTGGACCACTTGAGGCTATTTGAGTCCCATGGGTTTAAGAATTTTACAGTGTCGGGACCTTTGTGAGTATTGGGACAAGGACGGGCAACTATAGGATTGAGGTTTTCTTTCGGGATGTGACGGTGGACTTTGATGCTTGGGATATCAGTGCGTACCTTAGGATAGCCATCCTTCCGATTTATGAGTATTGGGCTTGTCACAAAACTTAAGGGACTTTCACCGTGTCCTTAGACGAGATTCTTGAGGTGATTGTGATACCCGACACGACATGACCAGCCCAGGAGGCCCATTTGCCCCATTGAGTTTAACTCCACAAGGCCGTATTCTGGCTCGGTTTCATCCGATTCAATCTGATTCCGAGTGGCAACCGTTCTGAGGTGAACAAAGAGAGGGGGTTGCTCATCTTTGCCGTGATGACTTGCAAGAAGATTGATTTTGCAGGGTTGATTCATTGGACTCTATTAGGGCACATTCGAAAGTTGGGCATCGAGCTTACCTCAATGATCCACCCTACACAGGTCGAGAGAAAGTGTGGGGAGCCTACCATCCTGAAAGAACCATATGATCTTCCCATCTCTGATTACAGCCTTTTGCTCGACCGCACGTGTTGAGGTCTTCCTGAACAAGGGTACAGAGCCTGCCAGCATGCCTTTCTCATTTCCTGATGCCCACGCTGGTGGTCCCAAGTGGCATACGAAAGGGTCTAGAAGGGGGGGGGGTTGAATAGACCCTTAAGTCTTTTTCGACTTAAAAATTTCGTATCACTTTTAAAGATTTGAACGCTTAGAAGCTGAGCGCTTGGGTCAGGCGCTTCAGTAAAGATAACTTAGACTTAGTGATTTTAGCAATTTACCAAGGTAGGGTAATGCCTAGATCGCTTAATCAGGGTTAGCACAACGGAAATGATTTTAGCGTTCGACTGATTAATTAATCGCTTTGTAAATAACTTGTCTTTTTCAAATAATATAATATAATGTAAATCAAGACAATAATTAAAGTAAAGAACACAAGAGATTGTAAGGTTCACTGGGTGATGTAATCCCAACTACGTCCTTCTTCTCCTTTTTCACTTGGAGGAATTTACTAGGATGATTTTCGAAGAATCACACAGAATCCTCTACAAGATAGTAAAGGATGAAAAAGATCTCGGGCTCCTTGATCACATAGATTTCAGCACCAATGAAGATCGTCTTTACAAGCTTCTCTCACATAGAAATACTGCCTACAAGGGGTTTTCAACTTCTTTCTCACTCAAATGAAAGGTTGAAGGTTTATCACAAGGTATTGTTTGTTTTTAGGAAGAACAAACAACTTGAAATATCTCAATAGGAATTTAGGTTTCTTCTTTGGAAGAGGTTTGAGATATTTGTGACTATCTGGAATGTAGATAAAAAGCTTAAAGGATTTTTAGCTATGGAGTTTCTAAGCTTTCTCTTGTGTAGGTACGTAAATTTCTCATGTAATATTATGTACCATCTGTTTTAGGGTTTGCTGAAGGTAAAGTATTTATAGGTAATTCTTGGGATCTGTCCGTTGGACAGATGTGAGAGCGTGTCTTTCACAAAACGCGTGATTTTACCTAAAACCTGACATTCCTGAAAATCTACTGGCACCGATTGGATGGGAGCAGCTATAAACTCTGAAGTTCTGACAGTCTAGTAAAAAAGGTGGCTTGTCCACAAGTCATAGTGGCTTATCACATTTAATGCTCTTATCAGGCATTTAATGCATTTGAATTTATTTCCCGTTGTAAATAAATGTTCGTTGAATGATTGCATTTAAGTCCTTCAAGACTTGAGAATTTAATTCTGGTGAATCTGATATCGGATCGCTAGAATGATTTGAGCGCTTGATTCAAAAAATCCTGAAATAGTCCTTTAGCGTTTGACGGGCGCTAAGAACAAATCTTTATCTTCAGCTGACTTCAGACGCTGATCTTCAACTTCTTCTCTAATAGACTCACCTAGAATTCTATTAGCGATTCGGCATCTAATACTTAGTCTAAAATCTATAAAGATAAAAATTACAAGCCTAATTTAAATTACATACTTTCAAACGCTTATACAAAGGTCTATCAAAACAGAAACTTACATTCTATTTGGGGTCTAACATAAAATCCTATCTTGTCATGATCAAAACATCTAACATGAGATTTCCTAACACACGCCCTAGCTCCCCCGCCGTCCTCCACTAGGCCTCGCCCTCCGGCTTCTTCTACTCTGGGGATCGGATCTAGCCGCACCACATCACAAGATGTGAATGCTCTTCGGGAGGATTTACAACAGCTGCGGACTGATATATAGATGATGATGAGTGATGGGTGTGCCTATGTCCGTCAACGTTTCAGAGAGCAGGATGCCTTCTTGGGTTGGGGCTCTTTTGACTATTTAGAGCCGCCGCATTTCCCGTATTCCACCGCTGCGCAGCCTGATGACAAGGTCGGTGCGGGTCCTTTAGTAGTCGGAGGTGCCGATGATGATGAGCCTACCGGGGGCACGGATGATATGCTTGATATAGATTACCTCTTAGGCGAGGATGAGATGAGGCTGTGTCTGACGTGGGAGATGATGATGTTGATTGATTGTTTGATGAGTAGATTGATTATTTTATCCGTTTCTTGTTTTTGCTTGGGGATATTTGTTTTGTTTTGTTATTTGTTTGGATTATCTTGTGAACATTTTATCTTTTCGTAGTTTTGATGCATATGTTGTTTATGTTTAGATTTTTGTTGTGTATGTTTTGCTTTCCTTTCCTTTATATAATGCTTAATGGTTTGTATAGCTTGCACCTTTTATTGTGTGGTTGTAGAGCTCATTGCCCGAACAGCTATTGCCAATCTTGGACACAATTGCATTCGAGGGATTAGGTTTGCTTTTCAAAATCCCGTATGGTGATGTATACTTTTCTCCTCTCTCTTTCGAACATTGGGAACAATGTTCGTTCTAAGTTTGGGGGGTATAACTGATCCGTTATTCTCATGCAAATTCATGCTTTATGTGTTTTTGTCTAAGTTTGGGGGGCTTCTTACATCTACATGTGAAAGTGTGCTAATTTTTAAGCATAACAAAATTTTGCTGTTGGATATTAGCTTGTCAATTGGTGCAATTAGACTTGAGAACTCGAGACAATGGCACCATATCTTGTATATTTCTATTAATGGCCTAAAATAAAAAATCACACATCATGATTATGCTCATTTCAACTTTAGTTGAGAATCAGTCTTCCTTAGATGATTCATGTTGCACATAAGTCGAAGGTATAGAGATTGAAAAGGGTTCCACATCCCGAGACATGTGAGCAGCACCCCTGGATATATTAACCTACATTTTTCATATTGTTTAGAGATGATTAGTTGCTTATGGGTTCATAATTATGTTAAATGAATAAATGATTGAGATGAGATTGGTATGACCTCAAAAATTCGGTCAGGCCAACGAGTATTGGAGGTCACCAAAGCACCATTGCCTATATACAATACTCGTTGAGCAATTTAACCTTAAAGTTACCTGTGATTTGATAAGCTTTATGACCTATCGAAAGTTGATAGATATGGGGAATGTTTCCGAGCATGGTAGATATGTCTTTCGGTCATAATGCCTTAGATATTATTCCACTACACCCTTTGGAAATTGGTTCGATTTTAGGTGTTGAATGAGCATTGTCTTCATTTGTGCAAATGTTGATGAGCTTTTTTGTCACTTGATTCGTGCCATTGCATCATAGTTCTTATTTCAAGTTATCTCGGTTGATTTGAGCTTAACATCGTTCCATTTTGTGGATATATCGCCTGAAAAGCCTCACGAGACTATAACTCATCTTTTAAGGTAACTCAAGGGTTCAAAGGCTTGTTGCACCTTGCTAAGTGCAACCGTTTACTCAACGAAAGTGAGTTAGGTAATTTTTGTTTTTGTTTCTTCCTTTGGTTGATGATGTTAATCGTGCTCTATAGCTCTTATTGCTCGAGGTCGAGCAATTGATAAGTTTGGGGGGTTGATAAGAGTCGCTTTCACGTGTTTTTGAGCCCATTGTGTCTATATTTTAGATTCATTTATCGCCTAAATGTTGCCACATTTGCGTTTAATCCGTGTGTTAAGTGGTTTCAGGTCTTAAAAGGATGCAAAAGAAGAAAAGGGCGAAAGACAACATAGAACGCAAATCTAAGCCTGCTACTAGTGCCCAGACACCACACGAGTCACTCCTAGGCGCCAGTGTTAAAAGGAAAGAAAGTTCAGCCCCCAGCTCACCACGCCAAGGTGCCGATAAACTTCTTCCCCAGGATATATACGACACGTAGGCGGCACCTAGGTGCCAATCTACCCTCACCTAGGCGCCGTTGTAACCGTTTTTTAAATGAATAAAAGCCTAACTTCAGCACAATATTGGGGGTCCGAATTTTGGGGATTGGAAAAAAATTTCTGGGATTTGAGCCATCCTTTCTCCATCTTTGAAGGGGAAGAAGGGGGATTGAGCTAGAGATTGAAGCTCCAAGCAAGGATTCATCATCAACCAAGCCTTAGGGAGTTTTACTTGCTTTCATTACATTTTTATGTTCATAACTATGTATATGATTGTTTTAGATCTTCTTAAGCTATTGATGATGAGCTAATTTTGTAGAACTAAGGTCATGCGAAGGCCGAATTTATGAGTTCATGTATATGAGATGATCTTTCGTATTAATTCTACTATTGCTTTGTGTGTTAATTTTGTGCTTTTATTCCAACCATATGCTTGATCATCATGTGCTTGCTATTTTTCCTAGTCTATTCATTCGAGAGAATATAGGTTACGGTTCAAAGAAATTAACACATCATCCGTAACAAATGAGGGATTGCCCCTCCAGATAGGTACAGATTCCATGGTGCTGTTAGACGAATTTATCCGTAGAAATTCTAGAACATAAATGCATGGTTATTGGTTAGATTCTCGGATAGACATATTTAGAGAACAATCAATTAATCATAGGATTACTATAGTCGAGATATCGGGTCATAATTATTTAAGGAATTTCCACCAAAGCAATAGGAGTCTAATAATTCGAAGAGTATCTCATATATTTTGACGAGTAAATACAGTTGTAGCATGTGCCTTGGCTGCTTTATCATACGTGAGGTTTAATCCATAGCTCGTTTCCTCTTTTGTTCTTTGTTTGTTCAATCAATTACTTGCACTTTACTTTTGTTTCTTTTCTTTAATCATAAACTAAAATAGCTAGTCCTTGAAGTTTTGACAACCCGGACTTAGTCTGTTTCTATCACTATACACGACTAGTATACTTGCTATTAAAGCACGTTAGGTCCTAGAGCGTCAAAATCTAATGCCCAAGGCCTATACATGATTTGTAATAAAATCAAACTTACATATTTTAGGGTCTAACATAAATCCTAATTGTCATCATCAAAACATCTAACAATAAATTTCCTAACAATTTTCCCCTTTTTGATGATGGCAATACTCACTCTTTTGTAGTTCAAGAGTTAGACAACCAAAATACAAAAGTTGGCTTTGAATAGGGTTAGATAAAGTTAGTTAAAATTAGTTAAAGCCTCAACGAGATGTTTTAGGTGGAAATGCACTTTATATATATCAATGTAAGTACAAGGCATTTACAACTGGAAAAAAAAAAAAAAGAGACAAGAATATAGATAATTTTCTGAAGAGGTCTCTTAACACTTGCGCTTCTTTATTAAGTTGTATCTTCTGGCTATTTTAGCTCTGATTACTTCAGTAAGTTGATCATCTAGAGCTTTCATCGCAGCATGGTCTGCATTGGTGGTGATGTTCTTTTCTTCTTTGCTTCTTTTCTTGAAAGCAATCTAGCGCTTATCCCATTCTGATGGATCAATGATAATATGCCTTAGCCAAATTCTGTACACTTGGTTGAACTCTGGCATTTGCTTCTTCATAGCAATTACTTTCGGATCAGTTCGCTCTGGGAGACGCGCTCGTTCAATCGAAACGTCGAATTGATCAAGCTACACTTGCGATGGCACTGGCAAATCAGCTCTGGGATACCACCGATGGCACTTGCGATGGCTCTTTGCTTAATCAGCTCTTTGCTTAATTGAATCAAATCAGCTCTTCCAAGTTGGGTTGCGGTGGCACTAGCAAATCAGCTTGCGATGGCGCCTTTTTAGCCATCGGGCTTTAGCCCTATTATGCTTATTTAATTAATTAAATAATTAATATTATTTATCCAATAAAAAATTAATTAAATAATCTATTAAATCCATGTTAATATTATAATTAAATTCCTTTAAGGAATTAATTAATTAATTCATTAACTTAATTAATTAATAAAATCATCTAATGATTAATTAATTAATCTCGATATCCAATACCGGAAATTCTTTCAAGTCTTTTCCATGATTTTCCTTTTGCACGTCCTTTAAGCGCGACTCTTTAGGTTCGTCTCAAAAGGCAATTGGAAGGAAACCAAAAGGATGCAAGTAACACCTAGCAAGTCATGTGGCTCACATCGTATCCCAATTGAGAACGAATGAATAGGATCATTCCAAACCATATACGATGTGAATACCATACGAGTATAAACCTTTTATTCTTATATACCAGTCAAGTGAGAGCATGGTTTTTTGTTTTTTTTTTTTTTTTTTTTTGCAATAAGCATGCATATTTCATATAACTTCAAAACATACACTTACACCAGGCATACCTGGCGGACAGAATCAGCAAATTTACAGATAATGAATCTCCAAATGGTTTCAGCAATAGTCTTACTATCATTACAAGTAGCAAGAAAAATTCTCCTATTCCTTTCTGTCCAAATCAAATAAATGGTGGCTAAAAACATAGCCCTGTTAAGGCAGCTAAACGTAGTCTTACCTCGACTAATTTTCTTGATCCATTCCAAGGCCCTGAGCCAGTTAAACTGTCTGAACTAGATTCCAATTCTGCACCACACTTGACTCACAACTTCTTTGGAGAACTCACACCTGAAGAACAGGTGGTCTCGAGTTTCGTCCTCCAAAGCACAAAAAATGCATTTTGTATCTTCTAAATACTTCCACTCAGCAATCCTATCTCTGGTCTTCAAACGATTTTGGATAGCCATCCAAGCTAAAATTCTATGCCTTGCAAAAGGCCCTTTACCCCATACAAGTTTCCTCCAATTAACCGCCTCTACATGCTCCTGCACATGGGCATATGCTTTTTGAATACTAAATCCACCCTCCTTCCAGGTATTATGAACCACATCTACAGCATCTAACAACACGGCTCTAATCCCCAGAAGCCTCTTCCACAACCAGGAACTTGTACTTCTCACCCCCACAGTCCACATTGACTCCGACTTTATGTTGTATGCATTCACCCATTTAACCCACATGGAGTCTGCTTTTGCTGCAATATTCCAAATGATTCTAAATATTGCAGCCATATTCCAATTTTGCAGCGAGATCAATCCTAGGCCACCTTCTTGTTTAGGTAAATAGATCGTATTCCAGTTGACACTAGCATGATACCGCCCTGCACATCTTCTCAATTTCATTAACAACTGCAATAGGCATGGGAAATATTTGGCTCCAAAACATTTGGATCCCAAATATGACCGCCTTAATCAACAAAAGTCGCCCTGCAATAGATAAGAATCTAGTTGTCCACGATGTCAATCGATGCATAATCTTTTCAATTAAAGGGGTACAATTATTCAATGTGAGTCTAGTGGAAGTTAAAGGAACCCCAAGATACCTCATAGGCATAGTTCCCTCCACATACCCTGTAGCATGGAGAATCTGGATCTTCACCTCCTCTGCAATCCCCCCACAAATAATCTGACTCTTCCCCAAATTAGCTTGCAGACCAGTAGCTTCTGAAAAGTGCTCAAATTTGTTCTTAAGCAGTCCAATAGATCTCATATCTCCCTTACAAAAGATCATTAGATCATCGGCAAAACATAGATTTATAAGCCCAATCTTTTTACATAGAGGATGGAATTTGAAGGCCGAGTCCTTATGCAATGTTTTGAAGGCTCTAGTCAAATAGTCCATGATAATGACGAACAGATACGGAGACATAGGGTCACCTTGTCCTAATCCTCTCCTACCCTCAAAATTGCCAAACACCTCCCCATTCAACATGATTGAGTATCTGACACCGGTAACACATAACATGATCAAATCAACAAATTTTGGAGGAAAACCATACGCAATCAAAATCTGCTCCAAGATGTCCCAACTGACTGAATCATATGCTTTCTTTATATCAACTTTCATCACTATCCTGGGGGAGATATTTTTCCTGTTATACCCCTTGACCAACTCGTGGCATAGCACAACATTATCCACAATAGCTCTCCCTTTTATAAAAGCACCTTGGGCTTCATCAATCAAAGCAGGCAAAACAGTCTTTAACCTTATACAAATCAATTTGGTGAAGATTTTATACAAGGTTGTGCAACAAGCTATAGGTCTAAAATCCCCCACTGTAGTAGGATTAGGGCATTTCGGTATTAAGTGCAGCAAGGTGTGGTTGATCTCTCTAAGCATCCTCCTCTTTTCAAAACAGTCAATCACTGCCTTAGTAAAGTCCCCTCCTACTATATTCCATGATCTCCTGTAAAATCCCGAATTGAACCCATCAGGCCCAGGGCTTTTGTCCTCTGGAATCGAGAATAAAACATTCTTCACCTCATCAGCTGTCACTGGTTTTTGAAGCCTATCTCCATCTGCCTGTGTTAAGACATACCCTTGCTGGACAATATGTTGTTGAATCCCCTCTGTTACATTGCCGACCGTTCCCAGCAGCCCTTTATAAAATCCCAAAATCTCATGTTGGATGTCATTTGGGCTAGAGAGCCATCTACCATCCCCTGCTTGTAGATGGCTAATACTACCTTACACTTTTTGAGCCCTAAGTTTAGCAAAAAAGTACCTACTACATTCATCCCCATTGTGAAAAAATTCTACCTTTGCTCTTTGCTTTAGGAACTCTAATTCCATACACATCAGGTGTTTGAGGCTTACATACAATTCTTTCTCTTTTGCAATGAGCTCTGGATTAAAAGATTTTTGGGTCAAGTGGCGTCGAATCTCCTCAAGTTCAGTCCTAGTCTGCAACACTTTCTCAAAAAGGGTAGAGTAATTGTCCCTGTTCCATGCCTTTAATCGCATTTTAATTTGCTTGCTTTTTTGTACAATTCTATACATATAACACCCTTGAACTTGTTTACCCCATTCTTCTGCCACCATACTTGCATAACCTGGATGTTTTGTCCACCCATTCAGGAACCTGAAAGGATGGTTCCCTATCCTCCTCTCCTGCTTTGTCAAGATAAGAGGGCAGTGGTCAGACAACCCCTTATCATGAACCACTACACTGCACCCCGTTATTTCCATCATCCAATCTGTATTAACCATAATTCTGTCCAGCTTACAATACGTCCGCGAGTGGTGGTCCTGCATATTGCACCAGGTAAACACTGGACCAGTATAAGGCAAATCAGTTAAACCAATCAGTTCAATACATTGTTTCATAGCAGCATTCCACCTGTAAAGGAACCATCACTTTGTAGTTTCTCCTCGCAGAACAGTGTAGCGTTCCAATCCCCCATCACAATCCAGGGAGTAGAGCAATTTAGCCCTTCTAAATCTGCCCATAAAACCTCCCTACCCACTTCATCATTAAACCCATACACAACAATCAAAACAAACTCACAACCTGATACTTTCATCCTTCAAGTGACAGTTTGAGCAGTAACTTTCAAGACACTACCTTGGACCTTGGATCCATCCCATAGAAACCAAACTCTACCATTTTCTACTACCATATAGTTGTTCACACACACCCATTTGTTGCCAAAACACTTCATCACTTTATTGAAATTTGTTAGTTTTACTCTAGTTTCAATAAGCCCCAAAATATCAACTTTATTTGACTTAATCAACTGAGCTACAGCAGCCTGCTTTTCAGTTGTATTAAGCCCTCTTATATTCCAGGAACATAACTTCATATATCGGGGGAGGGGGGACAGGGTTCATCTCACTCCCACTCTCAACTATACTACCAGCTTTGCTAAGTACATGAAAAAGGTTGGACAATGCATCCTGCACCTCCACATTTTTAGAGGTCCACGAGCTGCCCTTCCTTGAACGCGAGTTTGTAACCTCTGTCCAATCCTGCACTTTAGATTTACCCTTATCTTTCTGATTTGGTAAGGGGGATTTAGATCCAGCTTGTACTACTTTTTCCTGCACCACTTGTACGTCCGGGTCCAAGTCTTGCGCCCCCTGATCTGTTTGTTTTTCCTGCTTCGGGTTAGTCTTCTTTACTTGCCATTGCCTCACCACTGATTTTTTACAGGCCGCATCCCGATGACCCCATTTTTGACACCGGTGACATTGAATTGGGATCCATTCATACTTGACTGGCTGGTTGGTGACTTTACCAGTCACTCCATTCCGGATATGTATCTCATCTGGTAAGTCCTGCCCCACTTCAACTTGCACCAAGATTCTAGCAAACTCCAACTTCAATTTTAGGGCTGTCATTTCATCTGTGTACAAAGGAGTACAAATTTTGCTAGCAATCTTACTAAAGCTTGACACACCCCACCTATCGAGTGGCAATTTAGGCAATTGGACCCAAAGTGGCACATTTTTAATTTCAATATCAACATCCATACCTTCCTTCCACCGGCGCATGATCACTGGTTTGGAGTAGAAAAATAGGGACCCCTTATTCATGGCAGCTAACAAATCCTCCTCTGTCTCAAACCTCAACAAGAAGTACCCTCCATCATGCTTAACAACTCTGGGTAGCACTAAACCCTGCAAACGGGCCTTAAGAAAATTTACCATAACCTGTACAGGGACATCCTGTCCGAGTATGTAAGCCACCGCCGAGAATTTCCAGTACGCAATTTCCAGTTCAACATCCTCCTTTGTAAGTTCAATTTCCTCTCCCAATTGATGAATCTTGGCTAATTTCAGCCCACCAGACCCATCTCGATTACCTAAAAATAACTCCCTCCAGGTTTTAACTTCCGGCCTCCTTGGGTTATCTCCTTCACGAACCAGTGATTGGACCTGTTCCCGTGGTAGCACGGTGGCTTCATCGGCTTCCTCCGGCGTCAAATCCTCCAAAATCAAACTTCCTGTTGCCTGCTCTGTCACCATCGTCTTCCCCGTCGAATTGGAAACACAATTAGGGCTCTTCTGTGATGAACTCTCCAAATCAGAATTGGACGTGATTTGTGTATGCTGTGGCGTTGTCAGTAATGTCGTCGGACTCACTGGTGGGTTCACAGTCTTCCTCGTCCTCCGTTTCGCGGCCATTGAAGGGCTCTGGTGGACGATAGCACTCTATCGTGCGCCGAGAGCAAATTACCCCAAGCCCTTAGATTCCTCCTTGATACTTAAATCAAATTTTTGTAAAGAAAGAATGTTATCCAAGTGAGAGCATGGTTTTCGTCAAACTCACATGACTTTACCATAAGCTTAGCTCATAATGAGTCGAGGTCATTTTTATTCTTTGGCCTAAGACTTTTTACCTCACTTATTGATGATTGAATAGGATATTTAGCTCATTCACTTATGACAGAATAAATCCCATTTTGCTAATCAATTAACAATGCTACTTTCCCATCAAATAGCACTTTGAGGTCGATCCCATGAAAGGGAAATTTGGATCTAACTACTCTAATGACAGACTTAATGTCACAAGTACATCTTGAACTCGATTCCTCAGGTCTAAGGTTCACGCTACCTATCACAACTTATCAGTTTCATCATTGACTATCAGTGAGTAAATACCCATGTGATGAGACCGATGTGAGCCGTGTTCGAACATATTAGTCCAACTAATATGTCCATGACATAAGTTCCCACTATCATTCCCATAGTGTTCGACTTGCAATTTCTCTCTCAAAACTTATATCATGCAAGTCCTTGTTCTGTATTGATGTCCAGTCAAATACTTTCTTAGACTTGCGAACCCTATTTAGAGAATAAGGTTTGCCTTCATTCTCAAGGAATTTACGTTGTTTATTAACATCTTACAAATGCCTATACAAGTTAACGCCATATATATAATAAAAAGATATTGTTTAGTTACAAGTCAATGCCCTATAAATCTATCCTCTTTATGGCATTTAAGGGCATACGCTCTAACAATCTCCCACTTGCACTCAATGTCATTTTCTATGGCATTTAATACCCATCCCTTCGAGATGTTTTTCTAGCACCGCCTGTGCCCCAATGGCTTGGTCAATGGATCAGCGACATTGTTAGCTGATGGTATTTTCTGAATAGATATTTGTCCTCATGCAACGATCTCTCTTATGATGTGATATCTCCTCTCGATGTGTTTGGAATTGTTGTGAGGCCTAGGTTCCTGACACGAAAAATCCTTACGTGTATTAAACAGCAAGTGGACTGGTCGTGTGTAGTAATAAAGTGGACAATAAAGTCCGGGTTGTCGAACCTCAAGGACTTGTATTTTAGTTTATGATTTTAAAGCAATTGAAGAACTTAAACTAAAACAAGAATTAACTAAAATATTATGAAAGTAAGATATAAGAAACAAGATGTCGAAATCAAGATAGCTATGGAAGAGAGCAACTAAGACACATGTGTTGGCATAAATTAATCAATTTTCACTATAAACATATTCTCATATTATTAGACGAATGTTGCTTTGGTGGAAAAAACCTTAAATAATTACTACCCGATGTCTCGGCTGTAATAATCCTATGATTAATTGATGGTTCTCTAAATATGTCTATCCGAGAATCTAACCAACAATCATGCATTCAAGTTCTAGAATTTCCCCGGATTAATCCGGCTAACTGCACCCGGGAATCTCTACCTATCTCTAGGGGCAATTCCCTATATTTTACGGATTATGTGATGATCATCTTTGCACCTTAAATTACCTTCTCTCGAACGAATAATTTAAGCAATAAATCATGCATATGGTAGCTAAGCATATGATGCATTCAAACAAGATCAAGACACAAAGCAACAATAGAATTAATATGAAAAACACAATTTATATCTCAATTATCATAATTAAGCCTCAACATGGTCTTAGTTCGAAGAATCTATTTCATCATAAAAGATAAAAGATAGGAACTTAAATTAAGATTCATATTCATAGACAAAAATAAATCTAAATCTAAGAAACTCCCTCGTATTTTTGATGGTTGAACTTCGATCTTCATCTCTTCCATGCTTCTTGATTTCTTCACCTTCAAAGGTTCTTGATAATCTTCATAACTAATCTAAGGATGATGAAGATGATGATAGGATGTGTTTAGGCTCCCCCAATGGGGAATGTGTTTTCAAGTGTGTTTGTAGGATGGCCTCCAATCCTCCTTTTATAGCCAAAAGAATTCACCAACCAAGAACATGTGCTTCCATTCTCTTTTATTTCCACCTACCATTCTCTTGCTTTCCATCTACCAAGAATGTGAACTACCATTCTCTTGTTTTCCACCTACCATTCTCTTACTTTCCTCCTACCAAGAATGTGAACTACCACACCATTCTCTTGTTTTCCACCAACTAAGAATGGGAGCTGCCACTTTCGTAGTTTCCAGCGCAGGGATAGTATTTTATTCATACACTTCTCCACAGACCTCCGAATTGGATGATTCAAGTCCCCATGTAAAGATAAGACATAGATCTAAAACTTTGTAGAAGAACACTTCATCAAATTCGGTCTCTAAATTTATCCAAATGGCGTTCCAACGTGGAGATTGTTTCTGATTTGGCACCCAGGTGTGCGGAAATGGTACTTAAACATGATCTTGGCTAACTCCAACTTATTTCTTGCTTGTTTGGTCGTGGAGGTGTGAAGCATCTTGGCCTAAACTTGTTTTATACGTCATTTTTCAGCCCGTTCTTCGATTGTATCCATTTAAGGTCTGAAATCACTTAATGCACGAATTAAACGCACAAGTGACAAAATCAAGCGATAAATGAACCTAAAACATAAACGCAAAGGGGCTTAATAACACGTAAAAATGACTCCTATCAACTCCCCCAAACTTATCAATTGCTCGACCTCGAGCAATAAAAGTTCTAGGGCACAAAAAACATCATCAACCAAAAGGAGAAAACAAAAACAACAAACGAACTCACTTTCGTGGAGTAAACGATTGCACTTAGCATGTGCAACAAGCCTTTAAACCTTTGAGTTACCTCAAAGGACGAGTTATAGTCTCATGAGGGTTTGTAGACGATATACCCACAAAATCTAACAAACTTTCAATCTCAACCAGATGAATACATCTCAACATAATTAACAAGAATAAATGGCACAAAATCATCCTTTTATAGCTCACAAATATATATACATATCAACTACTTTTGCTCATGTGACACCAATACTGGAAAAGACTCCATAGGGTGTAGTGAAAATAAATCTAAGGTATTATAGTCGAGAGGCATCCTTACCAAATTTTGGACATTAATCTCATATCTATCAACTTTATGATCAAACACAAAGCATAAGAATCATAGAAAATTTCATAGCCATTTAAATTTCATTATCTCAAACATTCAAACTTTCAATTCATATGAAACTTTCCAATTAACTTCATTAAGGCTAGATCAAGTGCCATGTTTTATTCCATTAGGCTTTCTATGGCACCCATGTAACAAGCTTTAGATCAATGACTCTCAAACTAGATAGTTTTGGGGCATTAAGTGTAAAGACACTCCTAAGGATTTAATCACTCGAGTGTCAAAGGCCACGAAATAAAACTAGATCTTTTAAACAATTCACTTCTTTTTGGCTTGAGCTTAGCTCAAATTAACATAATAGTACAGTATATAGGCATGGAACTTTTCACCTCCAGTACATATTAGCCTGACCACTTGTGGTCATACCAAACTTCAACCTTTTTAATTCATTGTTTAGCATAAAAAAAATTACTACCCAACTTATAACCTTATGAAAAATCTAAGTTAATTTTTTCGGAAAAAACTCCTTAAGTGTCTCAAGATGGTTATCCTCTCAACTCCTCTACCCTCGATTTATTGTGCAATGTGAATCATCTAAGAAATCAATCCTAGTCTAGGGTCTCCAGGAGCAATTTCAAAGATATATATGTTCATTTAAATTCAAATTATTTCAAAAAATCATGCCATTTTTTAAAGTTAATCAATTTAAATGCATCAATTGGAAGGACTAAAAAAAAAAAAAAAAACCATGCTTGATTTTCTCAACATAAACACATATAAACATGATAGCATACAAATTCCCCCAAACTTGAGCTAAACGAGGAACACATGACATGATAAAAATAGCAAACACATGGTGATCAATCATATGAATGTATTAAAACCACAAAGTACTACCCACATATACCCCCAAACTTAAACTCAACATTGTCCCCAATGTTGTCTCACATAAACGCATGGAAAAGGTATAAGAGTACTTACAATCAAGGATTGTTGAAAAACAATCCTTCATCACAAATATGTTCCAAATCAAACTCATCTCATCAAAATAGGCCTCTCAAAACAACGGGAAATTGCTACTAACAAGTTCAACATACTTATCAAACAAACCATCAAGCATATTAAAACACATGCCAAAAATACATGCTTAGACAAAACAAATAAAACGAAAAGCAAAAACAAAAAAAGAAAAAAAAAAAAAAAAAAAAAAAAAAAAGAAAACTCACAAAGTTTGGGTTGCCTCCCAAGAAGCGCTCTTTTAAAGTCACTAGCTTGACTTTATCGGGTCGGCTCAAGGAGGATGACGTATGAATGCTTTGTTTGTTCTCCACTCCACTCTCGGGTATCGATTCAATCTTTGGATATTCGTATTAAGGATTGGTCCATCATGTGTGATAAATACCCTAGGTTGAGACCAAGCAATCATCCACTCACGAGTTTATTTACGGTCCCTTAATACCCCTATTACCTTTTCTTGCCTATGCTTAGGATGGTATTGTGGGCTCTCTTCCAAGTTAGAGACAATGTCTCGTCGTTCTTCACCCATCACTTTCACATAGATGAAATCCACGATGCAAGGATGTAGAAGATGATTGGTTCATTTTTCCTGAAAGTGCTCAACACTAAAAGGATCAAAAGCATCAGCGTGAAAATTCAAATCAAAGTCAAGTGGATGCTCAAAAACCTCATAGGTATCGATATTAACCATATCATCATCTTCTATATTCATTGACAACTTACCATCATCGGTATCGATTACCGATTTCCTTGCGGTTAGGGGAGACGGTAAAGAAATGTCAACACCCTCAGAAAGGATAGGAGTCGAATGCTCATCGTTGGAGGAATCTGCTTTCGAATTTTCCAACTTCATTTCATTCAACGTCACGGTGTTGAATTCCTCCTTTTGATCTATCTCAGTGGTACCAAGCAATGCCCATGGTACTTTCTCAGATATGTCGCTTGTTAGTTGCTTGAGTTGATGATTCATCTCCTTCATTTCCCGCCGTGCGTCCTTCATCATAAAGTGGAGCTCTCCAATGGTGTTATCAAGTTGTTCCTCCGGAGTAGGAATTCTTTCTTGGTAATGTTGTGGAAAGAACCCTTGTGCATAACACGCTTCAATGACGCTTTGCAGCCATAATTGATTCTCTGGTAGTGTCATATCAGGAAAATTGTTATCCTTTGCGAATTGAATGACGCTTTGCAGCCATAATGGATTCTCCGGAAGGGTCATATCTGGAAAATTTCTAGCCATTGCGAGGTAATAGTGTAAGAAAAAAATAAAAATAATAATAATAAATTTTTTTAATAAATATAAAATGAATACTTAAAACTTGCAATAAAATCAAAAATTAAAATTAAACAAGTCCCCAGCGACGGCGGCAAAAACTTGACACGAAAAATCCTTACGTGTATTAAACAGCAAGTGGAATGGTCGTGTGTAGTAATAAAGTGGACAATAAAGTCCGGGTTGTCGAACCTCAAGGACTTGTATTTTAGTTTATGATTTTAAAGCAATTGAAGAACTTAAACTAAAACAAGAATTAACTAAAATATTATGAAAGTAAGATATAAGAAACAAGATGTCGAAATCAAGATAGCTATGGAAGAGAGCAACTAAGACACATGTGTTGGCATAAATTAATCAATTTTCACTATAAACATGTTCTCATATTATTAGACGAATGTTGCTTTGGTGGAAAAAACCTTAAATAATTACTACCCGATGTCTCGACTGTAATAATCCTATGATTAATTGATGGTTCTCTAAATATGTCTATCCGAGAATCTAACCAACAATCATGCATTCAAGTTCTAGAATTTCCCCGGATTAATCGGGCTAACTGCACCCGGGAATCTCTACCTATCTCTAGGGGCAATTCCCTATTTTTTATGGATTATGTGATGATCATCTTTGCACCTTAAATTACCTTCTCTCGAACGAATAATTTAAGCAATAAATCATGCATATGGTAGCTAAGCATATGATGCATTCAAACAAGATCAAGACACAAAGCAACAATAGAATTAATATGAAAAACACAATTTATATCTCAATTATCATAATTAAGCCTCAACATGGCCTTAGTTCGAAGAATCTATTTCATCATAAAAGATAAAAGATAGGAACTTAAATTAAGATTCATATTCATAGACAAAAATAAATCTAAATCTAAGAAACTCCCTCGTATTTTTGATGGTTGAACTTCGATCTTCATCTCTTCCATGCTTCTTGATTTCTTCACCTTCAAAGGTTCTTGATAATCTTCATAACTAATCTAAGGATGATGAAGATGATGATAGGATGTGTTTAGGCTCCCCCAATGGGGAATGTGTTTTCAAGTGTGTTTGTAGGATGACCTCCAATCCTCTTTTTATAGCCAAAAGAATTCACCAACCAAGAACATGTGCTTCCATTCTCTTTTATTTCCACCTACCATTCTCTTGCTTTCCATCTACCAAGAATGTGAACTACCATTCTCTTGTTTTCCACCTACCATTCTCTTACTTTCCTCCTACCAAGAATGTGAACTACCACACCATTCTCTTGTTTTCCACCTACTAAGAATGGGAGCTGCCACTTTCGTATTTTCCAGCGCAGGGATAGTGTTTTATTAATAACCTTCTCCACAGACCTCCAAATTGGATGATTCAAGTCCCCATGTAAAGATAAGACATAGATCTAAAACTTTGTAGAAGGACACTTCATCAAATTCGGTCTCTAAATTTATCCAAATGGCGTTCCAACGTGGAGATTGTTTCTGATTTGGCACCCAGGTGTGCGGAAATGGTACTAAAACATGATCTTGGCTAACTCCAACTTATTTCTTGCTGGTTTGGTCGTGGAGGTGTGAAGCATCTTGGCCTAAACTTGTTTTATACGTCATTTTCAGCCCGTTCTTCGATTGTATCCATTTAAGATCTGAAATCACTTAATGCACGAATTAAACGCACAAGTGACAAAATCAAGCGATAAATGAACCTAAAATATAAACGCAAAGAGGCTTAATAACACGTAAAAATGACTCCTATCAGTTCCTTTGCTTGCGCTATTGCGCCAGTGTTGTCATAATAAAGTGGCAACGAGAGCTTTATGCTAGGAACCACTTGAAGTTCTTCTATGAACTTCCTTATCCAAACAGCCTCTTTAGCTGCCTCAGAGGCAGCTATGTATTCAGCCTCTGTAGGGGAATCTGCAGTTGTGCTTTTCTTGGAACTTTTCCAAGTTAAATCCCCACCATTGAGGGTGAATACGAATCCTGAGGTGAATTTCTGGTCATCGACATCAAATTGAAAATCCGAATCAGTGTACCCGTCCACTCTCAGGCTACCACTCCCATAGATGAGAATCATATCCTTGGTTCTCTTCAGATACTTTAGGATATTCTTCACAGCTATCTAATGTTCCTTGCCTGGGTTTGCTTGAAACTGACTAATGCCGCTTACCGAATAAACAATGTCAGGTCTAGTACACAACATTGCGTACATCAGGCTACCCACTGCTGATGCATAGGGTACAGTGCTCATTTCCTTTCTATCTTCCTCACTTAGAGGATACATAGATTTTGAGAGATTTATCCCATGTCTTATTGACAGGAACCCTTTCTTAGAATCCTCCATCCTATATCTCTTTAGGACCTTTTCTAATTAAAGGGCTTCAGAGAGCCCTATTCTATTTGTTCGGTCTCTGTAGATTCAAATCCCCAGAATATAAGTTGGCTCTCCCAAGTCTTTCATGGAGAAAGTACTTGGAAGCCACTTCTTTACAGTGGTGAGCATTCCTATATCATTCCCTATGAGTAATATGTCATCTACATATAACACAAGTAATGTTATCTTGCTCCCACTAACCTTCTTGTAAACACATGGTTCGTCTTCGTTCTTGATGAAGTCAAATCCTTTGATAGCCTCACCAAAACGTAGATTCCAGCTACGGGATGCTTACTTGAGTCCATAAATGGATCTCTCATGCGTACACACCTTATGAGTATGCTCTTCAAATACAAAACCTTTAGGCTGTTCCATATAGATATCCTTTTATAGGAATCCATTTAGGAAAGCAATTTTGACATCCATTTGCCATATTTCATAGTCTAAGTGTGCGGCTATTGCAAGTGGAATCCTTATTGATTTGATCATAGCCACTGGCAAAAAGGTTTCTTGGTAGTTAATTCCTTTTTTTTTACTATACCCTTTCGCCACTAGCCTGGCTTTATAGGTGTCAACCTTGCCATCAACACCAATCTTTCTCTTGTAAATCCATTTTCACCCGATTGGTTTTACCCCTTCAGGTTGGTCTACAAGTTTCCAGACTTAGTTTGCATGCATCGAATTGATCTCATTTTGCATAGCTTCACGCCATCTAGTAGAATCCACATCCACCATTGCTTGATCAAAAGTGGAGGGATCATCTCCATGATCCTCTTCTAATACAAAATGAAGATCCAGCTCTCTCTGTACTAGATATCCATACTTCTCATGCGGTTGAGGCACTCTACTTGATCTTCGTGGTTGTGGTTGTGTTAGAGAAGGTTCGGTTCTCACTTCCTGTGAAGATGTATCCACTGGAGTCTCATTTTTTTTCTTCTAGAACAATCTTTCTACCCGTTCCTCCTTCTTGAATGAACTCATCTTCAAGAAAGTGGGCTTGTAAAGCTACAATGATCCTTTGATCATCGTGCAGGTAAAAGAGGTATCTCATTGAATCCTCAGCATATCCAACGAAATGTCCCTTCAAGGATCTGGCCTCCAACTTGTCCACTTTGGTCTTTTTGACATAAGTCGGACATCCCCAAATCTTGATGTGATTAAGACTTGGTTTCCTATTCCTCCATATCTCATAGGGAGTCGTGGGAACGGACTTGGATGGAAATCTATTTAAAATGTGTACAGTTGTGAGCCGCATATGACCCCACAGTGAAATGGGTAAGTCAGTGTAGCTGAGCGTGGAGCGAACCATGTCCAACAAGGTTCGATTCCTTCACTCTGCTACTTTATTTAACTGTGGTGTCACTAGAGGTGTGAGTTGTAATACTATACCATTCTCTCTGAGGTATACATCAAACTCATCTCTCATATATTCTCCTCCTCGATCCTATCGAAGGGTTTTTATGGTTTGACCAGTTTGATTTTCCATTAAAGCCTTGAATTCCTTGAACTTTTTTATGGATTCAGACTTATGCCTCATCATGTACACTAGACCATATCTTGAATGGTCATCAGTGAAGGTGATGAAGTAAAGGAAACCTCCTCGTACCATTTCTCCAAATGGACCACAAACATCAGTGTGCACTAAGTTTAAGATTTGTGAGGCTCTTTCAAAAGTCTCTATGAAGGGGGATCTAGCCATCTTGTCTTTTAGATTCACAAGTAGGATAGGGATCCAATCCCAATGGACCGATTAGTCCATCTTTCTCCATTTTGCGAATTTTATGTTCGCCGGCATGGCCTAGTCTAAGATGCCAAATCAATCTTTGGTTTATTCCAAGCCTACTACGTTTCCTTTGTATAGTATTCATAGAAAACTCATTCTAGACATTAAGGTAATACAATCCATTTATTAAAGAAGCAAAGCCTACTAATTTATTACCATAATAAATGTTGCATCGTTCATCAATAAAACGGAAAGTATAACCAAGTTTAACTAAAATGGGAATAGAAACAATGCTTGTAAGCCCATTGGACAAAACTAAACCATTATCCAAAAATAGTATATGTCCAGAGTTTAAAAGCAATGAGGTAGATCCAATTCCAGTAGCTGCGACGCTATGCCCGCTGCCTACTTTTATCTTCACCTCATCACTGTCTAACTTCCTTCCTCGCACCAGATCCGGATTCATACAACAAATGTGAGCACTAGCTCCAGAATCAAGAATCCAAGATGTGGAGAAGACGGTCATAGAACAATAAATTTCATGAACATAAAGTTGCATACCTTGTGCGCCCAGCCCCATGTTCCGACAGTTCCTCCTCCAATGGCCCAGCTCACCGCAGTGTAGGCATCTGTCTCTCTTTTGTGGTCCTTACGCTTGCGATTCACAAGAGCTTTCCCTTTGCCTTTATCGACACCACCCTGAGCTCCAAGCTCAGCACTCTGTTTCTTGGCTTTCTTCTTCTTATTCTTTGCCCGTTTAGTCCCAGAAGAGATAACCAATGCAGTTTTCTTTCCCTTGGGCTTCAATTGAGATTGTGCAGTGTTTAATTTATTCATTAGCCCAGCTAAGTTGCATTCAATCTCATTGCAACTAAAGTTCATGACAAATTGGGAAAAAGAATCAGCAAGAGACTGGAAAATAAGATTGGTTTGAAGATGTGGGTTCATTGTAAAATAGAGAGCCTTCAATCTCTCAATCCTCGAGATCATCTTGAGGACATGATCCCCAACTTTCTCACCTTCTCTCATTTTGGCCCCGAAGAGCTCTTTAGATATCTCATATCTAGCAGTACGGCTGTGCTCACCATAGAGCTCGACCAAGTGTGCCAAGATAGCCCTCGCTGTGGTCATCTTCTATTGGGACCTCTGAAGCTCGTTTGTCATTGCGCCAAGAATGTGCCCACGCAGTCGGACGTCGTCCTTTACCCATTTTTCATGAGCTTGGACTTTTTCCTCCTTGACACGTGTTCTGGCAGGAGGAGCAGGGATGTCTGTGTCCAACACGTATCCCAAGGACTCCATGTTGAGAACTATTCTCAAGTTCCTTAGCCAATCCACGTAGTTGGATCCAGTAAGGATGTTCTTTTCGAGTAAAATGAAAAGTGGGTTGATAGTCATTTTTTTTTTGTTTTTGAGAGAGATAAATCAAAAATAGTTGCAGAAAATAAACCAGACTTTATTAGACTATTGTAACTAAACTAAAACCAAGTTTAAAATCAAGGACTTCGACTTATAACTTGGCTCCCACTATATTTTTTGAGATTCACACACCCACTGTGAAAAACGGAAGTGATCGTTGCATTGTACTTCATGGTGGGGATTGAATTTTTTAATTCATCTAATGGATGGCAACCCTTTAACGATATTTGGTCCATTATTTAATTAAAGTGATGTCCAACTTCAATCTATCGAATAGATGGTTCAATCTTCTTTTACCAATAATCCACCAAAACCGCAACCCTTTAACGATTTATAGGTTTTGCGGACTATCTAAGTTTACTCCCACTAACTCCTCATAATCTAACATTTGAATTTCACCTTGCAACCCTTTAACGATATTTGGGGTGAAATATGTCTCGATTAAGGCATCTAATGCACTTAGTAAAATTCTAAAATTAAATCTTGATATACGACCCCGACTTACTAGGAAGATGCCATATACTAGGTTTAATACTTAACTTTATTAAGTTTAGTGGAGGGAAAGGATGCCTAGCACCCCTTACTAACTTAGTGTAATTTTGTTTGGGAGAATTCATGTTTTAAACATTTGTCTAAGTCTCACTTTGCACATTATTGAATTTATATAGCGCATATTGATAACAAACATGTTTCATACAACTAATGAACATGCATCGAAAGCAATAAACCAACACATATGTCCATGGGCTTTATCTAGAGGGCCCAAGCTAATGGGCCATCATTAAAAGGAAAAATAATCCTAGCTATTCTTCGTGGGCTCCAAGCTCCTCTCCTCTTCAAAGGTCTATTCTATTTTTATCTATTACACGAGATTATTGAACAACCTATACATAATTCTAGAATAAAATAAACGGGCTCAATTCTGGCCTTTACAACCCATAAAAGGAAATACAATCAAAAGAAATAACCTAAGCAATAATATATGCTCGCGAAAAATAAAGCAATTATGTTGGTGATTAAGTTAATAATTAATTAGTCCAACTAATTAACTTCCTCAACAAAATTCCAAATTTTATTGATAATCATATTCAATAAAAACAATTTGGGCTTGATTTCATAAAATATAAATTACCAACCATTGGCGTATTTAATTTTAATTTATTAGGCCCAAAACTAATTTATTGAAGAGTCTATATTTTTAATTAAAACAATTTGGGCTTATTTAATTAAATTCGGGTCATCATCCTTTTGACCCACCCGGATAATTAAAATAGCCCAAAACCCATTCATTTAAAAAATTGGACCCTAGCAAAAATAACCCAACCCATTAGGACCCGTGTCATGGACCCGGGCCCACAAAATAGGGCCCTTATGCCCCAGGCGCACGGTGTCGTGCGCACATGAGCACACTGTGCGCGCAGTGGGTGGCATGGCGCGCAGACTGCACACGTTGTTTTCATCGAGCTCGTTGCAGGGTTTTTCTAACCCGATTCTTAGAAAAATTAGATTTTTCAATTCACAAGTCATCATACTACAACATATATGAATTAAACGTAGAAAAATCATGGATTACTATCATGAAAAATATAATCAAAACATGCTTAAAAAACGCGAAAAAAAACATATTCACATAATCAATTAAATACAGAAATCAGAGATTGGCTCTGATACCACTGTTGGGAAAAATTTCATAAAATCAGAAAAATGCAGCGGAAGAATATGTTTAAATCCTAGTGGCTCATCACTATTTCTTGTATTTAAATTGGGTTTCGAATTCAATTACCGTTCTCGCGTATGTTGAATTCTAAACCAGCTTTGCAATCCCTTCTTGAACAGCAAATTCGTCGTTGTCTCTAAATTGCCACGCCGGAGTGAAAAACAAAAATCTTCTTCTTCTCTTGAGGAAGACAGCTAGAGAGAAAGAGAGAGGATGGAGAGTTTCACTTGGAGAGAAAGTTTGTGTTATTATTCACATAGGTAAATTTTCTCCAAGTAGTATATTTATACTACAATGAAATAATAACCTAGGCTAAATTACTATGGACGCCCACTTTATGGCCTTTTTAGTCATAGGGCTTTAGCCCTATTATGCTTATTTAATTAATTAAATAATTAATATTATTTATCCAATAAATAAATTAATTAAGAAATCAATTAAATCCATGTTAATATTATAATTAAATTCCTCTAAGGAATTAATTAATTCATTAACTTAATTAATAAATAAAATCCTCTAATGATTAATTAATTAATCTCAATATCCAATACCAAAAATTCTCTCAAGTCTTCTCCATGATTTTTCTTTTGCACTTCCTTTAAGCGCGACTCTTTAGGTTCATCTCAAAAGGCAATTGGGAGGAAACCAGAAGGATGTGAGTAACACCTAACCAGTCACGTGCCTCACATCGTATAAATCAATAGGATCATTCCAAACCATATACGCTGTGAATACCGTACGAGTATAAACCTTTTATTCCTATATCCAAGTCAAATGAGAGTCATGGTTTTAGTCAAACTCTCATGACTTGACCATATGCTTAGCTCATAATGAGTCGAGGTCATTTTTATGCTTTAGCCAAAGACTTTTAACCTCACTCATTCATGACTGCATAGGATATTTACCTCATTCACTTTTGAGAGTATAAATCCCATTTTGCTAATCAGTTAACAATGCTACTTGCCCATCAAGTCGCACTTCGAGTTCGATCCCACCAAAGGGTGATTTGGATCTAACTACTCTAATGACAGACTTGATGTCACACGTACATCTTGAACTCAATTCCTCAGGTCTAAGGTTCACGCGTACCTATCACAACTTATCAGTTTTATCATTAACTGTCAGTGAGTAAAAACCCATGTGATGAGACCGATGCGAACCGTGTCCGAACATATTAGTCGAACTAATATGTCCGTGACATAAGTTCCCACTATCATTCCCATAGTGTTCGACTGGCACTTTCTCTGTCAAGACCTATAACATGCAAGTCCTTGTTCTGTATTGATGTCCAGTCAAATACTTTCTTAGACTTGTGAACCCTATTTAGAGAATAAGGATCAAAACCCTTCTAGTGCTATTCTTCCTATCCCATAGGAAGTAGAAGGTTTGCCTTCATTCTCAAGGAATTTACGTTATATATTAACATCTTACAAATGCCTATAAGAAAACAACAAGTTAACGCCTTATACATAATGAAAAGATATTGTTTAGTTACAAGTCAATGCCCTATAAATCTATCCTCTGTATGGCATTTGAGGGCATACACTCTAACATCTTCAAGGATTCAGGAGAAGTTTGAGTTGCTGAATCAAACGCTTTAGCTTGCCCTTGTCCCAAATTATCAGCATACTCTGCAACCTCAACAACGCTAGCATCAAGCTTTGACTCTGGTAGAGACGCTTCAGCAATTGTGGGCTCACGCTCGATCTTAGTGTCAGAAAAACTTGCAACCTCTAGAATAACTGAAGTTTTAGCAATATCGGCCACAACAGGCGCTGGAGGTTCTATTTTTTAGCAGATAAATCCACTTGAGCGATATCAACAACGGGCTCAACTGAGAGGACTTCTTTTGGTACAGGTGCTTCCACAGGCGCTGACAGCATGCGACAATAATAAAAAAATTGGAAGTTAATTTACCAAACGCTGTGCCTGTATGAAAATCAGTAACAATGTCAGAAAGCTCGTAGATGCGACGCGTTGACATGTAGGTGCTCTGAACGAACGTGTGGAGGGGTCTGTCCACTGCTCTAACCCATATTGGACTTAAGATGTCCAGCAAATGGTTTGAAAATAGCCTTGACTTCACCAGACGAATTAAGAAGAGTTCGTCTGTACAATACGTTAGAGAGATGGCTATGAGACGATTGGTTGGAAGACGAAGAGGATTGGTGTTTGCAACATAGATTCTGTAATACTCTTCCAAATATGGATAAATGTCCTGAGCTATGCCCTGATTTCTTTCCAGTAAAGAAATGACGAATGAGTAGTGGTCTCTTGGCTCTTTTCTAATAGAGTGGGTAATGGGTAACCCCTGAATGAATTGATGATTGAACCGTATATTTTCCATAGATTGGAAGTGAAGATCTTATCAAAATGCTTGATAGAAGTCATGATCTTGATCATCTGACTCAAATTCTCATCACAATGACTGGGACAGATAGACAGATCTGACACTGATCGAGTGCCTCTACTAGATGCTTTTCCAGAGAAGGTGACAAGAGTTTCTGCAAGCCTTTTAAGTGTTGCTCGCAGAAAGGTCTCAGCCGGTTGTCTGATGCTTGGCAAGTTAGCAATTGGTCCTACTCGCATTGAGCGCTTCTGAAGGCAATACATAGAAAACAGACGCTTCTTGTTATGCATGCCTATGCCAAAGAGATACGGAGCGTTAACCAACTCCTGAAAAGAATATCTTTTGCACACGTAAGCTTCGTACCAAGTCACTTAATTCATATTGCCTTTATAGCCTCAAGGTGAATATCTTTTATAGCCTCAAATCGATAGTGATCCACTTGGTAATTAGCGTTCTAGACTCTATTGAAGAATTCATCGGCTTCCTCCTGAACGTAGTCCTTGATGGATGCTGCGTGGATGCTTTTTTTTTCCATAGACGAAGTGGATTTTCCGAATCCTGATTTGCAACACTATGCACCACTTTTGAAAAGTGCGAATAACCGTCTTGATTCAAGATATCCTCTGATGGATTGAGGAGCTCAATAAGTAAATGCTGATAAAGTCTGATTTTGTAATTTCTTAGAGCAAGTCCAGATGGCTTGCTGTGTTTTATATCCAATAAATATGCCAACTCTACACCATCAAGGTGAATTCTTTGGCCTTGATGCTTTTCATATGTAACAATTGAAGCAGGCACTTGAGTGATTTCCTCATCGTTGACAATGGCCAAATAATACGCACGCTCAACATCAGTTAACTCTGAGCTGTATATTATCTGACAGAGTAAATGATCACGCTTTACCATCATGGCAATTTCATTCTCCACAATAACGTACTTATCTTCATTATATCCTGCGGGAATAAAGTCTTCTTCATGCGCTGGTGGCATATAATTGATCGATTGATCAATGGTCTTTAAAGATTCTAGCTTGAAGAAATGCCTCAGTTGTGGTGGTTGGACCCCATCTGTAGTAGGTCTCTCAGCATCCACAGGGACACTCTGACTTTCCGAGAGCGCCTCTGCTGCAACATCTTTGGCAAAAGCCACCACTTCCACTAAGTCAACATCTAGATAGACGTCAACTGGTGATTCAACAGTAGGTGGAATATGTGTTGTAGCACAAGATACATCCTCTATAAGAGCTGGATCTTCTACAAATGTAGGAAAAGAAACGTTGTGGGTAGAAATAAGCTTACCCTGAGAACTGGTCTCAGCAGCAATTATTTCTGGAACTTGAACGCTTGTTTAAATAGTCTCAACCTCTTTAGGAACAGGGATAGATTGACGCTTTCCTGAGCCTCGGGGTCTTTTGAATATTCTCTTGACGTTTACCCCTTTGATAGGTTTTGACACTTTAGTAGGAGCATCAGGGATAGTTGGCTCTTCTTCAAAATTAATTTTTTTAATGATAGAGACCAACTTCTGCCTCCTGATTAGTGAAATCTTATCTTCCACGTCCTCAGTAGTTTCTTCATCATCATCATTATTGGGAGGAGATGGGACTTTTGGAGCCTTGGGCTTTCTAAGAGCCCTCTTCTTTTGCTTAGCCAGATGCTTCACGGCTTCTTCTTCGATTAGACGCTCAGCCTCTTAATCTGACGCTTCTCGAACTTCTTAGCTCTCAGATAGGGGCTTAGCTGCTTCATTGACCTTGGGTGGATTGAGAAGGTTGTTCATAATCCTCTTACCCATAAACTTAACCTTGGCCAGAGGTTGGCCGGCTGAATTAACACAATCTACTTTGAATAGCAGATCACTCAGAACCACTCTATAGGGCTTGTTGATGGTTTCCAAACAATCTCTAAATCTTTCGATACTCACTCTAGTTAACTTTGATATCCATGAGTATGGTTGTCATCATCTGAAATTGTAGTGAGGTGACCGTATTAAACATTGCCACCTTGGATTCAATAAATTTACTATAGTAATCTGCCAACAAACAGTACTTAGACAGAATATCTTTCTTGTCGAAGTTGTGCTTATATTCCATGTCGTCATAATAGCAAATCTTTGCCCAAGCTTCCTCAATCTGGTTTGCAGAGATAGATTCAAAAGCCTCACCCTGATTTGGCAATTTGAAGTTCTTGGCTATGGACTCTGCGGATAGAATAAACGTCCGAACAAAACTTTTCTTCGGAAAGGAGAAAGAGCAGGAGATATAGTTCTTGTCTTCTAAGAGTTTTGTAGTTCTCCAAAACGCAGCAACTTCATCAGCAAAGTAGTAGGAATATCTGGTGAGAAAAGTCTACAGCCCGACTTTGGCAACAGATTCTAGCATATCCCACATCGGAATATCAGTCTGATCGTTTCTAAAAAGAGAAAGTAATTTTTCTGCAAATTTTTTTAAATGAAACAATTGAAGATTGCAGTTTCTCTCATCAATATGATGTAGCCAGGTGTAAAGTTGATGAATCTAGGCCCTTTTTTTAGATTTATATGCAAATGTGAAATCGAAAAAAATAAATAAAGTTACATTTGGTAACTCCCATGTATAAATGTTTTGCACGTCCTGAGTAATTTTTGAAAAACGTTTGCCATTTTCAGAGTGTAACGGACGCGCTCATAGTACACTGACACGTACACAAACACGTATTGACTCTGAACCGTCATTTTGAAAAGTTTTTGATTACCCGCCAGTTTGATGTGATAGGAGCATGTGAATAGAGATAAAAATGTATCTTTGAGTCTATCCATCATGTCACTAAATATTTTAAAATAATGCATGATTTTATAGATACCTTTACTTGGTGTTGAAGAGAATAGATTCAATGCTTAATAAATTTATCTGATAAACTTTGTGTTGACGCTTAAGTTAAAGTTTTTTTAATTTTGAGCGTGCAACTTATCATGCACAAATAGTGAGCGTTGATGATCTATGCAAATAGAAAACGTTTTTGATCATTGACACTTACTTGGCTTATACAAGTACAATTTTAAGGTTCCCCCTAAATTTGATAACTTGTAACAACTTTTCAAAAGTCTTTCAGACATAAACAAAGTGGATTCCCCCTAAATTGTATGCCTTAGAAATATATGACGCAGAATGAATAAGCATTTAAATCAATCATACCTAGTTCACTTCTTAAAGTGAGAAAACATTGTTCATTGAGCGCTTTGGTGAAGATATCTGCCAACTATTTTTCTGTACCAACAAATTGCATGGAGATATTTTTCTTTTGAACATGGTCAAGAACAGAATTTTGAGTCATGGCTAAGGCGTTTTGGTTATCACGATGGATAGGAGTTGGACCGAGGAGTATACCATAATCTCTAAGTTGTTGCCTCATCCATAAAATTTGTGCACAACAACTTCCTGCAGCTACATACTCGGCTTCTGCTGTAGGGGTAGCTATCGATTGTTGTTTCTTACTATGCCATGAAACTATCACCTAAAAATTGACATGTATCACTATTACTCTTTCTATCTATTTTGCATCCTGGAAAATTTGCATCTGAGTAACCAGTTAATTCAAAAGGAGAATCCCTTCGATACCACAAGCCCACATATTGTGTGTCTTTTAGGTATTTAAGGATTCTCTTGGCATCAATTAAGTGTAACTCCTTGGGATTCGCTTGAAAGTGTGCACACATGCATACCGGAAACATAATATCAAGTCTACTAGCAGTAAGATAAAGAAATGATCCAATGATACCTCTATAATTAGTGATATCAACCTTCTTCCCACTTTTATCTTTATCTAACTTACTTTGGCTCATTGGAATTTTCAAAGATGATGCATTTTCCATACCAAATTTCTTAATCATATCTCGTGTATATTTAGCTTGGTTAACAAATATGTCATTAGGGAGTTGTTTAACTTGTAATCCTCAAAAGAAAGTTAATTCACCCATCATGCTCATTTCAAATTGCTCTTGCATCATTTTTGAAACTTTCTCACACAAATGTTTATTAGTAGATCCGAAAATAATATCTTCAACATATATTTGGACTAAGAGAATATCTTCGTCATTGGTAATTTTGAATAACGTTGTATCAATGTTGCCTTTTGAAAAGCCTTTACCAATAAGAAAAATAGAGAGAGTGTTCGACCACGCTCGAGGTGCTTGCTTAAGGCCATAGAGCACCTTATCTAGCTTGTAAACAATACTCTTACCATGGTTGTTGATGAATCCTGGAGGTTGCTCCGCATAAACTTCTTCTTGGAATTTACCATTCAGGAAAGCACTTTTCATGTCCAATTAATGCACTGTGAACTTGTTGAATGCTGCATATGCGAGAAACATTCGGATTGTTTCAAGATGGGCCACAAGAGCGTATGTCTCATCAAAATCAATACCCTCTTCTTGGAAATATCCTTGAGCAAAAAGTTTGGCTTTCTTCCTTATAACAATACCATTCTCATCCATCTTGTTTCTATAAACTTATCTAGTCCCAATAACTCCTTGGTGAGTTGGCCTTGGTACTAGCGTCCAAACCTTACTACCCTCAAACTGATTCAACTCTTCTTGCATGGCTTCAATCCAACTAGGATCACTTAGCGCTTCATCCACTTTCTTAGTTCCATTTGAGATAAGAAACTCGCGAACATGGCCTCATTGAATTTAGCAGTTCTAGTCCTCACAGGAGCTGCAATATCTCCAATAATTTTCCCTAGTGGATGATCACGTAGCCATAGTCTATCTGGCTGGAATGGGTTTAGAAGTTGTTACGGTGCTTGATCTTGCACTACATTCCCTTTAACCGCTTGCACAGGCGCTTCAAGTTCACAAGTTCTATTTTGCTCTTGATGATCATTCTCTTCATGATCATCAGTAGATCTTACAACATTATCCTTGATAACCTCATGAGTAACCTTAGGAGGAAACACGAAGATCTCATCATCATCGTCACTTTCATCATCAATAATTAATTTGGACGCTTGATGACACAAATCTTCAACTCTGACATCATTAGCGTTAACCTTACTCAGTTCTTGGTTAGCATCATCAAAAACAACATGAATAGATTCCTGAACCTTTGATTTGATCTTACTGAGGATGCAAAAAAAATTTCCATTTTTGTCATAGCCTAGAAAGATTCCCTCAGCCTCTTGAGGATCAATGTCTTTAGTATTTAGGATCCATTATTATGAATAAAGCATTTTAAACCAAAGACGTGAAAATTTGAAACATTTGGCTTACATCCCTTCCATAGTTCATATGGTGTTTTACGATGTTGTTTGTTGATCATGCAACGATTTTGAGTATAACACGCTGTATTGATCGCTTCGGCCCAAAACCTAGGAGCAAGCTTGCACTCCGCTAACATCGTCCTAGCGACTTCCTTAAGCGTTCTATTTTGACGCTCAGCAACACCATTCTGTTGAGGAGTTCTAGGAGCTGAATACTCATGATGTATTCTATTTTCTACACAAAACTTCTCAACAACCTTGTTAGTAAACTCAGTACCATGTTCGTTCCTTATTCTTGCAACCTTAGGATTTTTTCAAAGTTTGAAGTTGCCGAATAAGCATTGTGAGCTTGTCACATGTTTCATCTTTGGATGAAAGAAATTCCACCCAAGTAAATAGAGAGAAATCATATACTATCACCAAAGAATAATTTTTACCGCTCACACTGATCGTTTGAACAGGTCCAAATAGATCCATGTGAAGTAGTTCAAGTATCCTAGAGGTAGATAGACAAGGCTTTCTTTTGAAAGATGATTTAACTTGTTTGCCCATTTGACAAGCGTCACAAAGGCGATCCTTATGGAAAGGCCCTTTAGGTAAGCCCTCTATAAGATTTAGCGTTATAAGCTGAGAGATTATTTTAAAGTTGAAGTGATTCATTTTTCTATGTCATAACCAACCCGTTTTGAATTCATTTTTAGCCACAAAACATGTTAGGTTGTTATCAATTGTTGAACCCTAATCCACCAAACAAATATTGTTTTTTCTTTTACCATTCAATTTAGTAGATCCAGTCTTAGGGTCATAAATATAGCAATAGTCACTTGAAAATTTTACTTCAAAACCTTATCACAAAATTGACTTATGCTTAAAAGATTATTCTTAAAACCCTCAATATAATATACATCACTTATCATGATGTTCCCCCTATGCACAATACCTATACCTTTGGTTTTACCTTTGGAGTTGTCACCAAATGCAACCCGAGGACCATTAGTAGCTTGGTAATTGACTAAGAGATCCTTTAAGCCTGTCATGTGCCTTGATGACCCACAATCGATGTACCAAACAGATGTATCGGCTCTAGCTCTAGCTCTAGGTACCTACACTCAAAGGGCAATTCTAGTTCTTTTTAGGAACCCATTGTGACTTGGGTCCTTTCACATTAGTAGCGTTAGTCTGAATTAGAACTTTAAGAACCCATATTTGCTTAGTCTTCATTGCGGGAGAATTAGCCTTTTTGGTTTTCACCTTGTGTTGTGTGTGTTGTTTAGGTGTATAATAATATCCTCGATTATAATAGTAATCATAATCATAATCATAGTTATAATCATACAAGTATTGATAATATGACCTTGATCTTTGTGGATATTGATACAGGTATTTCCTTGACGCTGGCTTAGGGTGCACATTGGACGGTTGACACTTAGCTTTTGTTTCAAAGTGCAAGGTTTCTCCTTAGCCTTTTGAGCATTTGGATAAACCTTTCATTGTGAATCATTCACTTTTGTCTTTCCCTTGCCCGAGTCCGCTTTGGCTTTCTCATTTGGCCCCGTACCATTGTCCTTTCGTTCAATAGATATTTGACTCTTTGAACCTTTCTCAACAAAGAACACACCCTTTTCCTTGTTGTTTTCCGTAACATTGGATTTGTTTGGTTGTTTACCAAATTTGTTGCATGCTAAATCGGTATTTTCACCAAAGAATCTTGGTACCTCAGTCACATTGTCTAACTTTCTTGACGCTGTAGACAATGAGGAGACGATCTACTCTCATTTAAGAAGTCTAGCAATGAGCTCAGCTTCTCTTTTGACTACTATATCAAGATCACTTTTCAACTTATTGTTTTCAGTCTCGAGTGATTAGTTCTTCTCAATGCATTGTTGCTAAACTTGCAACTCGGCCTTGAGCATCACGTTTTCACATCTGAGCACTGATATCTCATCATAGTGATTTTGATATAGTCTGGCGACATCTTGACAATCTTTATAATATTCTTTTACTTTGTCAAGCAATTCTTCATAAGAGAGAGGACAAGCAATGCTTCACAAGAGAGGGGACAAGCTAATTCAGTATTTTACCTCAGATCGTGAGTTTGAAGACGCTTCATCATCTCTAGCCATGATACAGATTAGCTCTGAATCATCCTAGCTCATCATCATCACTACTCTCTTTTGAAGACTCCAAATCTTCAGGTGTGAACACCGGTTCTGTTTCTGTTAGCAAACCTTGTTGACAAAGTTTGCTTCTGCATTGATTTCTATCCAAGTAATCTTGCCTTGTGGGTTTGGATACATTTGGATAAAAGCAATTTACCTAGTAGTGCCCTGGTTTCCTGGAATTATAACAAAGATTATTTTTCATCATTTGTTCATTTGTTAACCTTGCAGTTTGTGGTTTTGAGACCACTGGCGCTGTGAGACTCTGCGGAGAAGATGCTTGGTACTGAATCGGCGCTGAGGGAGGAGGGGCAAAATATTGAGGCGCTCAATACTGTTGTTAAGTCGGAGGAGACGCTTGATAGAAATTCTGTCCTTGATGCTTTGGAGCTTTTCCCTTCTTCTTCTATTTCAGAAACTTTTTGAACCTATTTAGCTATGCTAACTCCTCTTCATCACTAATTTCTGACACCTTTCCCTTATTACCCAATTTACCCGTAACTGATGCTATTAGCGCTCGAGATTCTATCAATGGAATAACTGCATCGCTTGCTGAATTTAACTCAAACTCAAAAGCCTTGAGTTCTGAAAAAGCATCTTCTGGAGTTAGAAGATCCAACATATTCGATTCTCTCATAGCCGTCGTTTTCATCAAAAATCTACTGGGGAGACTTCTGAAGATCTTAACCACCATTTCCCGATTTTGCAAATTCATGCCTCAACTCTGTAACGAGAGCAGTAAATCTTATACCCAACTATTCTATCATCTCATTAGGCGACATCTTGAAACAATTAAACCTTTCCTTGGCAATTGAAAGCTTTTTCTCTTTGATTTGAGCTGACCCGCCACAGATTTTAGCCAACTTATACCATATTTTCTTAGTCGTACTACACGACTTGACCTTGTTAAACAAATTTTCATTATTACCGATAGCTGTATAAAGAGCGTTCCGTCCAACATTATCCAAATTTGCCATCCGTAGACCACTCATGCTTCGGCTTTTCAACATAACTATTGGGGTCTCTTCTGTGGCTCCAGGTGCTCTAGTGATGACCTTTAAGATTTGAATCGACTCATCTAAAATGATATCACACATTTCATCAGTACAAGAACAAAGATAAGTGAATACTTTGACCTTCCATGAGTCATAATTTGACTCAGTCAATATAGGTACTTTTGCAAATGCCATGGAACAAAAATTAAAGCAACTACATTTTAAAGGATCTAAACAAGCAGTATGCTTGAAAATTTGAAAATTTTCAACTTCAACAGCTCTGATACCACTTGTTGGCCCCAAGTAGCATACGAAAGGGTCTAGACGGGGGGGGGGGTTGAATAGACCCTGAAGTCTTTTTCTTCAAAAATTTTATATTTCAAGTGTTGTGAATGCTTGAAAATGTAGGTGTTTGGCTGAGCATCTACTTGAAGACTGTTTTGATAAAGTTAACTTAGACTCAAGATTTGAATACTATAACCAAATAGGTTTAAGTGTTCAATTCTTCAATCAGGGTCAGCATATCGGAATGATTTTTATGTCTTATTTTGAAATGTTTTAGCGTCACAACTTGTTAGTTAGTTGATTTTAGATTTTAACTTTTTTTTATCAAAGTGTTTACTTAACCAACTATGCAAAGATATGATAATAAGTAAATCGACAGTAAGTAAAGAACACGATGTTTTAAGGTTCATTGGGTGGTGTAATCCTACATCCTTCTTCTCCTTTATCACTCGAAGGCAATCCACTAAAAGGATTCTCGAAGAATCACACAAACATTTCTACAAAATAGGGGAGAGATGGATTTGATTGGCTTGAGCTCCTTGGTCACACAGATTTTTGCTCCAAGACACTTTGATCCTCTTGCTTCTTTCACCTAGAAATAATGCAAGTATCCATCTTCGACTTCATTCAGATCGCGAGACTGGACAAGGGTATTGTCTAATAGTTTGTTTGATTTTTGGAAGTTCAAACAACTTGGAATATCTCAATAGTAGTGTAGGGTTCTTCTAAAAAAGTTGTTTGAGATATTGGTTGACTATCTCAGAGATTGGAGAAAAGCACAAGTAATGTTTGATTTTATTGGGTTTCATGTAAAAACTCATAAACTCAGCGGAAGAATTTCAAAAATTTAATAAAAACCCCAAAGTGTTTCTCTAATTGCATAATTGAATCTAAAAACCGCTTAAACGAATAAATTCAACTTACCCGTTGAAGCGAGGTGGTAGGAGAATCCAATTCTTCTTCAAAACTTTAGATTGATGAACTTCTTGAATTCTTCAATCCTCGTGTTCTTCAAGTTTTGAATTCTTGAAATTGATTGTAGATGAATCCAACAATGAATCACGTTGCCTCTAAATTATCACACGCGAATTGATGACGAAAAATTCCCTTCTTTTCTCTATATGGGTGACGGCTATGTGTATAGAGACAGGAGGATGTTTTTCTTTCTTCTATTCTTTGGAGAGTTACAATAGATGTAATTCAATTGTTGTCTAGGTTAAACTTAAGAGAAGTCTCTCATACCTCAATGACTTATTGACCAAGACAAAACAAAAGAGACCACTTTGATCATCCAACTAGCCCTAATGGGTGTCCTCATGGACGCCCCACATGGGGCCCGGGATTTCTTCTTTTGCTTTGTTAATTAATTCTTTATTCAATTAATTATTTATTTTATCCAATAAATAAATGTATTAATTAAATAATAAAATTAATTAGATAAATTAATTCATTAATGTATTTCTCTAACAAATTAATTAATAATTAATCTTATCCTTTTAATTAATTATCTTATCCAATAAACAATTGATTAATTATTTATTTAACTTATCCAACAAATTAAATATCTCCAAAGTAAAATAGAAAATAGAAAATCCTTTTCAATTTCCTTCATCAATTCTTTAGCGCGACTCTTTAGGTTCGTTTCATTTGGCAATGAGAGAAAACCAAGGGAAGTGGGTAACACCTAGCCAGTCACGTGGCCCACTTCGTAGCCCAAACGAATTACAAATGAATGGATCATTCCACAACCTTCCAATCGTAAATACCATATATGTATAAACTCTTTGTTCACTTTCCCCGGTCAAGTGAGAGTCATGATTATATCAAACTCACTGGACTTGATCATATGTATAAATTATAATCATACGAGATCATTGAGATTGGTTTGGTGCCTAGCACAATCGTCTTTTTGCTTTGGCCAAAGACTTTGATCTCTATTTATCTATAATTATGTAGGGTACATTCTCATTCACTTATGAGAGAACAAATCTCCTGTTATATATCTGGTAAGACTATCACTTGCCCATCAAGTCTGCATTTCGAGGTCGACCCCACCAATGGGTGAATTGGGTCTAACTACTTTAGTGAAAGACTTGATGTCACAAGTGCATCTTCAGCCCGATACTTCAGGCCAAAGATTCACATATACCTATTACGCATAATCGGTTTCGTCATTAACAGTCATACAGTGAAAACCTATGTGACAGAACCGAGGCGAGTCGTGTTCAAGCATATCAGTTCCACTGATGTGCCTATAGTCTTAAGCTCCCACCATCACATGGTGTTCAATAGGCACTCCCATGTCAAAGCTAAGACTATACAAGTATTCGAAGTCTTTATTTTCCCATTAAAGATTTCATATTACTTGCGAACTAGTTTTAGTAATCAAGGTCAATCTCTCTAGTGCCATTGTTCCTATCCCATAGGAAGTGAAGGGATCGCACTGAAAACAAGGACAAAATATTTTATACAACTTATAGATGCAGATAAGAATTAAGTGAAAACTAAATAACGCCCTTTATTATAGATAATATTTAAGTTCAATACAAGATAGATGCCCTATTCATACTATCCTCTATGGCATCTGAGGCCATAATGCTAACAATCTCCCACTTGCACACAATGCCACTCATTGTGGTATCTAATACCCATCCTTTTCAGGTGTCGGTCCAAAACAGCCTGAGGTAGTGGTTTGGTGAACGGGTTAGCTATATTTTCAACTGAGGCTGTTTTCTGCACTGCTATATCTCCTCTGCCAACGATCTCCCTGATGATGTGAAATCTTCTCTCAATGTGTTTAGATTTGTTATGAGACCTCGATTCCTTGGCTTGCGCTATTGCTCCATTGTTATCACAGATGAGACCTTCCATCTTCAGGTCTCCACCTCCATAGATGAGAATCATATCCTTTAGTTCTTTTGAGATACTTTTGGATATTCTTCACAGCTATCCAATGTTCCTTTCCCGGGTTTGCATGAAATCGACTCACCACGCTTACAACACAGGTAATGTCGGGTCTAGTACACAGCATTGCGTACATCAGGCTACCAACTACTGAAGCATAGGGCACGTTACTCATCTTATGCCTATCTTCCTCACTTCGAGGACACATAGACTTGGATAAGTGTACCCCATGCCTCATGGAAAGAAACCTTTTCTTAGAATTGTCCATCCTAAACTTCTTTACGACATTTTCTAAGTAACGGGCTTGCGAGAGACCTATTATTCTATTCGTTCTATTTCTGTAGATACGAATTCCTAGAATGTATGTCGCTTCTCCCAAGTCCTTCATGGAAAACGTATTAGAAAGCCATTTCTTGACTGTGGTGACCATTCCTACGTCATTTCCTATAAGCAGAATGTCATCCACATATAGTACTAAGAACGAGAGTTTGCTCCCACTAGTCTTCTTGTAGACACAGGGTTCATCTTTGTTCTTAATGTAGCTATATCCCTTTACTACTTCATCAAAACAAAGATTCCAGCTTCTAGATGCTTGCTTGAGACCGTATATGGACCCCTCAAGTTTGCATACTTTATGGATATTGGTCTCGGACACAAAACCCTTTGGCTGTTCCATATAGATATCCTCCTTGAGGAATCAATTTAGGAAATCCGTTTTAACATCCATTTGCTATATCTCATAATCTAAGTATGCAGCTATGGATAACAGTATTCGGATGGATTTTATCATGGCCACGGGCGAAAAGGTTTCTTGATAGTCAATTCCTTCTCTTTGACAATACCCTTTCTCTATGAGTCTGGCTTTAAAGGTGCCAACCTTGCCATCACTACCTATCTTTCTTTTGTAGATCCACTTACATCCTATAGGTTTGATACCTTCAGGACGAACTACCAAAATCCACACTTGGTTCGATTGCATAGAGTCCATCTCTGTTTCCATGGCTTCTTGCCATCTTGAAGCGTCGACATCCACCATCACTTGATCATAGGTACAAGGATCATCTTCATGATCTTCTTGTACTACAGTGTGAAGCTCTTGCTCCCCTATAGTAGATACCCATACCCCTCAGGTTCATGAGGTATTCTACCAGATCTACGTGGTGGTTGTGCTACTATTGGTTCAGGCCTTGGTTCTTGGACAGATGTCTCTGAGGGAGTTTCATTTTGCTCTTGTATAACAATTTTTCGACCTTTGCCCCCTTCTAAGATGAACTCATCTTCAAGGAAGTGAGATTGTAGGGCCACGATGATTCTCTGATCATGATGCAGGTAAAAGAAGAATACCATGGAATCTTCAGGATAACCAATGAAACGTCCCATGAGGGATCTTTGTCTCCAATTTCTCCACTTTGGTCTTCTTGACATAAGCGGGACACGCCCAAATCTTAATGTGGTTCAGACTTGGTTTTGTATTACTCCACATCTTATGCGGAGTTTTAGGAACGGATTTAAAAGGACATCTGTTTAATATATAAGCAGCAGTTAGGAGCGCATACCCCCACAACCAAATGGGTAAATCAATGTAACTAAGTATGGAACGAACCATGTCCAATAGTGTTCAGTTCCATTGCTCGGCTACTCCATTTAGTTGGGGAGTTTCTGGTGGTGTTAGTCGTAACATTATTCCCTGTTGTCTAAAAAATTCATCAAACTCTGCACTCATATATTCTTCTCCACGATCCGATCGTAGAGTTTTTATATTTTGCCCAATTTAATTTTCTACTAAGGCTTTGAACTTTTGAACCTTTCAAAGGATTCAGACTTTTGCTTCGTCAGATACATCATACCATATCTTGAATGATCATCTGTGAAAGTGATGAAGTAGTAGAAACCCCCACGTGCCATTTCTCCAAATGGTCCGCAGAGGTCAGTATGCACTAACCCTAAGACTTGGGTAGCTCTTTCCAAAGTCCCTGTGAAGGGCGATCTAGCCATCTTTCCTAAGAGACATGATTCACATGTTGGATAGGGATCCCACCCCAGTGAGCTTAATAGCCCATCTTTTTCCATTTTGTGAATCTTGTGCTCTCCGGCATAGCCTAGTCTAAGATGCCACTTGAGTCTTAGGTTAGCTTCTTGCCTACCACGTTTACGAGTTACAAGATTCACATCAGATGAATTACGGACATTTAAATAATACAACCCATTAACTAAAGAAGCATTGCCAACTAAATTATTTCCATAATAAATGTCGCAATTTAATTTAGAAAAACGGAATGTATATCCAATCTTAACTAAGATGGGAATAGAAATAATGTTTTTAAGACCCTTAGGCAAAAGTAAAACATCATCTAATAACAATAAATGTTCAGAATTCAAATAAAGAGAAGTAGATCCAATCCTAGTAGCCGCGATGCTTTCCCCGCTGCCTACTTTGATCATCACTTCTTCTCAGCCCAATTTTCTACTTCCCTATAGATCCTGATCCAAAAAACAAACATGGGCACTAGCCCCTTAGTCCAGAATCCATGAAGTAGAAAAGACGGTCATAGAACAATTATTTTCAAAAACAAAGAGTTTTTAACCTTTTGCGCCTTTGCCTAATTGGGGACAGTTTCTCTTCCAGTGGCCTAGCTCACCGCATTCGAGACATCTATCCATTTTCTTAGGTCCTTTGCTCTTATAAAACCCTTGAGCCTTTCCCTTACCCTTTTGAACACCCCCTTGAGCTCCAAGTTCACCAAAATGCTTCTTGTTCTTCTTCTTCTTGGACTTAGACTTTTTAGGTCTAGAACATATGATCAAGGCAGTTTCCTTTCCTTTTGGTTTCATTTGAGATTATGCAGTAACCAATTTGTTCACTAGCCCAGCTAAATTACACTTTATCTCATTGCTGTTAAAGTTAACTACAAATTGGGAGAAGGAATCAGGAAAAGACTGCAAGATTAAGTCAGTTTGAAGGGTGGCGTTCGTGGTGAATTCGAGAGCTTCCAGTTTCTCAATCCTCAAAATCATTTTACGGACATGATCACCAACCTTCTCAATTTCTTTCATCTTGGCTCCGAAGAGCTCTTTCGATATCTCATATCGAGCAGTTCAACTGTGCTCACCATAGAGCTCTACCAAGTGAGCAAGGATAGCTTTTGCAGTGGGCATCTTATCATGCGACCTTTGAAGACCATTGGTTATATATCCCACCATGTATCCTCTCACCCGGAGGTCGTCCTTAACCCATTTTTCATGGGCTTGGACCTCTTCCTCGTTGGCACGTGTCCTAGCAAGAACCACTGGGATATCAGCCTCCAAGCCTTATTCCAGCGATTCCATATTGAGGACAATACTCAAATTTCTGAGCTAGTCCACATAGTTGGGTCCAGTAAGAGTATTATTTTCAAGCAAAATTGAAAGTGGATTTGTCATATTTGAGAGAGATAAACGAGAAAATAACTGCCGAAAAGAACCAGATTTAATCAGATTACTTGTTCTGACTTAAGTAAGAAAAATTAAGGACTTAAAATTAATCTTGGCTCCCACTGCATTTTTCGAATCCCACACTCCCATTGAAAATCGGGAATCATCATTGGCATCGATTCCACAGTGGGTATTGAGGTCCTCAATTAATTAAATGGGTTGCAACCTAGCCGGTTTCTGGCCCATTAATTATTTGAAGTGATATCTAATATCAATTTATCCAATAAACATTTCAATAGCTTTCCCCATAGTTCACCAACACAGCAACCGAACAGGTTTCTAAGCTTGTGAACTACTCGAGTTCGTTCCCACTAACTCCTATAATCTAACATTTGAATTTCACCTTGCAACGAAATAGGTTTCTTGGGTGAAATATGCTTCGATTAAAGCATTTCATGCACTTAATAAAATTTTAAATTATTTCTAAATGTATAACCCCCATAACTGGGAATCATTACACATTTATAGTAATTTTAATTTTAGAAAGCTTAGTGGAGGGTGAGGATGTCAAACATCCTTTTCTAACTCGGTATTATATATTTGGGAGAATTTAAATTGTCAAAAGTTTTGGTCTCACTTTGCACATTATTCAATTTATATAGAGCTTTTATTTCATATTGATCATGCATAAAAATGCTACTAATAATCATGCTTTTCAATATAAATATTCATGGAATTTAAATAAATGAATAAATAAATTCATCACTCGATCATGGACTCTTACTAGAGGGCCCGAACTAATGGGCCATCACAAAAGGCACAAATTAAAACCTATTAAACATTCATGAGCCTTTTGACTTTATCAATATTAAACTATTCTATTTCAATTCCTAAAACAACTCATGCATTACTTCTGAGAATATAATAAATAGTCTCAAAGTTGATAACCCATAAAATATAAAGGTAAAACAAATAAACCTAAATCCATGATCGGTGTTTCAATCACATAAGACATGCTCACATCAATTAATACATGCTCGCAATATTTAAATCACTTATGTTGATTATTAAAAAAAAATTAGTCCAACTAAAAAGTCCTTCATTAAATTCCCAACCTTTTATACATTCATTATTTCTTTTAAAATCATTCTAGTCCAACTAGATGACTTAGATATACGAAATTAGAAATTAAGCACATATACCTTTAATTAAAATAATATTAGTCCTACTAATAGAATACATAAAATATGGAATTTTATTTTATTATGATTTAATGCCATCTATTATTGGAAATGCTTTTATTTGATCAAAGAATTAATTATTAATCTCTAAGAAAAATAAGTTATATTCCTTATTTCAAATATTAAGTAATTTCCAAGTCGAGAAAAAATAATAATATTTAATCCATAAATTAATTATTAATCTCTAAAAAAAGTAATTAATTAAGTCTAATTAAATATTATATTCTAATTAATTTTATTGGGCTTGATTTCATCAAACCCAAGTCACCATCCTTTTGGTCCACTTGGATTTAATTTTATTGGGCTCAAAATAATTAATTACATAACATGCACGTTTTATTAATTTCCTATTGGGCTAAATTTAATTTAAGTCCAAATCATCAATCTAATTGGCCCGTTTAGATTTAATTAAATTAAGCCCAAACTAATTAACAAATCGAAATTGGATAATTTTCAATTGGGCTTAATTTAAATTATTCGGGTCATCATCCTTTTGATCCACCCGATTAATTAAAATCATCCAAAACCCAAATATCAATTTTGAACCATACATAGCCCGTTTTACGACCCGGATGCAAGATTCGGATCAACAAATCGGGCATCAAAACGCGCGACCCGTCGGGCCATGCACACAACCCGACGGGCTGTGTGCTGGGTGGCCAGGCTGCGTGGCCTGGCCGCCTGACCTGCTGTGCAGATTTTCGGAGCTCATTGAGCCCTGTTTTTGCTCGGTATTTTTTATTTTTCAATATCATCAAATATTCTTAGATTTACAATAACAAAAACTAGAAAATTCTAGGCAAAAACCATAAAACGCAGATTTAAGAAAACATACAAACAAGCTTCAAAAACACATATTAGCAAATCTTAAATCATTATACAAGATCAAATATGTAAATCAGAGATTGGCTCTGATACCACTGTTAGGTTTCGCGTAAAAACTCATAAATGCAGCGGAAGGATTTCAAAAATTTAATAAAAAACCCAAAGTGTTTATCTAATTGCATAATTGAATCTAAAAACCGATTTAATGAATAAATTCAACTTACCCGTTGAAGCGAGGTGGTTGGAGAATCCAATTCTTCTTCAACACTTTAGATTGATGAACTTTTTGAATTTTTCAATCCTCGTGTTCTTCAAGTCTTCAATTCTTGAAGTTGATTGTAGATGAATCTAACAACGAATCACGTTGCCTCTATATTATCACGCGCCAATTGATGACAAAAAATTCCCTTCTTTTCTCTATATGGGCGACGGCTATGTGTATAGAGAAGGGAGGATATTTTTCTTTCTTCTATTCTTTGGAGAGTTACAATAAATGTAATTCAATTGTTATCTAGGTTAAAGTCAAGAGAAGTCTCTGATACCTCAATGACCTATTGACCAAGACAAAATAAAAGAGACCACTTTGATCATCCAACTAGCCCTAACGGGCATCCTCATGGACGCCCCACATGGGGCCCGAGATTTCTTCTTGTGCTTTGTTAATTAATTTTTTATTCAATTAATTATTTATTTTATCCAATAAATAAATGTATTAATGAAACAATAAAATTAATTAGATAAATTAATTCACTAATATATTTCTTTAAGAAATTAATTAATAATTAATCTTATCCTTTTAATTAATTATCTTATCCAATAAGAATTAATTAATTATTTATTTAACTTATCCAATAAATTAAATCTCTCCAAAGTAAAATAGAAAATCAAAAATCCTTTTCAATTTTATTCATCAATTCTTTAGCGCGACTCTTTAGGTTCGTTTCATTTGGCAATGAGAGGAAGCCAAAGGAAGTAGGTAGCACCTAGCCAGTCACGTGGCCCACTTCGTAGCCTAAATGAAATACGAATGAATGGATCATTCCACAACCTTCCAATCGTAAATACCATATATGTATAAACCCTTTGTTCACGTTCCCCGGTCAAGTGAGAGTCATGGTTATGTCAAACTCACTAGACTTGACCATATGTATAAATTATGATAATACGAGATCATTGAGATTGATTTGGTGCCTAGCACAATCGTCTTTTGCTTTGGCCAAAGACTTTGATCTCTATTTATCTTTAATTACATAGGGTACATTCTAATTAACTTATGAGGGAATAAATCCCATGTTAGATATCGGCTTGTAAGCTTGTTGTTATATATTTTGGATTGTTGTTGAAGTCCTATTTATAGACTTTTTCGGAAGTGTCCGTTGGACACATGGTCAAGCGCGTGTCTTTCAATCTCGTGCGTGAACAACGTTCTTCCTTTTTTCCTGAAATTTTGCTGCAAAAAGTTGGCGCCGCAGACTTGTAAAGTTGACAGTCCAATAGGAAAGCTTCTACGTATGTCCGGGAGTGCTTGTCACATTTAATACTCTGATCAACACTTAATGTGTTTGAAATGAATGCCAGTTGGACATTAATGCTTTGAGTAAAATTGCATTTAACTCCTTTTGGATTTCAGAATAAATTTAGGTGAATCCTTGTCTTGATAGGCGCTCATTCAACACTGAATGATCTTTAGTTGAATTTTTACATCAATGTTTGAAATAACTTGACGCTCAGACACTTGCTAGAAATCTTCATTTTCATTCAGACTTTAGATGCTTGAATCTTCAGACTTAACTACTGATAAACTCACTCAGAATAGTATCAGACGCTCAGTCTAAGAATACTTAACCTAACAATTTAGAATAAAAAAAAATAAAGCCTTATACAAATCTAACGCTCAAAGCCTATACATGATTTCTAATAAAATCAAACTTACATATTTTGTGGTCTAACATAAATCCTAATTGTCATCATCAAAGCATTTAACAAGAAATTTCCTAACACTTAGCATCTTTGTTCTCAAGATCATCCAATGTATCTCCTTCTTGAATCTCAATTACATTCTTCGTGAAAACATAATAGGTTGACAGAGATCATACTTTCTCTTTTGGTTGATTCGCTTCTATCAAATGTATTTTTTTCATTTACAAAATTTAATTTTATTATTAAAGGTATAGGAGAAGTGAAAATACTTATGTTGCATGTAAAATCAAATACCCTTTAGAGAATGGTAATAATATATTAGAAAATCATTTTTTCTTAAATGTGGTTCTTGATGTCATCGTATTATTAATTTCATTCATAGCATTTTCCTAAATAGACTCTAGTCATATTAGATAAATATTTTTCTACTAATACAGATGATTTATTTTGATAAATGTATTTGATAAAATATATATAATTTTTATGAAATCAATAAAAGATTATATAATTGATCAAATGAATATTTAAAATATCATAATACAACAAATCAAGAAAACATCAATCAAGAAAAATTGAAGTTCAATTAATTTAAAATTTTAATCTTAAGGAAAAAAATATAATAGAAAACTATTGTTTTTTAAGCAAAATAAGCATGTTAAGTTACTTTTTTTTACATTTTAACGACTCATAAATCATTTATATGGAATAATTTTAGTGATCTCTAGTCATAAGTAGCACATTTAAAATATAATTGAACTCGATTCTATTTGGTTTAGATCATTTTTTTTTTTGAAAAGATTATTAAAAATTAATTAATACACATCAATTAAATTAATCGATATCAATTAAAATCTACTAAATGATCAATTGAGAATTCACCGTTTTCATATTGATCAAATTGAAATTGTGAAAAATATAAAACGAATTTGAATTTCACTATTTTTTTACTTATGTATTGAATATAATTTCAAAAAAATTTAAAAAGTAAACAGACAAAATATTTTTTTTAGTCATTTTCTACATAATCAAGAAGATATCTTTAAAGAAGAGATTAAGTTAAATATCATAACTATATTGAGAATATAATTGACACTATGAAGCATTCAACCTATTGAAAATTGATCATTAAAAGTTAAATTATTTGTGTAACGCCCCGATTCACCTGCCTGCTATGATAATTATGTAAAAAATAAGATTTCAACCCATATAAATTATTTTAAACAAAGTCCTATACATGAAATAATTTGGTTCAGAGCATTATAATTGAAAGTACAAGACCACTAGTGAAACAAGACATGACATTTCATTTCGTCTATCTAGTTCTACCTAATTTTTTACTTAGCGGATACTCCATGCTGACTTCCTTGGATCCCTTTAGGGTTGGTAACTCAAGACCTCTTTACTAAGATGAGTTTGCACTCTAGTTGTCCTGGAACATCACTCTCGAAGACCAGTCACAGCTTCACCTACTCCATCGAAGGTCAGTGACTGCTCCACCTACTCCATCTTATCCTGGGAAGGGGGAAGACACGAGTGATGAGCTACTAAGCCCAGTGAGTGCAGGTGTGTGCATGTGCGGGGTTATGCATGTACATAATACTATTTTCATGATGCATGATTCATACAAACGTGACATCAATAACTGTTAAATAATTCAATCAAACAATTATGTTCATATATGAGAGAGAAGCTTTTAAAAATCAATTTAACCGATATGAGCTTGAAGACCATATTATGAATAACCAAATGAAGCCTGCAAAGGCCGGAACAAGCGAGGGCCATGTCACATAGAATAGGAACCCTATGAAGATCAGATCAAGCGAGAGCCGTATCATATTTAGAACATACGAAGCCTGTGAGTCACGTGTACCAGAAATAAATTAGAATCAGATCAGATAGACCACCTTGTGACTCTCGATCGAACATTTACTACCTTATCCTCCATTTGCAGGGAACGACCCCACAGACCGCATTGAACTAGTCATGCCTAGGTACATGGTGGCGCCGATCACAGCCGTAGAAACCTCCATCTCGGCCGTGAAAGGACACCTAAGTGGACACTGAACGACAAAGCCTCTACTGGTAGCCCAATGCTACCCAGCGTGCTCGCGAACAGTTCAGCCCCGGGCCCAGACCGAATCAAGACCGCTTTGAATGAACATATCCAAGACCACCTGACATGAACATATTTAGGACCGCTTCGTAGATCACATCCAGGACCACTTTATAGAAAAGATCCAGGACTGCCTCGTCAGAACCAACCATGGACAATTGGTACCCATGATAGAATAATTAACATGACCAAATAACCTTTCCCATGATTATTTCAATTGCAAGCATTATGTATTTATTCCTCGAGTTTTGCAAATAAAATACTTATGTAAGCTCAAGTGGTACTCACAATCACAATTACATACAGAGATAGCATATTGACATTAATTATCACATCACATAAGCATGTTCAACAATTTACTTGAATTACATTTATAATATGATCATGTCCATATGAATGATGATGAGACTAAATATTGCAAAATATAATAAACTAATAATAAAGCACTCACAACTATATAAGATGGTTTTCGTCTCTCTTTAATTAAATGTGCACCAAGCTTTCGAGGATATCTGTGTCCCAACCCTCGTCCTTAAGGTAAGTATACAAATCAGATTATAGAACAACTATCTCTACACGACATAAGCATTTCTAAATGCACCGTATGTATTTTAAGTTTTAACTTAATACAAATTTCCGGTAAATAACATACAATATTAGCTAGACAATTAATCCATTCATGATATCAATTTCAGTATATTTCAAACATTTCACTAGGCTATCAGTCAACAAGTTTAAGTTCAATAAAAATAGTCATACGAAAATCAATGGGTATGGTTGTTTTTCACCACTAACAAATTATCAATTATTATCCGTTTGGGAATTAATGATCCATCGAATTGTTAAATATCAAACTTGGATCTGTTCCTAGATGATCTAATCTTATTTACTTCTAGGAATCACTCCTAGGAAATTTATTTGATATGTCAAACAATCAACTTACTAGAAATTGTTGTACTTAAACATAGGGAAACTAATCAAAATTATTAGTACAACTAATATTAGTTAATTAGTTTACTATCAACTAAACATACAAGCCCAACAATTTCTCCTTTCAGTACGTCTTTACATGATCAAAGAATGAATGTTATCAATCAAAATTCAAGAACTCGGGTATACGCAGCTTTAGAACTTAACTAACCATTTAACAAAAATTAGTCAAGCAAATCGAGTTATTAGTTTTAATCATAAATTAAACAGTTTAATAAATTGAACGTTAGGAAACCAACAATATTTAATTATAGTGTATATCTAATTCTGAAGGGGTTGATTGACCATAGTAACTCAAAGTAATGAACTAAGAATATTTACAATTATGTAATGAAACTACATGAAGAAGGAAATGATGAGCGTACCTGAAGGTAAAGGAAAAATGAATTTAGCGTATGATATATATTTATGTAACTATGCATGTATGTCTCTATCTATGTATATAGATAATACAATAGGTGTCACATTCTGAAAGAGTGGGATATGGCCATGAGTTTGGAGCTTGACACGTCCAGTTTCAGCTTTCTTTTGTAAAAATCACAAACTGCTCCTTAAAGTTTCAAATGTGATAATATGACCCCAAAATCCAATCAAGTCACCACCGGTAATTTCGAACGATAACAACCCCTAGAGCAGTAATATATACATATAAAATTTTAGCACAACTAATTGGGGACAACATATGTATCATGTAACACTAAAATTCGATTAGTCGAACACAGTCAAATAAAAAAAATTGTCAATATAAGCCTACTTTTCTTCTAAATTAAAATTAATAAAATCTTTAATGGTTTCTATTAACACTTGGAGAATATGGGCATCACAATTTGTGTTGGTGCAATTTTTTGCAAATATTACAAAGCAAAAAAAGTGAATATGTGTACTTGGTCATGAAAATTTATTAACAATTAATTAAATACCAACTTTGAGTTTTCCTTTTTTCTTTTTTTCTGATAAAATAACTTTGAGGTTCAACTTTTCAACAACCTATAATATGTTGGAATGGTCGAGAAATCCCTTAAGGTTCGAATTGGAGTGTCCAGTGCTATGACCCATCCTGGTCCTAAGATCTGAAGCATGTGATTAACAAAGATCTTGCACCGTGGAGCCTTAATAAAGAATAGAGCATCGTCACGTGGAGTGAATGAGAAACGTAGCACTCTATCTTTTGGCATCTCCGATGGACGCTCAGACTCTGATACGTACATTGCCATGTATGCTTCAACGTAAGGCAAGGCTGCACGCGAGATGTCCGGATTTCTCTCGAGTAAAGAGAGTACATAGTGATAGTGTTCTATCAGTTCCTGTCAGAAAGGGGAGAGCAATGGATACCCAAAAAGAGGTCTGATAATGGATCCATTTGGCTTCCTCAGATTTGCAGTGAAGACGTTGTCGAAATCCCGTAACTGAGGGAGCATCTTCAACATATGTCTGATGTTGTCTTCCTACTGGCCAGGTGTAAGCGTCAAATCTGAAATAGGCTTTGTTCCGCTTGTTGAGTGGCCACAATGATTGATTGGCAAATCTGCAATCCTAGCCAACGCTTCACGCAGAAAGCGTTCAATTGGTTGACGGAAAGATGATAAGAGAGCAAGTTGGCCAATTCTTGCTTCTCGGCGCTGTAAGCAATATCGGGCAAACTGTCTTCTTTTATCTACCATGCCGAGTGTGAACAGGTGAGGTTCCTTGACCAGTTCTTCAAACTTGTAACGCTGGCCGACGTAGGTTTCACACCAGGTAACCTCATTCATGCAGAAGGTTGTGCCTGCATTCAGAATGGCACGAAAGCCTTCATGATGAATATCTCGAATGGCTTCAAAGCGATGCTTATCAGGCTGATAGTTTGCATTCAGGACGCTTTGTAAGAAGTAATCAGCCTCCTCTTGAATGAGAGCATTTATAGAGGCAGGACGCTCATCGATATAAGGACTTTTATTCTTCCACAATCTTAGGGGATTTGGAAGACTCTTATTAGCATCACTGTGCACAATTGTAGGAAAGTGGGAATAACCTTCTTTGTTTAAAATTTCCTCTTCCGGATTTAAAAACTCCACAGGTAGACGCTCATAGGCCCTAATCTTGTAGTTTCTTGGAGCAAAACCTGAAGGCTTACTGCGTCCCATATCCAGAAACTAAGCTAAGTCCACATCCCCTTGTGGAATTTTATCAGTACCCCGTTTTTCAAAAATCTGTATAGAAGCTGGGGTAGGAGGTAGAGGATCTCCATTGGCCAGTGCCAAGTTGTATGCAAATTCAACGCTTGAGACTTCATTGCTAAACAACATTTTCAAAGAGCCCGATCTCTAGCAATTTTCTTGGCTAAATCATTTTTAGCGACGATGTAGTGTTCTTCAATATAGCCAGCTGGAATGAATTCTTCTTCAGGGACTGGAGGCATGAAATTGACAGAGTGATCAATTGTTCTGGAGGGGTCCAGACTGAAGAAGTGCCTTGGCACAGGAGAACTCTCTATTGATTTTGTAGCGTCTTCAGCAATGCTCTGATTTTCTGAGATTGCCTATGCTGTAATCAATGTTGTTGGTGGTGGGGAAGCTTCCTCTGAGATAGGCTCCTCAATGTCCAAAGTCATGTTTCTGACAACATCTTTGGCAATGGCCACCACTTCAGTCAAATTGACATCCAGATGGACATCAGTTGACGCTTCAGCCGCAGCTAGAATAAGAGCTAAGAGAGAAACATCCTCTATAAGAGCAGGATCTTCTACAGATGTAGGAACGAAAGAGCTATGGGAAGAAATAGACTTACCCTGAGAACTTGTCTCAACAGCAATACTTTGAGCGCTTGGCTCAGCAGTAACTTGAGCGCTTGGCTCAATAGTCTCAGGCTCTTCAGGAACAGGAGCAGCCCGACGCTTGCTTGTCCTAGAGCGCTTGAATATTTTCTTCACGTTGACTCCTTCAACGAGCTTAAGCGCTTGAGCAAGAGGAGCAGCAGCTGGTTCATCAAATTCGATTTGTTTGATGATTCCTTCCAGCTTCCTCTGCTTTAGAGGTAACTTGTCCTGTGCATCCTCATCAGTTTCCTCATCATCTTTCTGAGGAGCGGGAACAGCTTGTACTTTGGGCTTTCTTGGAGCCCTCTTCTTGGTAACAGCCGGACGCTTCACGGCTTCTTCTGGCACTGGACGCTCAGCTTCCTCATCGGACGCTTGACGTACTTTCAGACGCTCAGATAGTGGTTTAGCAGCACCACCAATCTTGGGAGGATTGAAGAGATTATTCAGAATCCTTTTTCCCAGCAACTTGGACTTATTCAATGGGAGACCCGACGAGTATACACACTATGATTTTTACAACAGGTCGCTTAGAACGAGTCCATAAGGTTTATTCGAGGCACTTAAACAGTCCCGAAACCTTCCAAAGATGTACTCACTCCAGTTGATCTTGATGTTGAGGAGTATAGCAGTCATCATTTGAAATTGTACTGGGTTCACCTTATCAAAGGTTCCTACTCGGCATTCTATGATCTTGCTGTAGAAATCAGCCAATAGTCCGTATTTGGATACCAGGTCTTTCTTTTCAAAGTATTGAGTATAGGGTACATCGTCGTACGCACTCATGGTTGTCCATGCGTCCTTGATTTGTTTTAAAGTGACACAATCCAATGCCTCACCCTCATTCGGAAGATTGAAGTTCGTGGTAATGGTGGCAGCAGACAAGATAAATTCCTTTGGAGACTCCTTCTTGGATAAGGGAATTAGACAAGAGATAGACTTCTTTTCCTCTGAAAGTTTAGCAGTTTTCCAGAAGGTGTCGACTTCAGTCGGAAACATATAGGAGTATTGGGTCAAGAACGGTTTAAGCCCAGCTTTGACGACCATGTCCATCATGTCTGTTAGATTGATCTGAGGTTGTTCATAGAGAAATTTCCAGTCGACAACAAGGCCTTCAGTCACCTTGATGGAAAGTTCAGCAGGAGTAGACAAAGATTTCTTTGGTGCCATTTTTAGTGAAAGAGATGAACTGAGATTTTCTTTTGCTTTGAGAGAGAGAGAATAAATTTTGCAGATATGTTTGAGTAAAAGTGAATTGTCTTTCTGCAGAAATTGTATTTTAAATGACACAGTAAAGAATTTTTTAAACTTGTGTTCTCTAGCCTCTGTAGGATTTAAACACGTGTAACGACTTTTGAATCTCAACCATAAATTCATTAACTGCGGACGCGAGTTTTTTGTAATAGAGAGAAGTTACATTTGGTAATTCTCATATATAAAGATTTGACATCCGAGTTAAAATTTTAAAACGTTTGGCATTTTCAGAGTGTAACGCACGCGCCTGTTTATACACTGACACGTACACAAACACGTACTATCTCTGAACCGTCATTTTAAAAAAAGAAACTTGTGATTACCCGCCAGTTTGATGTGATAGAAGCGTGCGAGTAGAGTACAAAATAGACTTTTGAGTCTACCCACTACTTCGAAAGAAGTTTGTAAACTTTATGCATGGCTTGTAAAGAAAATATTTTTATATTAAGAGTTTATTGGAATTGATTTAACGCTTAACTGATACCACTTGTTGGTATATGACTTTTACATATGAAAATTAGACGCTTAGGATTGAAAAGACTTTTATGTTTGAGCGTCCAATATTTTATGCATATTTGATACTGAGCGTTGATGATCATGCATCTGAAAATTTTGATCATTGACGCTTGTAGATATCGTTAAGTGCAACTTTAAGGTTCCCCCTAAATTTGATAACTTGTACCAGTTAGGAAAATCTTTGAGACACAAATTAAGTGGATTCCCCCTAAATTATATGTCTAATAAAATATGATGCAAATGATTAAGCGTTTAAATCAATCATACCTAATTCACTTCTCAAAGTGAGAAAATGTTGTTCGTTAAGTGCTTTGGTGAAGATATTTGCCAATTGTTTGTCAGTTCCCATGAAGTGCATGGAGATATCTTTCTTTTGAACGTGGTCACGAAGAAAATGGTATCTAATGTCAATGTGTTTGGTTCTGGAATGAAGAACAGGGTTTTGAGTCATGGCTAGAGCGCTTTGGTTATCACAATGAATGGGGGTTGGACCTAGGATTATTCCATAATCTCTAAGTTGTTGTCTCATCCATAATACTTGTGCACAACAACTTCCTGCAACTACATACTCAGCTTCGGCTGTGGAGGTAGCTATGGATTGTTGTTTCTTACTATGACATTAAACTAACCTATCACCTAGAAATTGACAAGTACCACTAGTGCTTTTACGATCTATTTTGCAACCTGCAAAATCTGCATCTGAGTAACCAATTAGTTCAAAAGGAGAATCCCTAGGATACCATAAGCCCACATTCTGTGTGCCTTTCAGGTATTTAAGGATCTTCTTGGCAGCAATTAAGTGTGACTCTTTAGGATCGGCTTGAAATCGTGCACACATGCATACCGAAAACATAATATCAGGTCTACTGGCAGTAAGATAAAGAAGTGAACCGATGATACCTCTATAATTAGTAATATCAACTTTCTTTGCACTTTCATCTTTATCTAACTTAAGCGTTTGGCTCATTGGAATTTTTGAATATGATGCATTTTGCATACCAAATTTCTTAATCATATCTCTTGTATATTTAGCTTGGTTAATAAATATTCCATTAGGGAGTTGTTTAACTTGTAATCCTAAGAAGAAAAGTAATTCACCCATCATGCTCATTTCAAATTGTTCTTGCATCATTTTCGAAAATTTCTCACACAGACGCTTGTTAGTAGAGCCAAATATAATATCATCAACGTAAATTTGGACTAAGAGAATATCTTGGTTATTGGTAATTTTAAATAACGTTGTATCAACGCTGGCTTTTGAAAAACCTTTACCAATAAGAAAGATAGAGAGAGTGTCATACCATGCTCGGGGTGCTTGCTTAAGCCCATAAAGTACTTTGTCTAGCTTGTAAACCATACCCTTACCATGATTGTTGATGAATCACGGTGGTTGCTCCACATACACTTCTTCTTGGAGTTTACCATTCAGGAAGGCACTCTTCACGTCCATTTCATACACCATGAACTTGTTGAACGCTGCATACACTAAAAACATGTGGATTGCTTCAAGACGAGCGATAGGAGCGTATGTCTCATCAAAGTCAATACCCTCCTCTTGGCAATATCCTTGAGCTACGAGTCTGGCCTTGTTTCTTATCACAATGCCGTTCTCATCCATCTTGTTTCAATATACCCATCTAGTTCCAATAACTCCTTGGTGAGTTGGTCTTGGTACTAGCATCCAAACCTTATTTCGTCCAAACTGATTAAGCTTTTCTTGCATAGCTTCAATCCAACTTGGGTCGCTTAGCACTTCATCCACTTTCTTCGGTTCCATTTGAGATAGAAAGCTTGCGAACATAGCCCCATTGAACGTAGCAGCTCTAGTCCTAACAGGCGCTTCAATATCTCCAATAATCTGCTCAGGTGGATGATCATGCAGCCATAGTCTGTCTGGTTGGAAGGGGTTAAAAGGTTGAACAGGCGCTTGAGGAACATACGCTTGACTACCTTCTTGCGTAGGCGCTCCAAGTTCACAATTCCTTGTATTCTCTTGATAATCACTCTCTTCATGATCATCAGCATTTCTTACATGATTATCTAGGGTAATCTCACGAGTAATCTTAGGAGGTGGCACTGAGATCTCATCATCGTCGTCAGTATCTTCATCAATAGTAATCTTAGACGCTTTATGACATAGATCTTCAACTCCTACATCATTTATATTAACCTTACTCGGTTCTTGGTTAGCATCATCAAAAACAACATGAATAGATTCCTCAACCTTTGATTTGATCTTATTGAGAATGCGAAAATTCTTTCCATTCTTGGCGTAGACTAGAAAGATTCTCTCATCCGCTTTAGGATCAAAAGTCTTTAGGCTTTGGGATCCATTATTATGGATAAAACATTTAGAACCAAAGACGTGAAAATATGAAACATTTGGCTTACGTCCCTTTCACAATTCATATGGAGTTTTCCCATGCTGTTTGTTGATCATGCAACGTTTTGAGTGTAACAGGCAGTGTTGATCGCTTCGGCCCAAAACCTAGGAGCGAGCTTGGATTCTGCTAACATAGTCCCAGCGGCTTCCTTAAGCGTTCAATTCTGGCGCTCAGCAACACCATTTTGTTGGGGAGTTCTGGGAGTTGAATACTCATGATGTATTCCATTTTCTGCACAAAACTTCTTTACAATCTTGTTAGTAAACTCAGTACCGTGATCGCTTCTTATTCTTTCAACCTTAAGATTTTTCAATATTTGAAGTTGCCGAATAAGTGTTGTTAATTTGTCACATGTTTCATCTTTGGATGAAAGAAATTCCACCCAAGTAAATCGAGAGAAATCATCTACTATCACCAAAGTATACTTTTTACCGCTTACACTGATCGTTTGAACAGGTCCAAACAAATCCATGTGAAGTAGTTCAAGTATTCTAGAGGTAGATAGATGAGGTTTTCTTTTGAACGATGATTTAACTTGTTTACCAATGACAAGAGTCACAAAGACGATCCTTATGAAATGGTCCATTTGGTAATCCCTCTACAAGATTTTGACTTATTAGCTGAGAGATTGTCTTAAAGTTGAGGTGATTCATTTTTCTATGCCATAACCAACCCATTTTAGATTCATTTTTAGCAACAAAACATGTTGGGTTGTTATCAAGTGTTGAACCCCAATCTACTAAATATACGTTGTTAGTTCTTTTTCCTTTCAGTTTAGTAGACTTAGTCATAGCGTCATTTATATAGCAGCAGTCACTTGAGAATATGACTTCAAAGCCTTTATCACAAAATTGACTTATGCTTAATAAATTGTGCTTCAGACCCTCAACATAATAAACATCACTTATCATGATGTTCCCCCTATGCACAGTACCTATACCTTTGGTTTTACCTTTGGAGTTGTCACCAAATACGACCTGAGGACCATTGGCAGCTTGATAGTTGATCAGAAGATCTTTGGAACCAGTCATGTGCCTTGACGATCCACTATCAAAGTACCATATAGATGTATCGGCTCTAGCTCTAGGCACCTGCAATCAAAAGGGAAGTTCTATTTCTGTTTAGGTACCCATTGTTGCTTGGGTCCTTTAACATTAGTAACATTGTTAGTTTGAATTAGAACTTTAGGAACCCATACTTGCCTAGTCTTCATTGTAGGAATACTGGCCTTTTTGGGTTTCACATCGTGTTGTGTGTGCTTTTTGGGTGTATAATAATATCCTCGATTATAGTGGTAGTCATAATCATAGTCATAATCATAATTATCATAGTATCGATACTATGATCTTGAGTGTCTCGGATATTGACGCTGGTATTTCCTTGGCGCTGGCTTGGGTTGCACTTTTAGTGCTGGACGCTTAGCGCTTGATTCACAGTGGTCAGTCTTATCTTTAGCCTTTTGAGCGTTTGGATAAACCCGTCTTTGTGAATCATTTGCCTTAGCCTTACCCTTGCCTGAGTTAGCTTTGACTTTCTCATTTCGCCTCTTACCATTGTCACTTGGTTCATTTTGAGTTTGACCTTGTGAACCTTTTTCAACAAAGATAACACCCTTTTCTTTGTTGTTTTCCGTAACATTAGATTGATTGGATTGTTTACCGAGTTCATCGCATCCTAAACCGGTCTTCTCACCAAATAATCTAGTTATTTCAGTCACATTATCCAACTTTCTAGAAGATTTTGATAATGATGAGATGAGCTGCTCTGATTTAGCAAGTCTAGCGATCAAATCAGCTTCTCTCTTGACTATTATATCAAGATCGCTTTTTAATTGAATAATTTCACTCTCAAGCGATTGGTTCTTCTCAATGCACTGTTGCTGAACTTGCAACTCTGCTTTGAGCGTCACTTTATCTCTTGTGAGTGATGAGATAATAGCGAGATCATTTTGATATATTTTGGCAGCTTCTTGACATTCATTGTAGTATTCTTTGACTTTGTCAAGTAATTCATCATAAGAAAGAGGAATAGATAATTCATTGATTACCTCAGGAGACGCTTCATCATCTCTGGCCATGAGACATATGAGCGCTGAGTCATCTAATGGCTCATCAACATCGCTACTTTCTTTTGATGATTCTAAATCTTCAGGTGCGGATGCTGGTTCTGATTCCGCTAGCAAACCTTGTTGACGAAGGTTGCTCCTGAATTGATTTTTATCCAAGTAGTCCTGCCTTGAGGGCTTGGATACAATTGGATAAGGGCAATTTACCTGGTAGTGCCCTGGTTTCCTGCAATTGTAACAAAGATTAGTTTTCATCTTTTGTTCATTTGTTAACCTTGCAATGTGTGGTTTTGAGACCACTGGAGCTGAGAGACTTTGAGTAGACGCTTGGTATTGAATAGGCGCTGGGGGTGACGGAACAGAATATTGAGGCGCTTGAAGCTGTTGTTGCATCAGAGAAGGTGCTTGATATGAACTTTGTCCTTGATTATTGAAACCTTTTTCTTTCTTTTCATATCTCAAGAACTTTCTGAATCTATTTAGCAAGGCTAATTCCTCTTCTTCATTGATATCTAAATTATTTCCTTTATTCCTCGATTTGCCTTTGATTGATGCTATAAGCGCTCCAGATTCAATCACCGGACTACTCACAACATCACTAGCATAATTCATCTCGAACTCAAATGCTTTTAGCTCTGAAAAGGCATCCTCTGGAGTTAGGAGATCCAGCATATTTGATTCTCTCATAGCGGTTGTCTTCATCAAGAATTTACTTGGTAAGCTTCTAAAGATTTTAACCACCATTTCTCGGTTCTGTAAATCCATTCCCAACGATGTAAGTTCTGTAACTAAAGTTGTAAATCTTATATCCAATTGTTCTAAAGTTTCATTGGGTAGCATCTTAAATCCGTTAAAATTTTCCTTGGCAATGGAAAGTTTGTTTTCTTTGATTTGAGCTGAACCACCACAAATTGTAGCCAACTTATCCCATATTTCTTTAGTGGTTTTGCAAGACTTGATCTTGTTAAATAAGTTGTCATTATCACCAATAGCTGTATATAGAGCGTTACGACCAACATTGTCTAAATTAGCTCTTCGACACTCATCTGGAGACCATTCTTATTTTGGTTTCTCAACGTAACCATCGGAAGTTTCTTCCGTGGCTCCAGGCGCTATTGTGATAACTTTGTATATTTTGATTGGCCCATCTGAAATAATATCACACATGTCATCATCACATGAACAGAGATATGTAAATGCTTTGACTTTCCATGTGTCAAAATTTGATTCAGTCAGTTTGGGAACTTTAGCAAATGTCATATCGAAAATTTTAAAAGCAACTAGATTTTGAAAGAAAAGGATCTAAACAAGCAGTTATGCTTGAAAATTTTAAAATTTCAATTTTAACCACTCTGATACCACTTGTTGGTCCCAAGTGGCATACGAAAGAGTCTAAAAGAGGGGCGGTTGAATAGACCCTGAAGTCTTTTTCGACTTCAAAAAATTTCGTATTAAAATGATTTTTGGACACTTGAAAAAGTAGACGCTTGAAGAATCTAACGCTTAAGCGTTCACTTAAAATATAGGCGCTTTGGTGAAGCGTCTAACGAAGACTATTTTTATAAAGTTAACTTAGATTTTAAGAATTGAATACTTTATCCGAGTAGGTTTGAGCGTCCACTTCTTTGATCAGTGTTAGCACAGCGAAATGATTTTTGTAGCCTTCTTTTAAAAGCTTTAACGTCACAAGAAATTTCTTAGTTGCTTAGCTTTTGATTGTGTTTTACTTAATCAGTTTATGCAATGATATGATAGATAAAGGAATTGACTGAAAAGTAAATGACACAATATTTGTAAGGTTCGTTGGGTGGTGTAATCCCAACTACGTCCTTCTTCTCCTCGAACACTTGGAGGCAATCCACTAAAATGATTCTCAAAGAATCACACAGAATCTTCTACAAATTAAGGAGAGATGGATGTCGATGACTTGAGCTCCTTGATCATACAGATTTTTGCTCCAAATCACTTCAATCCCCTTGCTTCTTTCACCCAGAAATATGGCAAGTATCCAATTTCGACTTCACACAGATCGCGAGGCTTGGATAAGGGTTTTTCTAAAAGGGTCTGTTTGATTTTGATGAAGTTCAAACAACTGGGAATATCTCAGTAGTAGTGTAGTTTCTTCGAAAAGAATGTTTGAGATATTGGGTTGACTGTCTCAGGATTTGATGAAAAGCAAAGAAAATATTTTCTTGAGTATTCTGGCTTTTCTGAGAGTTTAAAGAATGAGACTTCAATGCAACAGCAATTTGGCTCGATAATTGTTCTCTATGTTTGGCTTGTTGTTAAAGTTCTATTTATAGGCATTCTTGGAAAAAGTGTCCGTTTGACCCATGCACTGGCGCGAGTCTCTCACTTCCGCGAGTGAACAACTTTTGTCCTTTTTCCTGAAAATCTGCTGCACAAAAGTTGGTGCTGCAGTCTTTGAATAGTTGACAGTCCAATAGGGTGGCTTCTCAGTACGTCTGAAAGTGCTTATCACATTTAATGCTCTTATCAGCATTTAATGCATTTGAAATAAATGCTCGTTGGTATTTAATGCTCTGAGAATATTTGCATTAAACTCTTTCCGATCTGACGCTTCAAGAGAATGTTTGTCATTTGATAGACGCTTCATTCATGAGCTGAAAGTTCCATTTAATCTGGAGGACTATTTAATGTTTGGACGCTTGGAAAAGTCTTTAGACTTCATTTAGAAGTGTAGACGCTTGAGAATTCTTCAGTCTTCGTTACTTGACACCTCACTCAGAACATGTCAGGCGCTTAGAGTGAACTTCTTCAAACTTCATTCACTATTGATTTCTTGGACGCTTGAAGTCTTCAGATTTCGCCATCTTGATAAGCTCACTAAGAAAGTATCAAACGCTTAATCTAACCGACTTCTTGATCTAAGAATGTCAAAAGTAAAAGATAAAATAGAGCCTATACATTTCTAATGTTCAAACGCTTATACAAGTATCTATGAAATTTAAGCGTACATAACTTTGGGGTCTAACAAAATTCCTAATTGTCATCATCAAAATCTTAACATGAAATTTCCTATCACTTAATGATGAAATAGCTCGACAGACCCGAGTTCATTGTCCTGGTACGAGACCAAGTAGTCTCCATACGATCTAACGCTACTAACATGCACATAATTTCCTCCAAGACTTTTATATCCTTGAGCTCCTTGTTAAAGCCAACTTTACATTGTCAACCGGTCTATTCGCTTCCCTCCAAATGTGATGAATTATAGTCTACCAGGGTCGAGCTAAAAGCTCTGAATCCGGGAAATGCATCCAATTAAATGGTGAGCTTTCGTGCCCTTTTGGATACCTGTCACCCACTACTACAAAAAAGGCCTATTACAACGGTTTTAACTGCTGTAATAGGCAACGCTGTAATATGACTTAGGTCTATTACAACGGTTTTTAACCGTTGTAATAGGGTACCCATTTTTTTTTTGTATTTAATTTTCGAACCCTATTACAGCGGTTTAGGCAAGAACCGATGTAATAGGGTGTCGGTTTTTTTTTTTATTTTGCACCCTATTACAGTAATATTCTTATACAGTAATATTCAATAAACCAACACAACAAACCAGCTGCACAGTAAAACATATTCAACATAAACAACAAAAACCCCAAACTTCAATATTACCAATTCTTTCCTCCAACAACAAAATTTTATAATCTCCAATAAATGATCACATGTTAATTTACAATCAACTAATTAAATTACTCACAATTTAAATACAATAAATCAAATCACAATTTACAACAAGTCACAATGTACAAAAAATACATTACCTAATTTCTAAGGAGCTTCTACGAAAATGTATTGTGCCACTTCGCAGCGTACTTCATCAATTTGCTCTTAAGTATAGACCGATTGAGAATCATGAATGCACTGCAAGATATATATAGAGATTGCAAACCCAAATGACGTTTCAATTACCTACCAAAGGTTTAATAACTTCAAAAGGGATAAAAATTAAGTATATATGAGGATTATGCATACCGCTGTTGGGATTATAGATTGTCCGTGGCTAATAACCTCCTTCATGAATCTCATAACGAAGTACCCACAATCCACCTCGTTTGTCTACCGGGGGCACTACAAAAGTAATCAAAGTTGTATTAGAACACTAACTTCTATACAAATATATAATCTCTTGAAATTAGAAAACGCTAACCTTTATTTTAATCCATTGACACGCCTTGTTTTTGGATTTCTTGGAAAGGTTGTTGCGATTTGCACGAATATGTGTACAGCCCTAAAAAAAATACAAAAAACAAAGAAATATATCAAAAGCAAGCAATTATGTGAAATAAGGAAGATATATACACTTTGAAAAAATATTAAATATAATGGATACATTGATTGAATGAAAAACTTACTGATTGATTTTTTGTTTCATGTCATCTCGATAATCCAGCTCACCAAGCAAAGAATCCAGATAGTAAACGGCCTCTTTAAATGGATTAATCACAAGAAACAACCAATGTCCCCTAAAAAGCATTCAAAAGATAAGTTAAAATTTTGTTTCGCGTAACTAGTTTTATAAATTAAAGTTGAGTCTTTAGTAGCTCCCCCGGTGCTATAAGGTGCAAGAAATAACTTATTCATTTGTGCACTCTGTATCATAGCACGTGCTATGTACTGCTCTTGTTCAGTAAGGATGCCTGTTCCCGTAGATATGGAATGTGGGCTAAGGAACTCGAAAAGAACTTCTTTTCCTTCGGGGACCACGTACTTAACCCACAAAAACCTAAATTGAGCATAAAAAGTAAATTTCGAGTAACGAAAATAATCATAGTTTAGAGGCAATAAAATAATTAAAAAACTTACTTTATGTACACTGAAATGAGAGAGGCTCCTATCTCTTCTTGACGCAGAAGGTGACAGATCTCCTCCTACCCAATATACTCTGGAAATGCAAAATTCATAATTTTTTCCTCGATGTCTATAGTGATCTGGTCAGTAATAGACATCTTCTTCATGTACTTCCCAATATATAAAAGCTCAATAGGGAGTCCAGCTACTTCAAGGTCTGCGCATCTGTCACCTTCACGTGCAGGCTTGGCCACTGGAGGTTTTGGTTTGACAGTTGAGTGTTTCGACGTCCCTGATTTCTGATTTCCAGATGATTTGGATGGTCCAAGAGACTATTTAAACAAAGAAAATAAAACATGAATGTTACATACCAAAGTATATTTAGTAACCTTAAATAATTGTTAAAATTTATTAATGACAATGACAAAACTCACTGGCCAAGCAACAAAGGTACCAAAAGCATTAGAAGTGGTGAACGCTTCATCTTTGAGAGGGACAGGTAGGGGTGTATTTGCCTCAACTGCAGTGTCAACAAACACTTTCACAAGGTTGGTGGCTAATAGACGATTATGAAGTATTCTATCATTCACTTGATCGTACATCTGTCATTTAGCCACCACACGATATGACGGTGATGAAAGTGCTAATTGACATGGCGCGATAAGCTACATATATATATATATATACAGCATTATATTAGAAAGTTTTTGTGTGTTTTACAGAAATAGAGAGTTAAAAGTTACATGATCAATAAACAAGTTCAAATCATTACCTCAGGAAGCATCTTAACGGGTTCTGGGCTGCTATCTTTCAAAGAAGTCACCCCATCTTCATGTGGCTGACGTGATTTAGACGCTTCCATATCATCAATCAAGCATTGCATAGTAAACATTGAATCGGAGAGGCTGTTCGCCATGTTTCTCAAGCTTTCTATCTCCATATCTTTAGAAGGCTTTGGATCCATAAAGTACTCTCTTTGTGAGACCCCAAAGCCAACACCCCTAACGCGGCGCGAATGCTCATTCTTTTTAGAAGCTTTAGCCAATAGATCGTCTCAACTCCTCTCGTTTTCACTATGGCTAGTACTCTCTTGTGAAATGCTCTCATGTAATAATACATTTAAAAAATAAAAAAGTTTAGTGAACTTTGTTTTTCAATGGTATTTCAAAACAAACATACAAAATACTATAGAGCTAAAATTGCAAATTACTCACCATTTCATTCACTACTCTTATAACATTGTCATTATCAATTTCATTTGTTTTATCGGAACTCGCAATCCTCCACACGAGTGCTTGTGTCACCTCTGTGCAATCAGACCCCGCATCCCTTCTTCTATTCATCTATATTTTGATTAAAAAATATATATTTATTAACAAGGAATTTTTATTAAAAAAATTGTAAGGATTCACTTCTAAAATGAACTACATACCTCAATTTGCTCCACAAGAGCATGTCCAAGGCGTGATCTCCTGTAAGGATATTCAGGTTCCTTTGCTCTTTCCTGATTTTTCCTACTTAATTTCTGTTTATTACATAATCAAATTATTAGTTAAATATAAACGCACTAACGAACAAATGAAACCGTAAATTAAAATGACTGCCTGAAACTTTTAGGCGAAGATCTACAAATGTCGTCCAATCGGCTTGAGGTATCTCATATTGTGAGGGTGGGTTATAATTAATGTTCCCATCATCATCTCACACTCACACTCTACTCAAGTAGCTCCTGAAGTTACGTGCTAGTTTTCCAGCTTCTGCTAGTACGTACTTTTGTCTACTTTCTTCAATATCAAATGCCAACTACAAAAAACAAACAACAAAGTATATATGAAATTATAATTTAGAGAAAATTAAATCAACAAAAAATACATTAACAATTAGAAATATGATAATATCCAAGTTACCTTTGTTTCATCCCAAATGTTTCTTTTTGTTGGTGACGGGACTTTTTGCCAATGACTAATGGTAACCGCCACCTTCTACTGAGCCAAGACTCCTATATAACTAGCAAATGTTGTCGTGACACCTCTCTGTATCTCCTTTGCATGACGGCTATCTGATCCATATACATCATCCTCAGGAAAACTACCAGTAGGATCTGAAGCCATCGACCTAAAAAAGCCAAAAATACGGAAGATAGATTCATATAAATTCGGCAGATTCATTTGGCAATAATAATTTGAAAATAGAAGTAATAAATATAGAAGTTAGATTCATCCCATTATTCTAGAAAAAATTTGGCAGAGTAACGGCGCAAAAATTTGTACCAAGTTTTCGACTTAATCTTCCCCCAAACTTGCAACCACAGCAAACCCAGCAATTATAAATATTGATCACCAGTTGGATCACATAAATCACATAAAAATACAAATAAATCATCATATTTCTAGCAACTAAGTATAAATATTGATCACCAGTTGGATCACATAAAGCATCATATTTCCAGCAACTATAAATACTGATCACCATTAGATCACATAAAGCATCCTATTTCCATAAACTAAGTATAAATATTGATCACCCTTTGGATCACATAAAGTATCATATTTCTAGCAACTACAAATATTGATCACCAGTTGGATCACATAAATAAAAGTAATTAAAAATACAAATGAAAATACATATTTCCAGCAACTAAGTATAAATATTGATCACCAGTTGGATCACATAAAACATCATATTTCTAGCAACTAAGTATAAATATTGATCAAAAAATATGTCTATCATATGATTATGTTCAAATACGTTTCATCGTTTTCTTTTTGTCGTTGGCTTAGCAGTCTTTTGTATCCTATCGGTACGACCATTCTTTTTAGTACGCCGATGAACTGATGGAGTAATCCATATCCCCTCTTGGTGATCTTGTCGCATATACAATTCATCATCACTTATATCCAAGTCATCGTCACTATCAATTGATTGTGATTCACCTAAGATAGGATTTTCTCCATCATCTTCACTTTCTTCATAATCATCATCAATACAAGTATTTTTGTTTGCCGATAAAACAATGGACCACCTCTTATCAATAGGATCGGTGACAAAAAACACTTACTTAGCTTGTGATGCTAAAAAGAAAGGTTCATCTTTGTATCCCACCCCCTTCAAGGTTTACTCGAGTGAAACCTATTTCACTATTATCGACACCATTTTTATTGTCAACCCACCTACACCCAAATACAGGCACCCGAAACTAACTATAATCAAGCTTCCATATACGTTCAATCATTGATAAATCGGCATAGATATGGTTATTATCTTTCGCACTTGAGATATGCATTGCTTGAGCTACAAGACTCACCCCACTATTCTGCATTGTACTTCGTTCATCTTGGTCTTTTGTATAGAATGTATGACCATTTATACGATAATCGGAATAACAAAATACTAGTCTGTCCGGACCCATCGACAGTCGTGTCAATTTATCTGAAACTGAAAGTGGATTCTCTTTCGGTTTCTCTTCAATATGCTTTCGGAACCAATCGACGAAACTCTTGTAATGCTTTCTAGAAATCTAGCTCTCGTTTTTAATTAGGTTGAATCACCTAAGTTGGTTCTTATGCTCTTCAACATATGGATCAACCTCATCGGTGTTGTGGAGCACATATAGGTGTGTCTGCTCCCTTTGTGTAATAGGAACACTAACTAATTGCTTTCCAATTACGCTTTTTTCTTATACTCTCCATGCCACAACATGAGACTTTGGAAGCTCTGCAACATTAGAATCTGAGAGATACTCTATGCAAAATGTAATGGCTTCATCAACTATGTACCGTTCAACAATGCAACCTTCTGGTCGACTACGATTTTTCACGTAGCCTTTCAATACCTTCATATAACGGTCAGCCAGATACATAGATTTCATAAAAGCCGGTCCACATAGTTGTGTCTCTCTAACCAAGTGAATAGGTAGGTGAGTCATTATATCAAAAAAAATCAGGTGGAAAATATATCTCAAGCTCACACCTTGCTCCACATTGCTTTGAAGAAGAAACACAATCTAGTTATCTTGTCTCTCACTTTTTTTAGCAAAATGGCCCATATAGAAATTGGTAGAAAATGATCCATGATTACATGACAATCGTGAGTCTTCATGTGCTTAGCTTCAAGTCCTTCATTGATACAAGACTGCTAATGTTTGAAGAATACCCTTCTGGAACTTTCACTCCATTAACAAACTCACATAATGCAATTTTTCCTTTTTTGGATAGAGTGTGAGCTGCTGGAGGCAAATAAATATGTTTCCCCTTATTTGTTGGTGTCAATTTATCTCTTATCTTCATTTCAACTAAGTCTAACCTTGCCTTTACAGCATCTTTTGTTTTTCGGGCACATTTAGAAGTGTACCAATGACACTATCAAATATATTTTTCTAATATGCATAATATCAAGAAAATGTCTAACATGTAAGGACGTCCAATACGGTAACTCAAAGAAAATTGACTTTTTTTTCCACCCAATTTTTGCAAGGCCACCTGCAAAAGTCTTTCCAAATTTGATATTCAAGTCTTTTACATTCTCAAACAAGTCTTCACCAGTCAAGCACTTAGGAGCTCGACCTTCTTCTATATTCCCATTGAAAGCTTTCTTCCACCGACGATATCGATGGTTTCGATTTAGCCATCTCCGATGCCCTTGGAATGCATATTTCTGAGAGTGTGTCAATCGATATTGATCTGTACTCTTGACACATATGGGGCATCCACACTGGCCATGTACACCATATCCCTCGAGATTTGCTCCTGTCGAAAAATCATTGATTGTTCCAAATAACATGACTCTGAGATTGAAATTTTCTTCTCTGAACCCATCATATACTTGATTACTGTTCTCCCACAACACCTTCAAATCCTCAATTAAAGGAGCCAAGTAGACATCTATATCATTTCCAGGTTGTTTCGGTACAGAAATGAGTATTGGCATCATTATATGCTCTCGCTTCATGCATCGCAATGGGAGAAGGTTGTAGATCATCAAAATCACCGGCCATGTACTATGTGAGCTACTTTGCAAGCCATGAGGGTTCATGTCATCTGTAGCCAATACAAGGCGCATGTTTCTTGATTCTTCACCAAATTCAGGGAAATCATCATCAATCTTTTTCCATTGAGGAGAATCTGAGGGGTGTCGAATCTTGTCATCTTCAATCCTTTCTTCAAGCCTTCTATCAACATGCCATGTCAAGTACTTGGCGAACTCATTACTACTGTACATGCGCTTAAATCGTGGTATTATGGGCAAATACCACATTATTTTGACAGGAGCATATCCATTCTTCTTGTATCGTGAGGCGCCATGTCACGCCCCGATGATTGGGTCATAAAAGACCCAACTTGAATACATAAGTCTATCGTAGCTGTAGTTCCAATTCCAAACATGGACCCAATTTTTATCAATGTATCTTAGGGTCCTACTCCTGAAACTATCATCCGCATCACGAAGTAACTTAATATCCTTGAATAAAACTACCAGTTTTTACCTCTTGGATCGTCTATGTCTATTCCTGTTATCCTCCAACTAGTCTCATTGCTCAACTCACCTACAACTGGAAGGAAGGAATGAAACAAAATACGTAAGCAAAGGCTTAGTGAGTGCCAGTGCTTGTGTGCAAGTTTCTCAAAATAGTTTTTAGACCCAAATGATAAATTAGTGAGGGGAAAAACAATAATAGTTTTTGTTGATTTTCAAAGGATCATTGAAATCCTAAATAAGAATAGCAATTTGTGATCATAGTAACAATTAAGCAATAGCTAGTATGAGACAAAGGTCTTAGTATATGCACGATGAGGTTTTGTCAAATATCATTGAAAACATGCTTGGAAAAAAAATTACGTTCATGATAAAGTTGGAACGATTGGTGGCATGATATTTAAGTTTCAAAACATGCATTTTAAAAAGCATGTAGTTCAATGCAAGTATCACGTACAAGACATGTTTAAGTAACACGTTCAACACATGTTTATATAACACGTACAAGACACGCTTAAGCAGTAGGGGGCCATGTTAGCAATACCATCGCGTCCGATGATTTACCCACAGCACTTTGGGTCCCGCTGCTTCTTCCTTATCACCCCTGAACACGCGGCTTAAAAGCCATCACCTTATACCTCCCCACGCAGGCTCGCGATGCCCGATTTGGTCATATCCGGAGTATGCCACACGATAAATGACCCATGCACCCTCAGAGCACTCCGTCCTAGGTGCATGGATCTGGACGTGAATAGCGGGAACTGTTTAAGACCGCAAGCCCATGCTTGACCGGCCGAACCCTGCCCTATCCATCGCCCGACCTTGGGCCCAACACAACCACGTCAGATGCAACACGTCACAAGAACACCATCACGGCAAATGATCAAGATACAAGACCAATGATGGAGTAATTTCACAAAAATCAGAAAACCGATGTTTATTTCGAAATCATTCTTATATAAATTATGCATCTGAAATAAGTAAGCAATCACGTATGTCACGAATGATGCAATGAAGCATTTTAGTTCACGATGAAATATTTAATCGAACAAATAGTTTTTCAGAATTTCCTTAAAAGAATGTTTTCCTCGAATTCATTTTCACAAAACATGCCTGAAAAATTACTTTTGCAAGATACGTGTTTGAAAACATTCATGCAGGTAATAGTTGGTGCCAAGAATTGGTGAATGTAAAATGAGTCCTGAATTTGATTTGAAAGTGTTGAAACTCATTTTCATGTCAAGTGTTCAAAGCATGTTGAAAGTACATAGATATATATATATATATATATGACGTATTCCTTCCAGTTTTGAAAGACATATAACTATAATTTTGAGAGGCAACTCACACTAACTTCCAAGTTATTCAGCGTCGTCCTTGAGCGGTTTACTAACACCACCTGTTAATCCAAGGATTATATTAGAAATCTATTCTCTAACACTCGTCTTAATAATCTACTCGAAAAATCCTATGCGGTCCTATGAACTACATGAACATGCACGAAATATTATTCTCCCAAACTTCACAATAACTGGGGAATCAGATTGCATAACATGCCATAATATTTTCAGAATTAATTAACATATTGAGGTTGGTGATTTGGTCACCAAAATGTGAATGCACGAAAACGTTTTTCTAGGACAGCCAGTCCAGTTTCAAATATTTTTATAAAATCCCCTGTTAGTCCAAAAGCTCCCAAATTTTGTTAAAACGTTACCAACACACATATGTTTGTACATAAAAAGTTTAGGAATGAAAACATCTATCCAGGTTGGTAAAATAGGTTCAAAACAGTGTCACCGTTCAATTCCGCTAACAGACTGGCAGCTTTATTTCAAGACTTTTATAAAATCCAAAACAACTCCAATCCTTCCAAACTTTTCCCAGTATATTCTAGACATGACCATAACTCTCCAGAAAATTTTTCATAAAGAAATTCACACATTTAGTCGCTTAAATACAGCCACAAAAGCAAATTCAGAATTTGTAATTCTAGTTCCCTCTATTCATACCATGTATACAAGAACCTAACAACCTAACCAATAACCCAAATAAAATATGCTTAATATATCACTAGAGGTGTGAGGATTTGATACCTAATACTGAGAGAGATGAATTAACCCACTTCCAATCCATAGCTAGCCAAAATTTCCCGAGCAGCAGATTTTGACTCTGTGCAGACGCGTCTCGGTTAGATGGACTTTGTGAGCAACTCCAAACTTATGGGTAGAAACTAAACCCATAATGGTGTTCCTATGCCTCTTAGGAAGAGATGAAGACCGATTAAACGCAATTTGGATGTCATTTGACCCTTCAAATATACAAACTCCCAACACTGCGCAGACTGCGTTTTTCTTTTTTTCTTTAAGGTTGAAGAAGATGCCTTGCATGTTTCTGCGTTTTTCTTGCTAAAAGACTCACTCTAATGCTGAAGTCAAGAGGTGGGCAGGCTCTATATTCAGGAATAAGTGATGAGGTGTTGGTTAAAGAAGGTATCAAGGGTTAGGTGTCTTCACTATATCCTTGCCACGTTTGGAAGTAAGTAGGAGGTGTAAGCATCTATGCTTGACACCATTTTGATATACAAACTCATCTACTATGAATATATATATATATATATATATATATATATATAACTATATAAGCTATCTATATATTTATGTGTCTATAACATGTGGGGTGTCCCTTTAAAAAGAAATGAGGTAGCTACGTGTCCTCCCTCAATTTTTTTTCCTCATCAACTAGCTTTTCTTTAACTTCCAAAAATTTTCCATTTGGTCCTTGTATTTTTTTGTTTTACAATTTGACCCCAAACGTTTATGAAACGTGCAGTTCAGTCCACTAGACTTGATATCCACCTTCCAATTCAGTCATAAAACATATAATCTACTTAATATATGCCCACCAAATATTGGTCCTTTTCCTTTATAATAATTTCACTTTGATCCTCAAAGTTTTGAAGAATCTTTTCTTTGCCCGAAATCAAGTAAGCCTACCAAAATTTTAATGCCAAAGAATATCCACAAGATCGCGTAAACCACTTATGTATCACCTAATTCACTTTAGTCTAAGAAGACAATCAAATCAAATAAATCACGAAATCTAATTATCCCATGTATTAATCTCTTCTTGATCGTTCGAATAAATATGAAAGGGTCCACAAGGCTGAAAATAGGGGTATCACACCCTCCCCTCCTTAATAGAATTTGGTCCCCAAATTCACACTTGAGAACAAAATCGAGGATGGTATCTTCGCATTTATTCTTCCGTTCATGAACCTTCTGGTTTACTATCCAAGTAGATTTCCCTTTTATGGTTGCTCTTGCACTAGATAAAACATGTGTTGATATATTATGAGCATCGGGTCCAACTAATACTATCATCGCCCAGAACTCGAGAAACATCATATGCGTGAGCAAAGTTCCTGTGTGCCAGTTTCATCATATGCTTTAGAGATCAAAGCATCTTGAATCTCAAAAATGAAGCTTTCTTGTTTTAATCTTCTTGACTGGTACTTTGAAATCTTTATCACTGATCTTCAATTTGATCTTTCTATTTCACTTGTATATATAGCTCTCCAGATAGCTCAACGTTTTCACGTTCTATAGATCATTATTGGATCTTGTTGATTGCGTCTTAGATCACCTCTACGTGTAGACCTCGTTGAAAGTTTAAATACTTCAATTTTGACATACTGGAGCTCTTTAACGAGATCTGGAAGTCTCTATCTTGGAACCAAGATGTTGATATTCCTCTGCGTCCTTGAAGCTGTAAGTTCTCTCTGTTTTGCCCTTTTTCTATCTTCCACTATCATTGTAGGATAATCATCGGAGTAAATGAAGATCCCCTTGTTATGCGATGATTGATGCATTTGTAGTTTTCTTAGAGAGCTCCACATCTTTGATTTTCTGCTTGCGTTTGGTAAGAAATGAAGGGCCGATATAGCTGTCATTCTCTTTGATAGTTTATTCACTTCGGTCGTGGCTATACAAGCGGAAAGGTTGCCGCTAACTTTCTTTGTCTCTTACTCCTGGTTCATAATCCATATACTTATTCACTCGAGCCAGTACCAATGTTACCAACTATAAAATGACTAATGGTGTTTTCAATTGGTTCGCCGACATAGGTTGATACTTGAGAGTAAGGGTAAAGTTTATTAGAATAACATAAAACAATTGAAGAGGTAACTAACTCGAATGATGGAGGAACTTGAATTTGATTTCAATTGTTGTACATGAATTAGCTACAAGATTAATTGAGGCAATAAAGGAACGGCAATTAGAGATGAGTAATTGGACTAATCAACAATAGGTTTAAGAAGACGAGAATGTGGAAGTCTTCAAATGCTAAAGTATAGCAATCCACGAGGAAGGAGCTTATTGAATGAAACAAATACAAGCATCCCATGGAATCTTATAGAGAGCCAAAGAATAATATGTAGGCCAAAAGAGTATTGTAACTAAGTTATAGTTACGAACAATATCACGTAGACCTAATAGACGGGAGGAGAAAGATACAATATAGATGACATTCTCAACAATTGAGAATAGAAGACACAATAAGAGTTACAGGGCAAAGATGATTTAAATTTCGGACAAGGTTAAAATAGACAATTCAGATGGGAAATGCATACTACATACGATCCTAGAAAGTGAATTGCTTAACCTCAAACTGAACGAAGGAAAATGATTCAATTTGGAGAAGTTTAAAGATAACGAGATCAAAATGTAGGTGTTCAGATCAATTAGGAGTATGGATATAGGATGACAATATGGAATTTCTTGAATGGAGACAAATTCCATGTAAGAGAGTATCCAAGAAGCATACATTTAAAACTATATGGCTGCAAATTCAAGATCTCAAAGAAGATGATTAGTAATTCGAATATCGACAAATGTTAAGACAAATTGTCAAATAAATAAAAAAAAGGATGAGCAATGGGTACAACTATTAAAAGACAATTACAAGGAGTCAATAATAGGAGTAGAGTGAAATCGCGACTTAAAATGACGATTCTGTGATAAAAATGAACCATCCTCAAAGAATAATCTATTGGTCAAAAGTGGTAACAACAATCTCAAATAGATAAAATCGATGAAAGAGAAATATAGAATGTAAAGAACAAATTGATAGATAAATTGAAGAGTTGAGAATGTTTGCAAGGAAAAGTGGTTCAATATGTGATCAAGATTTAGAAATAAGTAATTCAATTGGCAAATGCATACCTTATATGATATAGGAAGGATCTAAAATGAAAATTGTTGTTATCCCAATATCCAAGAAATAAGGGACTTTGTGGATGAGCTTCAAGAATAAAGACGAAAGATAAGTCTAACATAAAGCTGAAAGATCGGTGGATTCAAAGAGTTACTCAATGTAAATGGATTAAGCAACAGTTTATCGAGAAAAGTATAAAAAAAATGAATGAGAGTAATGTAAATAGCTACAAGCTCAAGGTTTTATGAGAGGATTGGTCAATTGAGTATCATAAATATAGTCAAACATCAATTTTCACATGAAGGAATCAAGAGACATTGCGAATTAAGAGAGAATTATTATGTCTCAACAGTTGGAGTAGAATAAAAAATGTAATTCAAAATGATGAGTCTATAATAAGAGTGAATCCGCCTCAAAGGTTAACAACTCAACAGGTAATGGAACTTATGAATAGAATTATAGAACAAAATTTCAAGAGGTTTCCGAAGAGGATATAAAAATAAATTACAAGGAGCGAAACTCTCAAGAATGAAATTATAAATAGTAAAGAATTCCGAATACGAGAGTTTCTCAATTATGAAAGGAACATAAATTTCAATAATGGAGTTTACTAGATTCCCAAACATAACAAAGAAGCATGGATCCATAAAAATTTGTTTCAACAGAGGTACGAGAAAGGGATAGGGAAAGTATATCTATGTTGGCGAATAGAAATCCTTCATCTTCTATGAAGCAAGGAGAATCAACCTAAAAGTTCATTCCTAACATGTTTACCTCTCACTACACACGATCGTTACAGGACAAAAGATTGAGTAGTATAGCAGGACGAGATGAAGCAATCCGCATTCACTATGTCAGTTTTTTTTTTTTTTTTTCCTGACTTAACATTGAAGTGGCTTGTACGACTCGATGCGGATCCATTCTTCGATACGGAGCATTATTTACCGTGCAAATTCGCCTCCAAAAGTCATCTTACTTCTCTTCCTCGTAATAGAAGCTGTCATCGTCTCAATGCTATTACCCACTGCGATCTTCTAGATTAGCCTTTGTAACTCTAGCTTTGCTTCGTAAACAAAAGGACCATCGACAATATCAATTGTTTTACGTGATAGGAACCCATTTGGCAAGGTGCAACAATGATTATGCTTCACTGAATTAGAAAATGACATTTTACCCAAGAGGGTAAAGAGTGGGGAGCACGATCTAAAGCCAAGGAACTATATGAGTTCAATGAGATAAATTAATTCAACGCACTCATCGTGATAGTAACGATAACTATTGACACCATATTGTAATACTTGCTATTTGAGATTCATACTTAGTCAAACTCCGTTGTCATGTCAATCCTTGTATACTTATTCTATTATTTATCCAGGATATAAGAATTATCTTCAATCAAACACAACTATTACTTTCCAGTCATTAGGCATAACATGTCCTTCTTCAAATTACCAATTAATCCAAAGAACTCATCTTGGTTTAGTGGAAAGACATATCAAATGCATCCTTATCATTGATGTAATACGATTCTACCGCACCGAACTAACATTTTATCAACATTCATCCCTCAATATCATTAGCTTAACTTAGAATCCATTACACTCCACAGTCCGAAGATCTTATCCCGGTGTAGCTCAGGCATTAGCCCAAGCTCTGATACCACTCTGTCACGCCCCGATGATTGGGTCATAAAAGACCCAACTTGAATACATAAGTCTATCGTAGCTGTAGTTCCAATTCCAAACATGGACCCAATTTTTATCAATGTATCTTAGGGTCCTACTCCTGAAACTATCATCCGCATCACGAAGTAACTTAATATCCTTGAATAAAACTACCAGTTTTTACCTCTTGGATCGTCTATGTCTATTCCTGTTATCCTCCAACTAGTCTCATTGCTCAACTCACCTACAACTGGAAGGAAGGAATGAAACAAAATACGTAAGCAAAGGCTTAGTGAGTGCCAGTGCTTGTGTGCAAGTTTCTCAAAATAGTTTTTAGACCCAAATGATAAATTAGTGAGGGGAAAAACAATAATAGTTTTTGTTGATTTTCAAAGGATCATTGAAATCCTAAATAAGAATAGCAATTTGTGATCATAGTAACAATTAAGCAATAGCTAGTATGAGACAAAGGTCTTAGTATATGCACGATGAGGTTTTGTCAAATATCATTGAAAACATGCTTGGAAAAAATTACGTTCATGATAAAGTTGGAACGATTGGTGGCATGATATTTAAGTTTCAAAACATGCATTTTAAAAAGCATGTAGTTCAATGCAAGTATCACGTACAAGACATGTTTAAGTAACACGTTCAACACATGTTTATATAACACGTACAAGACACGCTTAAGCAGTAGGGGGCCATGTTAGCAATACCATCGCGTCCGATGATTTACCCACAGCACTTTGGGTCCCGCTGCTTCTTCCTTATCACCCCTGAACACGCGGCTTAAAAGCCATCACCTTATACCTCCCCACGCAGGCTCGCGATGCCCGATTTGGTCATATCCGGAGTATGCCACACGATAAATGACCCATGCACCCTCAGAGCACTCCGTCCTAGGTGCATGGATCTGGACGTGAATAGCGGGAACTGTTTAAGACCGCAAGCCCATGCTTGACCGGCCGAACCCTGCCCTATCCATCGCCCGACCTTGGGCCCAACACAACCACGTCAGATGCAACACGTCACAAGAACACCATCACGGCAAATGATCAAGATACAAGACCAATGATGGAGTAATTTCACAAAAATCAGAAAACCGATGTTTATTTCGAAATCATTCTTATATAAATTATGCATCTGAAATAAGTAAGCAATCACGTATGTCACGAATGATGCAATGAAGCATTTTAGTTCACGATGAAATATTTAATCGAACAAATAGTTTTTCAGAATTTCCTTAAAAGAATGTTTTCCTCGAATTCATTTTCACAAAACATGCCTGAAAAATTACTTTTGCAAGATACGTGTTTGAAAACATTCATGCAGGTAATAGTTGGTGCCAAGAATTGGTGAATGTAAAATGAGTCCTGAATTTGATTTGAAAGTGTTGAAACTCATTTTCATGTCAAGTGTTCAAAGCATGTTGAAAGTACATAGATATATATATATATATATATGACGTATTCCTTCCAGTTTTGAAAGACATATAACTATAATTTTGAGAGGCAACTCACACTAACTTCCAAGTTATTCAGCGTCGTCCTTGAGCGGTTTACTAACACCACCTGTTAATCCAAGGATTATATTAGAAATCTATTCTCTAACACTCGTCTTAATAATCTACTCGAAAAATCCTATGCGGTCCTATGAACTACATGAACATGCACGAAATATTATTCTCCCAAACTTCACAATAACTGGGGAATCAGATTGCATAACATGCCATAATATTTTCAGAATTAATTAACATATTGAGGTTGGTGATTTGGTCACCAAAATGTGAATGCACGAAAACGTTTTTCTAGGACAGCCAGTCCAGTTTCAAATATTTTTATAAAATCCCCTGTTAGTCCAAAAGCTCCCAAATTTTGTTAAAACGTTACCAACACACATATGTTTGTACATAAAAAGTTTAGGAATGAAAACATCTATCCAGGTTGGTAAAATAGGTTCAAAACAGTGTCACCGTTCAATTCCGCTAACAGACTGGCAGCTTTATTTCAAGACTTTTATAAAATCCAAAACAACTCCAATCCTTCCAAACTTTTCCCAGTATATTCTAGACATGACCATAACTCTCCAGAAAATTTTTCATAAAGAAATTCACACATTTAGTCGCTTAAATACAGCCACAAAAGCAAATTCAGAATTTGTAATTCTAGTTCCCTCTATTCATACCATGTATACAAGAACCTAACAACCTAACCAATAACCCAAATAAAATATGCTTAATATATCACTAGAGGTGTGAGGATTTGATACCTAATACTGAGAGAGATGAATTAACCCACTTCCAATCCATAGCTAGCCAAAATTTCCCGAGCAGCAGATTTTGACTCTGTGCAGACGCGTCTCGGTTAGATGGACTTTGTGAGCAACTCCAAACTTATGGGTAGAAACTAAACCCATAATGGTGTTCCTATGCCTCTTAGGAAGAGATGAAGACCGATTAAACGCAATTTGGATGTCATTTGACCCTTCAAATATACAAACTCCCAACACTGCGCAGACTGCGTTTTTCTTTTTTTTCTTTAAGGTTGAAGAAGATGCCTTGCATGTTTCTGCGTTTTTCTTGCTAAAAGACTCACTCTAATGCTGAAGTCAAGAGGTGGGCAGGCTCTATATTCAGGAATAAGTGATGAGGTGTTGGTTAAAGAAGGTATCAAGGGTTAGGTGTCTTCACTATATCCTTGCCACGTTTGGAAGTAAGTAGGAGGTGTAAGCATCTATGCTTGACACCATTTTGATATACAAACTCATCTACTATGAATATATATATATATATATATAACTATATAAGCTATCTATATATTTATGTGTCTATAACATGTGGGGTGTCCCTTTAAAAAGAAATGAGGTAGCTACGTGTCCTCCCTCAATTTTTTTTTTCCTCATCAACTAGCTTTTCTTTAACTTCCAAAAATTTTCCATTTGGTCCTTGTATTTTTTTGTTTTACAATTTGACCCCAACGTTTATGAAACGTGCAGTTCAGTCCACTAGACTTGATATCCACCTTCCAATTCAGTCATAAAACATATAATCTACTTAATATATGCCCACCAAATATTGGTCCTTTTCCTTTATAATAATTTCACTTTGATCCTCAAAGTTTTGAAGAATCTTTTCTTTGCCCGAAATCAAGTAAGCCTACCAAAATTTTAATGCCAAAGAATATCCACAAGATCGCGTAAACCACTTATGTATCACCTAATTCACTTTAGTCTAAGAAGACAATCAAATCAAATAAATCACGAAATCTAATTATCCCATGTATTAATCTCTTCTTGATCGTTCGAATAAATATGAAAGGGTCCACAAGGCTGAAAATAGGGGTATCACACGCCACATTTCGGATAGGCCTTCAATGATGCATAGTCAGTTCTAAACAATATGCATTTATTAAGACAGGCATGTATCCTCTCATATCTCATGCCAATTGAGGTTAACATCCGTTTAGCCTCATAAGTACGATTAGGTAACACATTATCCTCGGGTAGCATGCTTTTTAATAGACCAAGTAAGTCTGTGAAACTCTTATCACTCCACCCATTGTTGGCTTTTAACTTGTATAAGTTTAGGACTGCTTTCAATCTTGTGAATTTACTTCCATTATACAATGGTGTCTTTGAATCACTCGTCCAATTGTCAAACATTTTAGAATAATTTCGCAAATCCTCCTCAATCACATTTGTCATCTCCTCCAAACGATCAGGCTCATAATCATTCATGTTGAAATCTTGTGATGGATATGATGTACCACCCAAATCATCTGACGTGACATTGTTTTCACCATGTCTTATCCAACGTGTGTAGCTTTTATCAATTCCAATACACACCAAATGATCTTCCAAGTCACGTGGACTAATTCTCTTTCCAAAAAAATAACGTAAACACGGGGCAAGTGATCCTAGTTCAATCTGGTGCATGTTCAACCGCAAACTTGATGAATTCTTTCACCCCTTTCTCATACTGTTCCAACATACGATCCGCTAAAACCCAACTTCGATCCATCTTGATTCTGAATTAATTAAATTAAATAATCTTAACATCAGTTGATAGTTGAATTAATTAAATAATTTAATTTTAATTTATTTCCCATTATTCTAGAAAAAATTTGGCAGAGTAACAACGCAAAAATTTCTACCAAGTTCTCGACTTTATCTTCCTCCCGGTGGGTTGCAACCAACAAAATTCGGATCTTACGATCTGCTAAAGTCCAATTTTGATATATCCATCTTGATTCTTAATGAATTAAATAAAATAATTTTAACATCAGTTGAGTTGAATTAATTGAATTATTTTAATGTTAATTTATTTTCCATTATCCTAGAAAAAATTCAGCAAAGTAACAACGCAAAATTTCTACCAAGTTCTCGACTTAATCTTACCCCAAACTTGCAACCAACAAAATTCGTATCTTTCAACCACAGCAAACCCAACATTCTAATCTTTCACCCACAACAAACCCAAAATGTCGATCTCACTATACGAAAATATTGATCACCAATTGGATCACATAAAGCATCATATTTCTAGCAACTACAAATATTGATCACCAGTTGGATCACATATATAACATAAAACTAAAAATAAAGCACCATTTTATAAATATAGATCACCAGTTGGATCACATAAATAACATAAAACTAAAAATAAAGCGCCATTTTATAAATATTGATCACCAGTTGGATCACATAAAACATCATATTTCCAGCAACTACAAATATTGATCACCAGTTGGATCACATAAATTACATAAAATTTCAAATAAAGCATCATATTTTCAACAACTAAGTATAAATATAAATCACCAGTTGGATCAATGTACCCTAAACCACAAAATAACCACAATTTAATACCAAATTAGACGTAATTAACCCCCAGTTAACCCAAATTAACCCTAAATTTAGTCAAGTCCCTATTTCCCTTAAATTTTCCACAAAATAGACAAATCTCAAGAATATACACAAATATACATACACCCACACATACACAAATATACATACACCCACACATACACAAATATATATATACATACACCCACATATAGACAAATATACATACACCCACACATACACAAATATACATACACAAATATTTATCTAGCACAAACTCTATATGTGTGTGTGTGTGTGTATATTTATATAAAAAAATTACCCCAAATTCGCACAAACTAAAAAGTGGTGGTGGTCGAGGCGGCGGCGGTGGTGGCGGTGGCGGTGCTATATACATATATATATATAGAGAGAGAGAGAGAGTTAAATATATATATAGAATATATACATATATATATGCACATATATATATAGAGAGAGAGAGACCCAACCGCTGCGGCCGAAGCAACCGAGAGTGAGAAAGAGACCTAGTAGAGAGAGATGGTGGTGGTGGTGGTGGAGGCGGCGCGGCGCCGAGGGTGGTGGTGGTGGTGTAATAGTGAGAGAGAGTAGAGAGAGAGTTGAAAGAGAGAGAGAGAGAGAGAGAGAGAGAGAGAGAGAGAGTTGTGAATTTGGGGGGGGGGGGGAGATGGGGGCGGCCGGTTTGGGGCATTAGAACCCGCCGCCTATTACAGCGGTTCAGGTACGAACCGCTAATAGACGGTTTTTTTTTTTTTTTTTAATTTCTGTTACAGTAGTTCGACAGCAAACTGTTGTAACAGTGTGAACCTATTACAGCGATTCGCCCCAAACTGCTGTAATAGGCTTCTTTTTTTTTTACGAACATATTACATCGGTTCGCCTCTGAACCGCTGTAATAGGTCCAAAGCAAGAAGTCATATTACAGCGGTTTTACCAAAACCGCTGTAATAGGTTCCTCCGTTCAGCGTTTGTACCAAAACCACTGTAATAAGTGCACTGCAATAGTGTATTTTTGTAATATTGTACCGCTTCCCAGCAATCTGTCTCAAGAATTATTTTGATGGTTTTAATTTCGATTCCGTCAAAAATATAACATAAATACCCTTGTACTATTATTTAATAACTAATACTTGGTTAGCTTTGACCTAGGGTAAAAATGGAATTATGACCTTTTTTTTCCCGCCGACATCAGCAAAATCTGGTCAGAAAAAATAATAAGGGAAATTTGTAAACCTGTCATATACTTAAAATGGGGTTATCGTAATTTGCCAAATAGAAGAGACTTTTGTTGGATAATTTAACTTAAAGCGAGAGTGGGACTTTTTTTGGATAATTAATCTAAGGTGGTGAGACTTTTGGTAATTTACTCTAAAACATAGGGATAAATGCAACAAAAAAAAAACCGTGTTAATGTGAAATTGCAAAAAAACACCTATGTTAACGAAATAGGCTAAACATCACCATGTGTTATTCAAAAGTCTGTAAAAAGTCACATTTTGAAAAGGAAAAAATGGAGCGTGTTTTTCATTTGTTTCACTTTTAATGAAATGTTTTTTTTTTCATTTATACATTCTCCAAACAAAATAAAAGGTTAAATAGTGTTATTTCACCCAAAAAACACATATTTTTTTCCATCTTTTTAACAAAAAGTGACTTTTTGCAGATTTTTGAATAATACAGAGTAGTGTTTTAGCCTATTTCGTTAATATAAGTGTTTTTTTGCAATTTTGCATTTTGTAGATTTTTGCAATTATCCCCTAAAATATATTATTCAAATTTTTGATCATATAACATAATATTTGAAAAGATTTCATCTTTGATTTCTAAGGCTCAGTATGGTTGTGTTTTCAAAAATGAATTCTGAGTTTTTTTTGGGGAATGTGTATTACAGAAATTCGTGTAAAAATGTTTACTTAATTTGTTTGTTTGGATGTATTTTTAGAATTTGATTGAAAGTAGTGTAAATGTGATATAAAGTTGATTTTTATTAGGATTTGATATATGAAATGATTGAGTTGGTTATGAATGTGATGATGATGGGGGAAAAGATATTAAAATAATATTTTTTTTAATAATGTTATGAGTTGGTAATAAAGGAATATGTATATATGTGTGTGTATATATATATATACACATATACACACACATAATATAATATATAGAGCTATTAACGCTAATCATTCCCCATGTCACGCAAAAGTGTTACTTTAGTCCCTCTTGTGAAAAAATTATCACTTTCATCCCTTATGTCCATAATTTATACCCAGATGGTCCTTTTTTCGACATTCCGACCAGATTTTCCGGCTTTCCACGCGAAAACAGGGCTATCCACGCATATGTCATGCGCGTCTTCATGAGAAAATTCATAACTCATTGTAGATAGCTCGGATTCATGAACCGTTTTCTTCCCATAAAACTAGACACATAGGGCTATCCACGCATATATCGCACATAATCAGGAGATGTCTAGAACAAAGCAGTTTTATATTAAAAAAATTAGCTAAAAATCTGCCGGCTGTGCAGACAGCTGTGCGCGTCTTCACGAGAAAATTCATAACTCATTGTAGAAAGCTCGGATTCATGAACCGTTTTCTTCAAATGAAACTAGACACATAATTCAATCCATGAATATATCGCACATAATGAGGAGACGTCTAGAACAAAGCATTTTTGTATTAAAAAAATAGCTAAGCATCATTTCCGACAGATTTTTAGCTAATTTTTTAATACAAAACTGCTTTGTTAGAGTCGTCTCCTGATTATGTGAGATATATGCATGGATAGACCTATGTGTCTAATTTCATGGGAAGAAAACGGTTCATGAATCCAAGCTTCCTACAATGAGTTATGAATTTTCTCGTGAAGACGCGCATGATATATGCGTGGATAGCCCTATTTTCGCGTGGAAAGCCGGAAAATCTGGTCGGAATGTCGAAAAAAGGACCATCTGGGTACAAATTATGGACATGAGGGATGAAAGTGATAATTTTTTCACAAGAGAGACTAAAGTGACACTTTTGCGTGACATGGGGGATGATTAGTGTTAATAGCTATAATATATATTATACAAATAGAATTGAAAGACAAAAAAAAAAAAAGAGGCAGCCAGACAGTGGAGGGCGTTCATGGGTTGGGGTGGGGGGCGGGGCCCCTTCATTTTTAATTTTTTTTTTGTCACCTGTTCATTTCTTTTTAGCTTTAGATTTTTATCCTTTTTCCATTTCATGTTTTCTTTTCAATTTTATATTTTGAAAGTTCAAGAAAATTAAATCTTGCTCGTCTATATTTATAATAGTTAGTGTAATTATACGGTTCGCATTGGACAAATATAAAACTAGGATGTGGTCCATATATGCAATATTTTATGAAATGTGTAAATATGATTGGAGCATAAGTAATTCTACATTTCTTTTTTCATTTACGTATAATATTTTATTTTCAATTTGATTGAGGCAAATTTATTTTCATCTTCTTATAATGAGATACTATGATGTTACAAAACATCTTGGCTCGAGCTGAGAAATTTGGTGAGACTCGGCTCGAGTTCGGCTCGTGGCAACCCTATTAAATACCACGTTAGTACCAAACTAAAATAATCGAGATTCAGTAGGTATTTATTTGAATATTGAGAAGCTAAAAAAGTATAATTTAAAATCCAATAAACAACAAACAAAATTATTAAAATGAAATTATAAATCACACAATATTGTATATACTTTTGATAAAAGCATGACCAATTAAGTCTCAATTCAAGTACACATATTATTAAATATATATGAAATATTAAATATTAAATCACACAATTTTTTTTCAAATTACATATTATTTAATAATAATAATTGGAATATTTGAAAATTTGAATAGGAATTTTTATTATATAAAATATGAAAAAGTAAGAAAGATAATTAGTTGGATAATGGGATAGTGTAATTAATGATAAATTATTGTGAAAAGATTGAAATGATTGGTTGTTATATAGGGGAATGTGTAGTGTATTTAAAATTTAACCATTTTCTATTGAATTTGGCTTGAACTGTGTATTTTCATTTTTTGGTGATCCAAAAAATGAAAATATTTTCAAAATTCACAACCATACATAGCCTAAACTTGTCTAGTTGTCTTCAACAGGTCACCATGAGTATATTGCCCCCACCCCCAAATAAGAGTTGTGAATTTGATAAAGGAAAATGCTATATACCATCCAATATTGGGGAATATTAAATAATTAATAAAAAAATGGAAAATAAAAAATACTGTGCATATTAAGTGCTTAGATCGGCATTTAATTCATTTTTGTTCATCGAGAGCATTCGGAACACGTGATTTTTTGATAGCTTGGAAATTTGTAGTGGTACTATTCCCAAGACATTGTCATTATATCTTGAGAGACAAATTCCGTGTTCCGTAACCTCCAAGTGTGAGGCAACAATGTCTTAAGGAAAGCAAGTCTAACCTCGTAGCTCGACATTTCATTTTGTATCTTCATAAACACCGCCCATTTGCACTAATTATTTTCAAAACTTGCTGTCGTACGAATTTGAGTTATTCTTCAAGGGCAATATAGAGAAAATGTTGCTGTATCCTAATGGGAAAATTGCAGTTTTCTTAACCTTGGTCCAGTTTTAATTTTGATCTCCTAATATAAGCTACATTAATTAACAAAAAATTAAAAAGGTCATCTATCATTAATGGTCCCTCAAGTTTATCATTTGTCTCACTTTAGTCACTCATCTCTCAAATGCGCTCAAATAATCCCGCAAGTTTATTATTTGTCCCACTTTAGAACCTCATCTCTCAAATGTGCTCAAATAGTCCCTCCAATCTCAGATTCATCCCATTAAGGTCATTTCAGTCAATTATTCTTTAAAAATCAAGGAATCTCGAGGCACGTGACTTACACCATGTTAAGAAAGGGGCATTTTTGACTTTTGCAAAAATTCTCACTCCAAAATGACCTACTTGTATCTATTTTATATATATATTTTCTAATTATTTTTTATTTAATTTTTTTTTCATTGTTTTTTCTCTTCTTTCCCAATACATCTTTTTCCACAAAACCTTAATCCTAACCCATATTCTCCCTCACCTCCATCTCCAAGCTCAATCACCTATCCATCCCATCCACCTTCCCTTCACCATCTGCATTGCCACCACCGCCACCCTTCTCAAATTGCGCTGCCGCATCTCCACTCTCTAACTATCAGGCGTTGCTGCCTCCCCACCTCTAAAAATCAAACGCCACTGCCACCCACCCTCTGAAAATCCAATGTAGCAGTCCCCACCGCTGTCACATCCTCCCGCCGATGTCTCCTTTACGAACTGCAAATTGCCCGCATCCTCCTCCACCATCTACAAATCCCGCCGCCAACTACCTCCCTTTGCTCATTTCCTCTCGTCGTTGTTGTCCTACTACCTACTTTTAATTACTGCCGACTGGTTGGTACGTAGTTTTGGTCGAATTTTTTTTTTGTAAATTAAAAAATACCATTAGGAACTTTAATGGGATGAATATGAGAGTTAAGGACTATTTAAGCATATTTCAAAGATGAAGGACTAAAGTGGGACAAATGATATATTTGATGGACAATTTGAGTGGATTTGAGTAATGGGGGACTAAAGTGGGACAGATGGTAAATTTGAAGGAGATACTTGGCCAAATAAAAGTTATGTCAGTTATTAGCACAAGGATTGATGGATTACCGGGGACAATAAGCGCAACCTGTGTACAAATTAAAGGTATACTAAGTGTTATGCATCCTTAAATGAACAATAAGTCATAAGTTCATAACATATGCGAAAATAATTAATCAACTAGCACAAAAATGAGACTTGAACTTTATTATTCCTCGCGTTTCTTTTTACAATAGATCTATCATACCGTTGCTTACTAAAAGGAAAAGAATGATCATAAGGCAACAATTGAAGGAATGAATGAAAGAATAAACAATTTCTATGAACATATATAGTAATCACAAAACAGATTGTAAAAATTAAATCAATAATCAAAACAATAGATTTTGGTCTTAGAATCTTGAACGCTTGCATTCGGCTGGGATACCCTGAGGAAACCTCTGAATATCAGAACAGTAACTGTACACCATGTGCTTTTGTTGAACCCATCTCAATCTGTTTCTGCCCTTGGCATCAAGTTCCTGAGTTTGCCATGCCTCCGCGTTGAAAGAATCCGTCCCACATGATCCGGGAAAACAAGCATTGATATTCAAGTCCCTGTATGAGGCAATAAATGGAGCCTTGGTCCAATCCGTCTTCACCCGACCGCCTTGTGTTGCCCAGTCATCTGCATTCCACAAGCTGCAGTGCACCCTCATTGCTTGGCTCTTTGGGAATGGGATTCCAATTGATTCATGGTTATGGAATACTCTGAGCGGAATATTGTCCACCAAGAATCTAAATGAATGGCAAAAGGAGAATTCCAATCAGTTAAATTATTCAAAAACTGCAATGCACAAGTCTCCGATCGTAGAAAAGGATTGAGAAAAGGTGTTAGTGATGGTGCAAAAAAATGTGAATGTGGTATACTTACATGATCCGTTGAGGGTTCCATACAATAGAATAAGTGTGAAATGCTGCAGATGGATCAAACCATAGATGGAATTGTTGTTCTTTGTTTCCTTTCCCTTGGGCATAAACATTTGTATGAACTGTGTATGGTTCACCACTAGAATTTCCCAAGAACTCAAAGTCGATTTCATCATGTCCTTCTCCTTGAGATGATAACTGGACAAAACATAAATACATTACGTAAGCAAAATTGTTTAATTAGTTCAGAAAATTGAGTGCAAGCTGAAGGGAATTGTGAGACTCACAAAAAATGTGGTGACAGTGCCAGCAGAGTTTCCAGGAACAAGCTTGAGTTGCATGTCGAATCTTCCGAGTATATACTCATTTTTGGATTGGAAACCAGAACCGGAATATTGGTCCAGCGACAAGGTTAAACCTCGTCCACCTTCGATAATCTTGGCACGTCCTTCGCCCCATGTGATCTCAGCATCTCTGATGAAATTCGCCCCAACGGTAACCAAAGAAGCCACAAATACTGAAATTAGAAATATTGATGGATTAGGCAGGACTCCGGAATGAGTAGAAAATGTTGCCATATTTCCTTCTTGTTGGTAAAGAGAGAAAATGTAAGAAAAGATAGTGTTTGTTTCTATGAATGATGTGAAATGGTGAAGCCTTATCTTATATATACACAATTGTGCGGCGTGTTTTGAGAGGAGAGGCAGCTGTAGTTGAACTATAGCTGGAAAGGAGTGGAGTGTGGAGTATCTTCCCGTGTCAAGTGTGAGGTTTCACTTAGCTGGATTGGATGTATTAGCCGTTGGCAAACGGACTTTCTTAGAAATTGAAAAGGGCAAAAGTTTCGGCATTACGCGTATGGTATAAAAATTGGTTGCTAAAAATATTAAGGGAAAATTACACCAACACTTGCTGCTATATTGTAATTACATAAACTCACCTTCTTGTAATTAAAATTATAAATACCTAACCCACTATAATTGAAAATTACATTTACCCCCTTCAGATCAGTTTTTTTATAACGCCATCATGTGAACTTCCAAAAATGCACCTGTCTAAATGTCATTTAGGATAAATTACACCAACCTCTCCTCTTATTTTCGAAATTACACAAACTTGCCATGTTATAATGCATGTCTTACAGTTATCCCTTATGTATTAAAAACTTCTTACTATTTAACCCCTTAAAGCTTTACAATTAGCTCCTGTAAGGAGATGTTGGTAATTTCAAAAGGGATTTTTTGTTAATTACACATTATAAGAGGGGGTACGACCGTAACAAAAATATTATTTCAGCTTTTTTTTTATTTTTTTAATAATTTAAGTGAAGTGCAAAAATGTCATTTAGTATTGTTTGACCATTTACCGAGAGTTTCCAGGGGGTAAATGTAATTTTTAATTATAGTGAGTTAGGTATTTGTAATTTTAATTATTAGAGAGTAAGTTTGTGTAATTATCAATTATAGCAGTTGGTGTAATTTTCCCAAATATTTAATATCTGATTTTGCGGTGGTCCACTCAAGAACTCAAGTCCCACACATGTGATTCCATGAAGTTTCTTTTTTTTTTTTTTTTTAGAAAAGGATTCCATGAAGTTTCTTATTGACTTGTTTTTATGATTGTTGGTGGATGTAAGAGGCTTGTACCACTATCAATTGCTTTCGTGATCTTTTTGACATGCATGTTATTCATTTCCCATCTCATTTGTGTATTTTTTAATCATATGAAATAATTTTCCAGGACAGATAATTCATATATTGCATTTGGATCGTGTTTTTAGTTTGACTCACTAATTGTTGTATGACGTGTCACTCTCTTTCTGGTTCAATTGATTTGTTAAACATACACTATTTTCAATAAAATTCTATCATTTGTCGGACAAAGTCCAGACTTGATACTAATCTGGTATTCAATCTGTCGGCAATAAACAAAATATCAATGGTGTATTATGTAATCAGGTAAAAGGCATTTCAACTTACCCCTTGTGTTATTGAGAATTGGACCATGTGTTATTGGAAAGGGCTCATTACTCCTTTGTGTTTTTAAAAATTAGCCTAATAATACCCAATAATATTTTTTATTATTTATCAAAATCAAAATGACAAATATACTTTGTTTTGACTATGATGAGATTTTTCTCTTTATTATTCATCTGTTTTTCCATTGTCATAGTTATTTAGAATAAAATTAAATACACAAAAGTAGAATATATGTTCGATAACATATATTTATTTAAAGTGTGTGAAATAAAATGTATTTATTTACTAGTTTTTTTTATATAAAATGATTAAAGTATAAAAATAAGACAAAACAATGCCACACACTTTAAAATTTTATCTTATATGATATGAATTAAAATTGTGTATTGAAAAGCCTCACATATTTATTAAGTATATTGAAGATGATCATTTATTAATTTTCAAATAACACATGGGGTAATAGGCACATTTCAAGAACAAAGGGGGTACAATGCCTTTTACCCCATGTAACTGTGAAGTCCCATTCCAAATAGGTTGTTAATAAAATGAAAAAAAAATATACAAAATATTGTGGAGTAATAATTAATTTTGATGACCATTTGGTATTCCATAGTGAGCTCCACAAATTTAATATTAAATAGTACATCTCATAATACATAAGTATGATATTATTATCCTTGTCCTGTGAACCAATGAAGTCGTTGAAATATAAATCAGTTCTCTCATAAATTAAATTTACTCACTAAATGATTGCTTAGATTTGGTCCGAATGAAAATTCGATTCAAGGACATGTAACCTTCTAAAATTACAAGATATTCTTATTGCCAACCACACGGCCTGGTCACAAAGATGGATCATAACTAAAAATCTCGTTCACTATATTCAAATGAAAGGAATTATAAAAAAAAAAAAAAATTCCATAGAATGGTATTCAAGTAAAGATTTTGTTCCTCAATGCAGATCTACTCAAGTTTTCTCGTATCTTATATTTACGTTTCCGTTGATTACTTGTTCTTAAATCTTTTACAAGCACTTTCAATTTGTGCAACCTATGATATAATTTGTTTGTTCATAATAGATACGGTAAGAGATTGACAGTCAATTGTGTATGAAGATTGTAGATAATATATTTTACTATGTGAGAGATAGATGCTATGACCATAAAGAAGTGACCAGTCACAAAAATAATTCGTAAGTAATATAACACTTGTCATTAAATTAATTGGGTGAACCCAAAACCTGTTGGTCTAGTAGTATCTACCTCCCACTTTATGTGAGAGGTCCTGGGTTCGAATCCACACTGCCACAAGTTGTGGCTCTCCCCTCCTTTATGGAGCTAGATAGAGTCTTTATAACTCAAAATTATAACTATCAACACGGGTTTGTCGGGCTAGATATATAGGGTATCCCCTCCCTCTTGAATTAAAAATAAAGAAAAAAAATTAATTGGGTGTAACAGAACATACATGATCCATGCAATGCAATAATTTTGTGTCCTTGAAGAATATTTCATATATAATGATCAAATACAAAATGAGATAGAAATAGCTTACATGACAAGTCAAGGAGCTTAATTATGACATGAGATACATTAAAAGTATTTTATTTTATTTTTAGAAAATGAAAGCAAGTTATATCCACCAAGAATTTAATTAAAAAAAGAAAAAAAATGTAAATGAGAAGGTTCAAGGAATCACATTTGTGAAATTTAGTACTTCCTCAAAGGACCACATTTATGAAATTTAGTACTTCCTCAAAGGACCACACCGCAAAATACTAAATAGTTTTCAATACCATACGCGTAAAGCCGTAAAGTTTTGAACTTTATTCTATCTCTACGAAAGTCCGTCTGCCAAACAGCACATTCAATCCAGCTAAGTGAAATCTCATACTCCACAGTACTCCCTTCCTTTCCAGCTATAGCTCAACTACAGCTGCCTCTCCTCCCAAAACACGCTTCACAATTGTGTATATATAATAAGACAAGGCTTCACCATTCCACATCAATATTCATCGAAACAAACACTATCTCTGTTCTTACATTTTCTCTCTTTACCAACAAGAAGGAAATATGGCAACATTTTCTACTCATTCCCGAGTCCTGCCTAATCCATCAATTTTTCTAATTTCACTATTTGTGGCTTCTTTGGTTACCGTTGGGGCGAATTTCGTCAGAGATGCTGAGATCACATGGGGCGAAGGACGTGCCAAGATTGTCGAAGGTGGACGAGGTTTAACCTTGTCGCTGGACCAATATTCCGGTTCTGGTTTCCAATCCAAAAATGAGTATATATTCGGAAGATTCGACATGCAACTCAAGCTTGTTCCTGGAAATTCTGCTGGCACTGTCACCACATTTTTTGTGAGTCTCACGATTCCCTTCAGCGGGCACTCAATTTACTGAACTAATTAAACAATTTTGCTTACGTGATCTATTTATATTTTCTCCAGTTATCATCTCAAGGAGAAGGACATGATGAAATCGACTTCGAATTCTTGGGAAATTCTAGTGGTGAACCATACACAGTTCATACAAATGTTTATGCCCAAGGGAAAGGAAACAAAGAACAACAATTCCATCTATGGTTTGATCCATCTGCAGCATTTCACACTTACTCTATTGTATGGAACCCTCAACGGATCATGTAAGTATACCACATTCACATTTTTTTGCACCATCACTAACACCTTTTCTCAATCCTTTCCTACAATCGGAGACTTGTGCATTGCAGTTTTTGAATAATTTAACTGATTGGAATTCTCCTTTTGCCATTCATTTAGATTCTTGGTGGACAATATTCCGCTCAGAGTATTCCATAACCACGAATCAATTGGAACTCCATTCCCAAAGAGCCAAGCAATGAGGGTGCACTGCAGCTTGTGGAATGCAGATGACTGGGCAACACAAGGCGGTCGGGTGAAGACGGATTGGACCAAGGCTCCATTTATTGCCTCATACAGGGACTTGAATATCAATGCTTGTGTTCCCGGGTCATGTGGGACGGATTCTTTCGACGCGGAGGCATGGCAAACTCAGGAACTTGATGCCAAGGGCAGAAACAGATTGAGATGGGTTCAACAAAAGCACATGGTCTACAATTACTGCTCTGATGTTCAGAGGTTTCCTCAGGGTATCCCAGCCGAATGCAACCGTTCAAGATTCTAAGACCAAAATCTATTGTTTTCATTATTGAATTAATTTTTTCCATCTTATAGAAATTATTTATTCTTTCATTCATTTGTTACCATTTGATCGACCTATTGTAAAAGGATACTCGACACATGATAAAGTTCAAGTCTCACTCTTCTGCTAATTGATTAATATTACTTCATTTATTTCTTTTAGTACTTCGTCTTGTTTGTTCAAACACAATGTTACTACGAGGACGCGTAACACTTAGAAATTGAGTCATGTCTACCATTCATACGTGGCAAACAATGCCTATAAATGTCTTTAATCCATTTTTCAGTCAACTCCCTCCATTACGTACCTTTTTATGGGCCTAGTGATCGAGAAAGCACGAAAAATTCTTGTATAAATTGGGTCTTGGGCCTCATCTGTGGAACTTGTGGATGTGATTTATCCACATCACTTGTTTTTTAATTCAAATAAAAAATAAAAAATAAGTGATGTGGATTAATTACATCTACAAGGTGCACAAATGAGGCCCAAGACCGATCTATACAAGTGTTTTCCAGAAAGCACTAAGGGCTAGCTAAGAGTTAAAATTATAAAAATGTGCGAGTTTTGTGTATTTTGATACTACAGTGGTTTTGTCTTTTGAGAAGTGTCCATCATTCAAACTTGGGAAATGCCTATAAATTAATGTATTTTATTTATTTTTAAGTACCATTTTCTTTTTATGGGCCTAGTTCAATCAAGCAAGCACTGGGATCTAGTTTAAGTACCCACTAACAAACACGCGTCAAAACCAAATGACTCAGGGCATCCAATCGGCAGCAAACTTGTTAGCCTGGTGGTATCAATTTTCACTTTCATGTGAAAGATCCTGAGTTCAATCCCAAATGGTCACAAGTTGTAATTTTTCTCTCCTTATTTGGAGTCATAGAGTCTGTATGCCCATGGTTAAAAACTATAGGTCCGGGTTTGCCCAGTCAGGGTATCCCACTTTGTCTAGAATTAATAAAAAAAAAAAGACTTAAAATCAAAACATGAAAGTTTTTGTATGTTTAATGTATCAATGGTTAAGAATTATTAGCTTTGAAAGTTGAAACCATAAGTTTAATACAAGGCTAATACTCCTGTGTTATTAGAAAGTAGCAAAAAAATACCAGGTGAAAAACAAGAGGCAAATTACATCCCCATTAAAAAAATGAAGCACAATGACTCCTTGAACGTAATTAACCTAATTTTATCAATTTAAAGACCAAAATACCCTTACTGAAGCATTGGGATAATTGCATTCACCCCCCCCCCCCTTTAATATTTCTATTAAATTTATTAATTAAAAACTAGAATACCCTTCCCTTTTTAGCTAAAAAGGTTGAATATCACTAAATAATGTGTTGAGAATGGAAATTATTAAAATGACATTACTAATATTAAAAAAAAGCCTTCAAAATTACAAAACAATTCTAGAAGTATAACTCTAAAACTCCTAAATCTAAAATTAATTAAAAGAATTGAAAATATGTTCTTGATTTATTGTGAATTTCTTTTGTGATTCAAAAAATTATTGTAGCCAAAAACAAAATTCAAAAATTATTTCTTTCGTATGTGAATTTCTTTCTTGATTCAAGAAATTATTGTAGCCAAAAACAAAATTCAAGAAATTATTTCTTTCGAAGAATTTCTAATCTAACTTGTATCTTGCACTGAAAAAATAATTTTTAAAACTATACATACACCTCTTATATGCCACCACATTTTGTTCTTAAATAGATGTAGTAATATGGGCAAATAAAAAGTTAAAATAATTTGTGATTATACCAAAAATAAAAAAATAATGTTGTAAGTCAATAAATACTAATAGCTAAAAAATAGTACAACATCATATTCTGTCTCTTCCTATCTTAATTGAAAAATAAGGAAAACCCAAATTATACGAAATGCAATATAGAAAAAGCAAAACAAAAGCACTAATTTCTTTTCTATTTAAGATTTTTAAATGAAACTGGCATAGCAAGACTAATAATACTTTTTCATGACATTAAACGTTAGTCGAACCAAAAGAGAGTTAAAATTAAGATAAGTAATTAATATTTGTTTGGATCATGAATGAATATATATTAGATTGAATTTTTTCTCTTATTTTAAAGATTATGCAATATTGCAGAATTATATTTCTAGACATTTTTAATTTAAGATGCAATTTTTAATTATTATGTCATTTAATTGTACTTTTTTCATTCTCAACCAATTATCCAATTATTTAAAAAACTATTAGCCAAATATGAAGGGTTTTTCAGTCTTTTATTAGTAAACCTAATGTAAAACTTAAAGAAAAGAAAGTCCATGCCCATATACCAATTAAATATGAAGGGGTGTGGATGCCAAATTTCAATAATTGAGGGGAGGTTGATGCAGTTTTTCCTAAAAATAAATGTCTTTATTTATTTGTTAAGTACCATTTTCTTTTTATGGGCCTAGTTTGATCAAGCAAGCAATGGGATCTAGCTAAGCCTTGAAATCAAAACACAAAAGTTTTTATATATTTGATATATCAATGGTTAAGTATTATTAGCGTTGAAACCATAATTTTAATATTGGGCCAGTAAAAATCCAACTTCCTGTGTTATTCGAAGGTAGCAAAAAATACCTTGAGAAAAAACAATAGGCAAATTATTTACCCGTGAAAAAAATGAAGCAGAACGGCTACTTGAATGTATTTCACCTAAGTTTATCATTCAAAGACCAAAATACCCTTACTGAAGCACTGTGATAATTGCATTCATATCCTTGAACTATCGACATTTGGCATCCACATCCCTCAAATTTAGTATTTTGGTATGGACCTCCCCTTTTAAATATTTATATTAAATTTATTAATTAGAGACTAAAATAACCTTCCCTTTTTAGCTAAAAAGGTTGAATATCACTAAATAATGTGTTGAGAATGAAAAATTATTAAAATCCCATTAAATGACATTATTAATAATAAGAACAAAGCATCTGAAAAAATTCTAGAAATATAACTCTAAAACTCCTAAATCTAAAATTAATTAAAAGAATAGAAAATATGTTCTTGATTTATCCGGAATTTCTTTCGTGATTCAAGAAATTACTGTGACCAAAAACAAAATTCAAGAAATTATTTCTTTCAGAGAATTGCTAATTTAATTAGTATATTGCATTAAAAAAATATTAAAACTATACATACACCTCTTATATGCCACAAACTTTTGTTATTAAATAGATGTAGTAATATTTGTAAATAATTAAGTTAAAATAATTTATGATTATACCACAAATAAAATAACTAATGCTGTAAGTCAATAAAAACTAAAAGCTAAAAAAATAGTACACATCATATTCTTTCTCTTCCTATCTTAAATTAAAATATAAGAAAAGCCCAAATTATACTAAATGCAATATAGAAGAAGCAAAACAAAAGCACTAATTCTTTTCTAATTAAGATTTTTAAATGAAATTGGCATAACTAAACTAATAATAATGTTTCATGACATTACGCGTTAGTTGAACAAAAAGAGAGTTAAAATTGAGATAACTAATTAATATTTGTTTGGATCATGAAAGAATATAAAATTAGAGTGAAATTTTTCTCTTATTTTAAAAATTATGCAATATTTCAGAATTATCTTTCTAGACATTTTTAATTTTGGATGCAATTTTTAATTACTATGTCATTTAATGGTACTTTTTTCATTCTCCAACCAATTATCCAATTATTTAAAAAAAAAAAAAATTAGCCAAATGTGAAGGGTTTCTTAGTCTTTCATTCGTAAACTTAATGCAAAACTTAAAGAAAGGGAGGTCCATGTCAAGATATATAACATGAAGGTGTGTGGATGCCAAATGTCTATAATTGAGGGGAGGTTGATGCAATTTTCCTAGCAAATAAATGTCTTTATATATTTTTTAAGTACCATTTTCCTTTTATGGGCCTAGTTTGATCAAACAAGCAATGGGATCTGGCTAAGACCTGAAATCAAAACACGAAAGTTTCTGTATATTTAATATATCAGTGTCTAAGAATTATTATTAGCATTGAAAGCATAAATTTAATATTGGACTAATAACAATCTAACTTCCATTGTTATTGTAAAGTAGGATACTAATAGGCAAATTATCTCCCCATGAAAAAAATGAAGCACAGTGGTTCCTTGAACGTATTTCACCGAATTTTATCAATTTAAAGACCAAAATACCCTTACTGAAGCACAGGGATAATTGGATTCACCTCGCTTGAACTATCGATATTTGGCATCCATGCCCCTCATGTTTAGTATTTTGGTATGACTCACCTCTTTCAATATTCTATTAAATTTATTGATTAAAGACAAAAATAACCTTCCCTTTTTAGCTAAAAAGGTTGAATATCACTAAATAATGTGTAGAGAATGAAAATTATTAAAATGTCATTAAATGAAATTATTAATAATAAAAAAAGCATCAAGAATTAAAAAGTTCTAGAAATATAACTCTAAAACTCCAAAATCTAAAATTAATTAAAAAATAGAAAACATGTTCTTGATTTATCGTGAATTTCTTTTGTGATTCAAGAAATTATTGCAACAAAAACAAAATTATTTCTTTCAGAGAATTGCTAATTTAACTAGTATATTGCACTGAAAATAAGAATATTAAAACTATACATCCACCTCTTATATGCCGCAACCTTTTGTTCTTCAATAGATGTTGTAATATATGCAAATAATAAGTTAAAATAATTTATGATTATACCAAAAATAAAAAAATTATGTTGCAACTCACAAAATTAAAAGCTTAAAAATTAGCTTTTATAAACTATGCCATATTAATTTAGAGTTATAATTCTAGACAGTTTTAACTTAAGCTATATTTTTTAATTACTATGTCACTTAATGGTATTTTTTTCATTTTTCAACCAAGTATGCAATTATTTAGAAAAAATTAGCCCAAGTTTGAAGGGTTTTTAGTCTTTTATTAATAAACCTAATGAAAAACTTAAAGAAAGAGAGGTTCATACCAAGATACTCAATATAAAGGGTGTGGATGTCAAATGTCTATAATTAAAGGGAGGTTGATGCAATTTTCCGTATAAATAAATGGCTTTATTTAGTTTTTAAGTACCATTTTTCTTATGGGCTTAGTTTTATTAAGCAAGCATTGGGATCTGGCTAAGACTTAAAATCAAGAAATGAAGTTTTTTTTATATTTGATATATGAGTGGTTAAGAATTATTAGCATTGAAACCATATGTTTAATATAGGGCTAATAACTATCATAACTTCCTATGTTATCCGAAAGTAGCAAAAAAGTACCTTGTGAAAAAGCAATAGGCAAATTACCTCCCCATCAGAAAAATGAAGCACAATGGCTCCTTGAACGAATTTAACCTTATTTTATTAATTTAAAGACCAAAATACCCTTATTTTTTCCAGATATTTACTTTATTATTATTTTTTTATTGACTTTTGTTTTCATCTTCTTCACCAATTATATCATATCCCAAACCCTAACTCTAATTCACAATCCCCAAATCATCTTCTTCCCCAAATCCTAAACCTAATACACCATTCCCCACTTCCCACCATCCAAACTCAAAACATTGAGCCCCATCCGTTCCCATTCCCCGCAGTTGAAAATTATTTTGGCATTAAGGTCTACCATTAGGTGCATCAATGTCTGTCGCTGGATCTCAAACCTCTTGTTAGCTAGTAGTATAGATTATTAGAGAAAATTGCAAAATTAATTCTGTAGATATAGGAGGTGATAAAATTGGTCTCATTTTTTTATTCAACTAGCAAAATTGGTCCTGTAATTATAAAAAAAACTCGCGCATTGAGGATAAATTTTGCCATAATTTTCAAGTTTGCCATGTGGCAACTTCAATTTGGAGATTTTTTTCAATTCACAATCAATTTTGCTTATGTGGACAATATAAGTTGCTTACATATGGTTAAACTGACACCTGGGATGCCATGTAATTAACTGACACCTGGGATTCCACCTGGGATGCCATGTAATTAAAATTTAATTAAATTTAAAATACTAACATGAAAAGAAATATCTTGAAAAAATTTAAAATATTAAAAATATATAAACAAGAATTAAAATATCAGATTATAAAGTTATACATTTTTTAATTGATTATGAGTTTAAATAAAATAGATTTTTATTGGAAAAACAAAGTTAATAATTAAATTATTTACAATATAAAATTTTGACAAAATGTAGAAAAATCAAAATTTAGTGCCAAAAACATGCAAAATAATCACATTCTTTATATTAAAAATAATTATAATTAATTAATATTTTAATTTAATATCAATTGAGATATATTTTAAACTAATTCTTATATTCTAATAAAATTATTCTTAATTCTTAAAAGCAAAAATGATTTAACATTTACAATTACATATACTAAATTTAATTAATCTGAATTTTTTATATTTAAAAGTTAGAAAACAGTTAGACATTAAACATTTAAACCTTAATATAAAGAATATTTTAAAATTAATATCAGCCCAAAAAAAAAAAATTCATCATCTCCAGCCCCCCAACCCCCCCTCCCCAACTCCCTCCAACCCATGCAACTCCCATTGACAACCTTCCTCAGGCCACAACAACTGCCGACATCCTAAAATCTTCTCTGAAAAACCATTTCCCCCGTCCCAATGGCAATATGCTTATCAATTCCGCCCACATCCACATCATTGTACAACTCGCCAGAAAAACATCTCCCTAATCGCCAGTGCCTTGGCAGGTTCACATCTACGGTTAGGACGAGAGTGGGGTAGATTTTCTTCGTCGATGGAGAGATAAGGGGAGGGGGACACAGCCGCTGGGGTTGGGGGTTGCCCGGGCGGGGGGGAGGGGGGGTGAGGAACAAGATGAAGAAGAAGATTCTTAGGGTTTTTTTTTTCTTTTTCTTTTTTCGTGTAAACATTTTTGTTATATTGTGTATGTTAAATCTAATTTAATTTATTATAACAGTTTTTAAGAATAAGAATTTGTGTTTATATATAATATTTATTTGAAATTTGTTTACACTTAAGGATTAGACCACTTGGTTCTTTTATCCATGTCATTGTTTTGAAATTTAATTAAAATAAAAAAAGGATCCACCAAGGCTAAATTGGGTGAGAATTGAAAAAGAAAAACCAAATTGAAGTTTCAAGGTGACAAAATTAAAAAATTATGGCGAAATTTGTCTCAATTTGCAAGTTTTTGATTGATAAAGAACCAATTTTGTTAGTTGAATAAAAAATGGGAGCGATTTTGCTAACCCCTATAACTGCAGGACTAATTTAGCAATTTTCTCTAGATTATTACTTAGTCTGGTGATGTCTTAGCCTAATGGTAAGATTGAGGCCCCATGACTTAGTCGAGATTATTACTTACCCATTTCTCTATTATTTTAATCCTCAAAATCCATTTTGTCAGTTATTCACATCCAATGTGAATTTACCAAAATACCCTTAGCATAGAATATTTATTCATTTTCTTCACATAACGACTCTCTAGGTTCGATTCAATTGGCAATGAGAGGATAACAAAAGATAAGGATTTCACCTAGCCAGCACCGTGGAACCAAATCGTAGCCCAATTGAATATGAGATGAATACGTCATCACGAACCTTGATTACGACTGCCGTATGCGTATAAACTTTTCACCAACGTGACCCGATCGAGTAAGAGCCATGGTACATAAAATTCATAGAACTTGATACTGTACTTTCGAATCATAATAATGTGAAATTACCAAACTACCCTTAGCGTCTAACACGAGCTATTTTATATGCTTTGGCCAAAGACTTATAATTTCAAATACTTATGATCGTACAAGTCACATACTCGTTTACTATCAGACGGTGAATTCCAGATTGGCAGTTATCTTACAGTGTCGAATGTACCATTTGGATCGTGTACTTCGAGATTGGCCCCACCTATCAGGTGATACGGGCCTAACTACTCTTGTAACAGGCCCAATACTACAAACACATTGTAAATAATTCCTTAGGTCAAAATTCCACGCATACTATCGCAATCTTAATTCAATCATTGGCTGTCAAAGAGTAAATACCCATGTGATCGGATTAAGGTGAGTTGAGTTCAAATATGTTAATTCTATTAATCATATTCATGACACAATCTCCCACTATCAAATCAGTGTTCGACTGGCACTCCTTGTCAAAGCAAGTGTCATACAAGTTGAATTTTAATGACCAATTAAAATTCCTTAACTCGCGAACCAAATGAAGAGATTAAATACTTGACTTTTCTAGTGCCTCCTCTTATCAACATAAGAGGTGGAAAGTCTATCAAGGACTATTTGTTCAATACAATTAAATGCCAGTGAGATTTATATGAACAAAAACAATGAACCTTTCTTCTATAAAACATAAACATAATAGTTTGTACAAAATAACATATAAATGCCCTGTTCAATCTAATTCCTCACTAGCATTGAAGGCATACACTTAACAATCTCCCATTTGCACTCAACGCCAATCCCTATGGTATTTAATGTCCATCTTCTCAAGATGTCAATTTAGCACCGCCTGTGATAATGGCTTGGTGAGTGGGTCAGCCACATTGTCCACTGAGGCTATTTGGCGATATCGCCTCTTCCAACGATTTCTCGAATGATGTGATATTCCCTTACTACTTGTTTATATTCACTGTGAGACCTTGGCTCTTCAGATTTCGCAAATTGGTCCATTGTTGTCACACCAAAGTGGCAACGGCATTTCCATGCTAGGAACCACTTAAAGTTTAGTTATGAACTTCTTCATCCAAACACCTCCTTTGGCTTCCCCAGACGCAGCCACATATTCCGCGTAGCAGTCGTGCTTTTCTTGGAACTCTTCTAAGACACTGCTCCTTCATTGAGCATAAATATGTACCTAGAGGTGGATTTAAGCTCATCTGGACCAGATGAAAATCTGCATCTATGCAACCATCCACTTTCAATTCTCCATTTCCATATATCAAATGCATATCTTTAGTTCTTTTCAAGTACTTTGAGATACACTTCACTGCTATCCAGTGTTGCTCTCCCGGGTTTGCTTGAAACCTACTAACTATGCTCACAGCATATGCTAGATCCGATCTCATGCACAACATTGCATACATGAGACTCCCTATTGCTGATGCATAGGGTGTATTTTTCATTCCATTCTATCCTTGTCCATCTTAGGACTCATAGATTTAGAAAGATGGATACCATGTCTCATGGGTCAAAGTCCTCCTTTAGAATTATGCATTTCATACTTCTTAAGGACTTTCTCTAGGTAGAGCGCTTAGGAGATTCCTATCATACTATTCCCTCTATATCTATATATGTGAATTCCCAGAATTTAGGTAGCTTCTCCCAAGTCTTTCATGGAGAACGTAGTTGAGAGACATGTCTTGATCTATGTCAATGAGTCTATGTGATTCCCTATAAGTAGTATATCATCTACATATAAAACTAGGAATGTCAACTTGCACCCACTAACCATTTTGTAGACACACAGTTCATCTTCATTCTTGATAAAACTATATTTCCTTGCTTCTTCATCGAACCGGAGATTCCAGCTACAAGAGACTTGTTTTAGTCCAAAAATGGATCTGTTAAGTTTGCAAACTTTATAAGAATCTGCTTCCAATATGAAACCCCTGAGCTATTGTATATAAATGTCCTCCTCGAGGTATCCATTTAGAAATACGGTCTTCACATCCATTTGCCAGATTTTATAATTTAAGTTTGCAGTTATGGCTAGCAGAATTCGAATAGATTTGATTATGGCTACTCACGAAAAGGTTTCTTCATAGTCAATGCACTCCTTTTAACTATACCATTTCGCCATTAACCTGGCCTTATAGGTATCCACCTTGCCATCCGGTGCTATCTTTCTGTTATAGATCCATTTGCATCCAATTGGTCATACACCATCTTGTAGATCTGTAAGAGGCCAGACTTAGTTTGAATATATCAAATGTATTTCTCCTTTCATAGCATCAAGCCATTTTGAGGAATCTATACCCGTAGCTGCTTCATCATAGTCAGAGGGATCATCTCTATGGCTCCCTTCTGTGACAGCATACAGATAATGATGTGCATCGTGCAGATAGCCATATCTCTTAGGCGGCTGAGATACTCTGCTAGATCGTCACTACTACGGTTATGTCATTATGGGTTCAGTTTGTGATTCTCAAACTAATGTCTCCGAAGGGCCGTCATCTTGTTCTTCTAGAACAATAATTCCTCCTGCACCACCTTCTCAAATGAATTCTTCTTTGAGAAAGTAGGCTTGCAAGGCCAAGATGATCATATGATCATTTTTCGGGAAAAAGAGGTATCCCATCGAAGCCATGGAAAAATTGACAAATCGTTCTTTCAAGGATCTATCCTCTAGTTTCTCTATCTTGGTCTTCTTTACATATGCGGGGTAACCCCATATTCTTATATACTTGAGACTAAGCTTCCTTCCACACCAAATCTCGTATGGTGTGGTAGGAACATATTTCGGGGGATATTTGTTCAAAATATGCGCAGTTGTAAGCAGTGCATGTCTCCACAAAGAAATGGGTAAGTCAGAGTAGCTAGGCATAGAACGTATCATGTCCAACAGTGTACAATTCCGTTTCTTTGCTACCCCATTTAGTTGTGGAGTTGCTGGAAGAGTGAGTTGTAATACTATGCCATGTTCTTTTAAGAAATCATCAAACTCCACATTCATGTATTCGCCACCTTGATCAGATTGAAATGCCTTAATACTATGCCCAGTTTGCTTTTTAGTTAAAGCTTTAAATTCCTTGGACCATTCAAGTGCTTCTGAGTTATACTTTATCAAATAAACTAGATCATATCTTGAATGGTCATCTGTGAAGGTTATGAAGTATTGAAAACCTTCCAGAGTCGCATCCTTGAAGGGCCCACATACGTCATTGTGAATTAATCCTAAAACTTCATTGGCCCTTTCCAAGTTCCCTGTGAATGGTGACCTAGTCATCTTATCTTTTAGACCTGATTCACAAGTAGGATATGGGTCAGACCCAAGTGGATCAATGAGTCCACGTTTTTCCAACTAATGAATATTAAATTCACCAGTATATCCCAGTCTAAGATCCCATATGAGTTTTTTGTCTACATCATTCATACTACATTTTCTAATCATAGTATTTACAGTACATTGATTTTGGACATTCAGATAATGTAGACCATTAATTAAAGATGCAGAGTCAACACACTTATTTTTGAAATAAATATTGCAAGAATTATCTTTAAAAAAACAAATATCTTTTCCTGACCAATACAGGAATAGAAATAATATTCTTGAGCCCATTGGGTAAAACTAGGCAATCATCTAAATTACGATGTCCACTAATTAATATAACAGAAGTAATTCCTATGTGCGTCCGAGCTATGCTGTGTCCGCTTCCAACATTGATCATCACTTCTTCCTCTTCCAACTTTCTACTTGCTTCCAGATCCTGGTTCAAAAAATAAATGTGAGCATTAGCTCTGGAATCTAGAATCTAAGAAGTAGAAAATACTGTCATAGAACAATTCGTTTTAAAAACATAAAATTCTATACTTAATTTGTTTTCTGCTTTCAACTTAGGACAATCATGCTTTCATTCCTCCATTTCCTTGCAGTGGAGATAAGTCTTTTCAATTCTTGAGCGCTTAGGATTTTGGCTCATGTACTTTGGAAGCATTCGTTAGTCTGAGTAGCCCATTTAGAGGTGGTGTTACATTATCCCATTCCTTTCTCAATTGGGCTTGCCTATAAATGAGCCTATCTTTGAGAGCCATTAAGGATCCTCCTATGTCAACTAGCTCAAAGTCAGTGACAAAAGCAGAGAAGGATTTAAGAAGAGACTGAAAAATGAGATCCACTTCCAGACGAAAATCCATGCAGCAATCCATAGACATAAGTCTCTCTATCATGGATATCATGTTCATAACATGATCAACAACTTTATCATCTTCTCTCATTCTAGTTTTGAAAAGCGCTTTTGATAAATAGTACTGAATCGCCTTTCTATGTTCCCGAACATTTCCTCCAGGTGCAACACCATTGACTTAGGACTTTCCATATTAAAATGTATTTGTCTCAGTTCGTTGCTCATGGAACACAACATGTAGTCATTGACCTTGTGGGCATCAGAGATCCATCTCAAATATGCTTTAAGAGTAGACTTACCTTCGTAAACCCCAGGCCTAGATGGATGATCTTGCTCCAAAATATATTCAAGTGAATTTTCTTTGAATTATGTCCTATTGCCTTGATCCAGTCAAAATAATTTGGTGCAATGAGCATTTTTCTCAAGCAGTTGTTTCAAAGGGTTAGACATTGTGAGTAGGAAATAAACTGTAGAAAATACCAAGATTTGCGATTAGATGCATTATTATGTACTTCAAGTAAAATCAAGGATTTTTAAATTTACTTCACTCCCACTATTTTTCTCGAAACATCGCACTCCCACTGCAATAATCAAAAACCTCCTTAGATGGGTTTCATATATAGTGAGCGATTGAGTTCCTTAATGATCTAAATAAGTTGCAACCTTGTTCGATATATGACTTTTTAGATCTTTGAGGTTATGTCTTACACCAATCAGTCTAACCAATGATTCAATCTCCTTTAGCTCATGGATCACTGAACCGCAACCTTATTCGATATATAGGTGATGATCCATCTTAGTCATTTTCCCATTACCTCCTTTCAGTCTAACAATTAAATCTCACCTCGCAACCTTTTTCGATATATGGAGCGAATTTGTTTTGACATGAAGACATCAAATGCACTAGAGAAGATTGAGTATCACGTCTTGATGCATGACCCCCTTATTCTGGGACGACGCCATGCATTAGAAGTGAACCCATGTTCTAAAGTTTGATGGGGAGCTAGGACATCCAATGCTCTTTTACTTACTCAATATATTGTCTAATGAGAGTATTATGACATGGTAATGTTATTTAGTTTAGTCTCACTTTGCACATTAATTTCTTTATCGCGCAATCAAGGAAATGCATAAGGAAGAATAAGCCTAGCAATTCTAACAACACACACATGTGGACTATTCTAGATCAACTCGAGTTAATGAGTGATCGGGAAAAGGTTCTACCTATTACATGGGCTTCCACCTAAAAAGATCTAATCTTCATAACTCTAAGACTTCATGTGCCATCATGAAACACCAATTTGGGCCTATCTATAAACAATTACATAGAAAACCAATGTGGGCCTATCTATTAACAATTACATAGAAATAACCTACACAAAAATTCTATAAAATTATAGATACAAACTAGGGGGCTCAAACTCTGGCCCAATACAACCCAGATAATACAAGAAAATAAAACCCTAAGACCATACATGGTATCACAATCACATAAATAAGGAGCACTTAAAAGAAGTATACACTTATGTGATTATAAAGCATTAAATCTAATTTAGTAATGAATTAAATCCAATTTAATCAATGCCAAGATAAATCAAATTTAATTTTGACTTCTTTAATCAAATTAAAGTGCGACTATATCAAATAAATCCTTATGGGTAATTAAATCTAAACACCTAAATGATATCATATAAAATTAATTAATTGGTTTAAATCCAATTTAATAAATCTAATTTATATATACCAACTAATTTGAAAAGAATTTAAATCCAATTTAAATATTTAAATAAAATCCACTTTAAAAGTTGAAAAAAATTTAAATCTAATTTAAATTATTCATTAAATTCAATTTAAAAGGCTGAAGCGAAAAACTTATTTAATTAAGGGCTCGGAATTAAGAAATGGTTTGGTCAATTTAATTGGGTCAAACCCATTTTAATTAATTATTTCACAATTAGGTAAAATACAATTAAATGGTTGGGCCAAGCCGGACATAATTAATTATGCTGGGCCTGGCCCAACTTATTTATTTTAAAGACAGCTGGGATCAGCCCAGCATTTAAAATAATGTGCTGGGCCAAGCCAACCTTATCTTGACCGCGTTGAGTTGTTCCAGCAGGTGTTGGGCTTAGCCCAACTAGGGACAGAGCCAGGATACGAAACTTGGGGGGCGGATGAAAAAAATTCAGGCAAATCTTAATATATTTAGATTTTGGGGGGTGAAATGTCAAAAATGAAAAAATTATAGGGGCAAAATATCAAAAATCAAAAATTTGTAAGGCAAAATTTTTTTTTTCTCGAAGTTGAGGGGAGGCGAGTGCCCCGTCATACCTAGGGGCCGGCTCCATCTCTGAGACCAATACAACCCTAATTGTGTTGGGCCAAGCTCAACACCATAACCCGCACCATCAGGGGCGCAGGGTGCAGCCGCGATGACTACTATCAGCGTGCAACACGCCGACCTGCTGCTGCAACAGCATCTTTGTCGGCGACGGCTTGCTGTGCGATTCTGATCGTGCAGCTTCGTCACCACTTCCGCGCCACGACCCCCTTTAGGTTGCGCAATTTTGATTAGACGCCAATTTTTCAATCCACGATCGTTTTTTTCATTTAACCCGGTAAATCCAATTCAACCAATATATTAATTTTTAGATCTCGATGCATAAAATTAATCACACAAAATCATACAATACTTTTAACGGTTTATGCAATTAAAACAATTAAACTACATAAACACATAATCGATATCACAAAACAACCCGAATTTTGGCTCTGATGCACTGTTGTGATTCGTTCTAGCGGATAAAATTTTAATATGGATCACACCAGAAATCAAATCTGGGTTTTCATGATATATTTCGCAACAAGAAATATGATTCGAGAGGATAATCTAATTACCTTTTGATGACAAAAATCACTTTAATCAGCAGCAGCCCAAGACTCCTGCCTTAGATTATCACGCAGAAGATTATCTTCAAGAGAGCTCCGATCTCCTCCATAGCGGTATGGATGGCGACAGATAGTTAGGAGAGAGAGAAGGGATTTTGGTCTTTCTTTTACTCTAGGTTTAAGTCTAAAAGTCAGATTCTGAAAAGACTCAGAGTTTGGAACTATGTTGTTCATTCACTGACAAGTACTGGGGTTTTAAACTAAAAACCCCAGTCTAACTTGCAGGAGGGGGTCGTGTGGCCTTAGTGGGATGGGATTTCGGGCTTTGTTCCATCTTAGTCCACGTGTAGTTAATTAAGTCCAAGTCCAAATCTATTTTGGATTTTAATTAATTACTTTAATGTAATTAAACTTAATCTCATTAATGTAATTCAACTTATAAATTAATTCCAATTAATTTAACTTATGAATTAATGATATAATCAATTTATTTAATCTAATTAAATATGTTTAATTAAATCATGTCATCTATTTTGTCAGTTATTCACATCCAATGTGAATTTACCAAAATACCCTTAGCGTAGAATATTTATTCCTTTTCTTTACATAGCGCGACTCACTAGGCTCAATTCAATTGGTAATGGGAGCATAGCAAAGGATAAGTTTGTCACCTAGCCAGCACCATGGAATCAAATTGTAGCCCAATTGATTACGAGATTAATACGTCATCACGAAACTTGATTACGACTACTATATGTGTATAAACTCTTCACCGACGTGACCCGATCAAGTAAGAGCCTTGATACGTCACACTCATAGAACTTGATACTATACTTTGGAATCATAGTAATTCGAAATTATCAAACTACGTACCCTCAGCATCTAACACGAGCTAGTTTATATGTTTTGGCCAAAGTCTTATTATTTCAATTACTTATGATCATACAGGTCACATACTCGTTTACTATCAAGACGGTGAATTCTATATTGACAGTTATCTTACAATGTCGAATGCACCATTTAAATCGTACTTCGAGGTTGGGCCCACCTATCAGGTGATACGGGCTTAACTACTTTGGTAACAGGTCCAATACTACAAATACATTGTAAATAATTCCTCAGGTCAAAGGTCCACACATACTATCGCAATCTTAATCCCAATCACTGACTGTCAAAGAGTAAATACCCATGTGATCGAGTTACGGTGAGTTGAGTTCAAATATGTTAATTCCATTAATCATATTTATGACACTGGTTCCCACTATCAAATTAGTGTTCGACTGGCACTCCTTGTCAAAACAAGTGTCATACGAGTTGAATTTTAATTTAATGCCCAATTAAAGTCCCTTAACTCGCAAACCAATATTAAGAGATTAAGTGCTCGACCCTTCCATTGCCTCATCTTATCCACATAAGAGGTGAAAAGTCTATCTTCAAATTTCAAGAACTATTTTTTCAATACAATTGAATACCAGTGAGATTTATATGAACAAAAACAATGAACCTTTCTTCTATAAAATAGAAATATAATAGTTTGTACAAAATAACTTATAAATGCCCTACTCAGTCTAATTCCTCATCGGCATTGAGGGCATACACCTAAAATCGATTTCTAAGAATTTGAATATTATTGATGAAATGTAATGATGATTGCCATTTTTAATCTGAAAGGTTAAAATTTGATATTAGCCAGATACTTTCTTAAGCTTTCTATGTTTTGTTTTATTTAATGTTAGGAAAATTTTCCATGTTAGTTTGAAAACTACATTTTATTTCTTTTAGTCATGAAAAATGTATTAGATTTTATTTATATTTTTTATTAGTAAAACGCCATGTTTATATTTTATTAAACTTTATAACTTATTGACTTGAAATAGAAAGAGCACAAGAAAGAAAAAAAGTAAGCATTAAAATCACATAGTAAACTCCTTATGTTATTTTATACTCAATTTGTTAGAGCGAAAACGAAATAAAAGCATAAAAGAGGAAGCGACAATGCAATTAATGTGGTTCGGCAATTGCTTACGTCCACGAAAGAGGATGAGAGAATTTCACTATTAAAAAAAGAGGTATAAAATACAAAGTATGTCAAAGTTCTTACTAACCCTAATCATCGATTTCCCCCCATAAATATAGCGTACCATACAACTGGGGGACTTGCCCTCAACACCCCCTGCAATCCTTCATCTCCCATGCAAGCGAAACGTGTATATATCACAACAATCTCCCCGTCCACTCCCATGGTATAAATCCTGCTCTGTCCCTGCACATGGTAGCTACAATTATTCAGGAAGAGTTGGAGCCCCTCGATCAATCCCAATTAGCTTGATATCCTCAGCCTGCTATGGTAAGTCCCTAATTAATTGAATCTTGTTTTGAGCCTTGCTCGTTATAGATTTGGCCTTCTTCCGAAGGCCCAGCTGGGTTGTACTTGTGCAGGCCTTGGTCCAGCTCTTCTTAGGAATTTTGGCACATTAAATCTTAGGTTTGTCAGCTTGGCACAATAGCGAATTTTCACCCACATCAACAATCAATTAACAACTATTATAATCAGCTACCAATTACTATCGAAGTAAAAAAAAAACTCAAACGTTGTGGTGAGTAGAACCCAAAAACTCCTAATATCTTCGGATATCTCAGTTTCACCAGTAAAGCTTAGACTTCATTGGCTATGATTATTCAATTTTAAGACAGTATTGTTTTGACATAAGTACCATTCTAAACTTGACATTGCTGCTAAGCCACGGAAGTAAATGTACTATCGGGTAATACTATGGTGCATCGGGAGTGTTGTTCGCGGTGCATTCATCACCACACATTTATGGGGTGGGCATGGTTTTTATCACCCACTACCCATAAAGAAACCTCCCCCCCCCCCCCCCCCCCCCCCCTCCCACAACACTTGAATATGGTAGCTATGGTGCACTGGGAACAACACTCTCAGTGCACCATAATATTTTCCATGTATAATAAATCGCCTTCTCGACAAGATAGATGAAAAAGAATTAGAAATTTATTTATTTGAGATGATAAGTTAATTAAACTTATCAATGTAGCATTAATTTTCTTAATTAAAAAATATTATTATCTACAGCACAGACATAGGTCATAGGGTCAATTAAAGGAAAATATTTTTGGGAGGCTGCAAACAATATTTAACAGCATTGATAATCAAATTCAAATATTCAAACAAGGTACAAGTCAAAAAACAGAATCAGAGGGAAAGCAATTGCAATGAGTTCTTCTCATATTTTTCTTACAACAATTGGAACACTAGGTGCTTCATATTTTTATACTCCAATTTATGTAAACAAAAATGAACATATTAATCAAGAAATTAAAAAGAATTGAGGAAATTCGATAACGTAACCATCAATATCCATGTTGGGCTGGAGCAGGCTCATATTTCCATCATTAGAACCTTGGGAGTCTGCATTCCCTGGGAAGCCCTTGAGGAAACCTGTTAAAATCGGAGCAGTAGTTGTAGATCATATATTTCTGTTGGACCCATCGAATCCAGTTCCTTCCCGTGGCATCCAATCCCTGAGTTTGCCATGCCTGTGTGTTCGATGTACCACAGGAATTGCCTGATGCACTTACAATACATCCATTGACATTGTAATTGCGGTAAGTGGCGGTGAAAGGGGCCATTGTCCAATCCGTCTTCACTCTCCCGCCTTGTGTTGCCCAGTCGTCCGCGTTCCATAAGCTGGCATACATCTTCATCGGCTGGCTAGTTGGGAATGGAACTCCACTTGCTGCGTAGTTATTGAAAACCCTAATGGGAATGTTGTCTATCAGGTACCTGCATGCACCAATTTTATTAGAAAATACCACAATGTCACTTATGGATTTTTCAGGGGGATCACTAATTTCCATTGAAGAAAACAGCTAGCGTTTCAAGACGGGTTTTACATATTTTCGACAAGTGAACGTTTATATATATATATATATATATATAGATAGCTTACATTATGCGGAATGAGTTCCAGAGAATAGTGTAAGTGTGGAATGCTGCTGTGGGATCGAACCAGAGGCGGAACTGTTGTTCCTTGTTCCCTACTCCTTGGGCGAATATATTAGTGTGCACGGTGTATGGTTGCCCTGAAGAGTTCCCTAAGAACTCGAAATCAATCTCATCGTGTGCTGCTCCTTGAGAAGATAACTGCAATTGTATATTGTTTATAAACACTACTAATTATTTCCCGAGAAATTAATAAAGATCACACACATAAGCATATTCTACTAATGGATATGATTATAATGCATTAATTTTGAAACAACATTTTGAGACTCACGAAAAATGTTGTGACAGTGCCAGCTGAATTCCCGGGTATAAGCTCGAGTTGCAAGTCGAACCTTGCATATAGATATTGATTATTGGACTCAAAGCCTGAGCCTGAATAGTTGTCGAGAGACAACGTAAGAACTTGGCCGCCGCTTAGTATCTTACCCCGCGGGCCTCCCCAAGTTATAGTCACATCTTGACTGAAATTACCAGCTGATGATGTGGCCAAGAGGAAGGCCATGACTACCAAGACCTTATAAAGCATTTTTGTAGACCTAATACAAGAATCTATAACCCTACTTTTCACTTTTTGACGAGATTAGAGAGAGGAGAATGTTTTTTATGTTTGAAGATATGTTGTTGTTCGAAAAGATATATATATATATATATATATGTTTATAGAGAAATCTTGTGGGGTGCCATATATAGTTGACATATTCTACTGAAGAAATTAATCGATATATCTGAGGGACGCAAGAAATGAAACAACTGCATACAGCTATGTTTTGATGGCGAAACTTGTTTTAATAATATTCTAAGATAATTTTTTTTACTTAAATATAATATATAATTATATATCTTATGATATTTTGGTGGTTTAGCATAAAACTGTGCATGTCTATACAATTTGTATGCACATTTTGGCAATTGGAATTGGAACTAGTCCTTTTCCTAAGGTTGACATTCTTCTTAACCGCGTTTGTCTTATTTTAAATAAATGAAGGGAAGTTTGAGTTTCAAGAATTTAAAAATAAAGCTGCTGCCACATAACACTTTATTTGTAATTTCCTTATTTCCGTTATTATCTCCAAAAACGAAAATTCTTGGGTATACCTGGTCTTGAACACCAAGTGGCTTGTATTGTCTCACATTAGCTCATGATCACATTATGTGCTGATTGGGCAAAATATAGACCATTATTTGGTGTATGGAAGACCCGGTGTACTAAAGAATTTTCCCTTAAAAAATTTCAAAACATAATTAAATTTGGCAAAATTACTCTTTTGTCCTATAACTATGGAATGTTGGCATTTTTTGTCCTATTACTTACATAATTATACTTTTAGTCTTAAAATTGACACCCCCAATTCAATTTGAGTCCTTTTTTTCACCATTTTAGGTCGTGTCACACATTTAGTCCTATTTAGCCAATGTTTATCACACACTTGGCCCTTCTACCATTAAATTAAAAAATTAAAAAAGTTAGTGGTCAGAACTTCGCACGTGCAGCTCATATGTGATCACATGTTATTGCCCGTGAAAATGAAGTCAACCAAAAGACTTAAACAAAACCTCACTTCTAAAAAATCCTCAAAAAGGATTTAATGTGCGAAGCTCCAACCATTAATTTGGCCGGAACTTTTTAATTTCTCAACTAAACTTTAGCAAGACTAAATTTGTGAAAAAAAAAAAAGCTAAATAGAACAAAATGTGACTTAAAAGGTGTAAAAAAATTACCAAAATTGAATTGAGGGTGTCAAATTTAGGACTAATTAAAAATGTAATTATAGAAGCTAGAGGACGAAAAGGGCCAACACCCTATAGTTAGAGGGGTAAAAAAGCAATTTTTCCACATTTTATGGTAGCCAAGATATACTAAAATCCCTCTAAAATAAATTTGTCTATCAAAAAAACCCAGAAAAATTTCTTTCAATTTCAAAAACCGATTCTACAAACTTTTCATTCAAAAGACATCAAAAGTTTATATTGAGAACTTTTTTTGACTAAACTACCCTTCATTTATTTAGTTAAGAATTGGTCAATTGATTTTAATTTTAATCGAATTTCTATTGTTTTAAAAAATTTCAAATTGATAAGTTCAATAATACAGATTTTTATTTTTAGCATTAAATATTTTTAGTACTTTATATAATTTATTTTTTATTTTTTATTATACTATCATAATTATCTAAAAAATATATTATTTAAAACTTTTAAGAAGAATAAAATCTGAAAAATTTAAAAATAAAATTATATTTAGTCAATATCAATATAAAATTTTTAAATAAATAAATTTCTATACAAAACTACAATTAATTAAATTTTAGTCTAGAAGGTTAAGGGCAACTAAGTTGATAAATTTATTAACCCTAAACCTTGGGCTTTTTGGAATGAAAAGTTGGTGGAGTGTGTTTTTTGCATTGAAAATTTTTATCAATGATTTTTTGGATATAAAAAATTATTTTAGGGTATTTTTAGTAATTTTTCCTATTAACTACTACATCTTAATATTAATCTAAACTTCTCAACATATATAGGAAGGAAAAGTTGGATCAATGTTTCTTTATATACCCGGTCATAATTTCTTTCTTATTTTGTTTCTTTTTTCTTTTTTGTAATATACCCGGTCAAAATTTCACTTCACATAAAAATTAATAATCCAAGGACGACTAATATTTTTCAATAATTTTAATTTATTTTTCCTTCTAATTTCTTTGCTATAATTGAGTCTATATATAGGTTATATGCTATAATATGATAGCATCTCCGTATCTTATAATAAGCTGTGCCTACCTAACACAATATAAATTATGACACTGACCAATTAGAGTATAAGTATTTTGTGTAAATATTAGTAAAGAAGGTACGTAATTCACCAATGCACATCCGTGTGTGTGCGGGCGCAAGATCTCAAATTTTATAATTTTCAAGATGGTCTAGTTAAATATTATAAAGAAAAGATCGTAAGCAAATTTAAAGAAAGGAAAAGACGTTATTAAAAGAAAAGTATGCTCACCAATTAAACAGATGGTGGCAAGGTTCGATCGTGCGTTAATCAAAATGAACCCAAATTGTTTTAGTTGGACGTGATTGCAGTTATGACCGATTCATGTCTTGAATCCATGGGAAGAAGAAGAAGAAGCCAAAATGCAAAATTTAAAAAATATAATAATAATAATAATAATAATAATAATAATAATAATTTTATTGCCACAGGATAATTTATTGAGAAAGATTCTCATACTCGTCTTAATTTATGGATACACTATGCCACGTGACTTCCATGTGTCAGTTAATGTATATCTTTGGTCCAATACTTGTTTCCATTCGGGATCAAAAAGTGCAATTTTTCCTCCTTTTTTTCTCATATTTCTTTGCATTTCCTTCCTCTATTTCTCTTTAATTTTCTCTATGGACATCCACAATTAAATCAAGTACTCTTACCACAATATTTTCAGGGAAACATATTGCCTGGCATTCTAAATTTTTATAATGGCACCCCCTAATTTCTTTCTCATGTTATTGATTTGACTAAAGTGCCACATTATATGAAAATAAAATGTCGATCAGTTTTAGAAGTTGAATAGCTTTCAACTTTTCTAAATAGCCTTTTTCCCTTTTTTAGTTCTTTCTTTCTGCTAGCGGCTATATATTTATTATAGCATAAATCCCGTGCTATGCACGGATAAAGATTATAAATTATTTACTCTCAACGAAAATATAAATGTTATTTCATATGAATTTTTTTTCGTTTTCAATACCTTTAAAATTAAATGAAAATAAATATCAACTATTAAAGCCAAATCTCAATAATGATTCTTCAAATCTTACTTTTGTCCCTCAAATCTAAAATATCTCGTTGGTCCCTGAATTTTCAAATTTATGCCACCACGATCCTATTGAATCAATTCCTTTAGGAATAGCAGAATATGTCAGGGAAAAATTGAAAAAAATAAATTTATTTTTCGTCAATTCCTAACGGAATTGTGACCTCAGTAACTAAAGTGAGATTATTTTAAAGATTGTGGGACAAATTGGATGTGTTTTAGACTTGTTCTCAAGTGCGACAAAAGTAAGACTTGAGATACCATAATAATATTTGGCCAATACTAAACATGTTTTAGAGATGGAAAATTGGCCAAAGATTTGCACTTACAGTATATTTGTTGCTTTTTATTTCATTTCTTTCTTTTTTCATCTTTTAATTACGATCAGTGGAAGGATGAAAAAATCTAAGATTATTTTGTGTACTATATAAAATAAAAATCCAAATAGTAACTCTTGTTTACTAAACAAACTTCTAAGTACTCACTTCAAATAGCACATAGCAATTCTGATGTTTGAGCATATTTTGCGCACGGCAACTTACAAAATGAAAATAATAAAGTTAAAGCAATATGTATACTTAGCACTCACTAACAATTCTTTATCAACATTAACCCTACTAATCAGTACCATCTATACATCTTTAAAATTCATGTGTTTTTCAATGCATGAGAACTATTAAATACTTGAAACACAATTATGATCTGTTAGAATGAAAGGAGCTCCAAAGAAAGATGAAAATTGGAATCATATAAGGGGGGAAAGGAAATGAGATGAAAAACTAAGAATTTAATATTTGGTGAATGGAATATATATATATATATATATATATATTTTTACCGAAACCACCCTATTGGGGGAGAGTGTTTTCGGGCCCCTTATCCCTTCTTTATTCAAATCCAATAAGGCAATAAATCAGGAGGACTACCTCCCTCATAGACAACTCTAAGAAAACTTTGAAATGAGTACTTACTCCTTTACAATACAAAAAAGCAAAGCCAAAATAAACAAAGAGTACTACTCCCTTACATATCAAACTAATTATTTCCATGTAAATCTAAAATTCGGGAGAGTTTTGTCCATGTTTGCCAGAACTTGAAGGATTCTAGGGGCATCATAACCAAACATCACCATAGAGTTTTGATCATAACATGCTTTATTAGCAAGAAAATCCTCCGGGCCATTACCTTCTCGATATATATGGGAAAACTAGATCTCCACAAGATTTCTCATTATGCTAATGCGTTGGATCATTGTGTGTAAATCCCAACTTCCAGGACCATCCTCTCCAGTATAGAAAGAATTACTTTGGCATCTAATTCCACCCAAATCCTTCTAAAACCATGTCCATAACATATTTCCGATCCCTTACACACCCCTAACAACTCAGCAAACACGTTTGTTGCCGTATCCATCTCTATATATTCAGAAAGCCAACAAAATCTCCCCTCTATGATCTCGTATAAGACCACCAGCGCCTACAATTCCTGGATTTCCCCTAGATGCACCATCAGTGTTCAATTTAACCCAGTCACGTTCCGGAGGTAACCATTGCACTCGATTAACCTGAAGATTAGAACTTGTCTCTCTTTTAACTCCAATTATGGCAACCAACCTCGGTGTGTCCCTAAAATTATTTGATGTAAGCATCCCATGACGGTAAAGAAGGGAAATATATTGTTGAATTCTCATTTGAATCCGAGTTGCGTTAAACGCAATTCCCTCATGTTTTGCCTTGTTTCTATCTAACCATGTGAACCATGTTATTAATATTGGGAGCAATTTTCTAACACTATTTGAGTGACCTCCAATTCGCCAAGATTGCCACCAAATTATCATGTTATGAGTGTTAGGGAGATCAAAATCACAAAGGCTAGCAAAGTGACTAGCAATTTTTTTCGAACATGTGCTAGTGAAGAAAAGGTGTTCCGTCGATTCAATGTCACGTTCAAGCAGCATAAGCATTTCGAAGCCGTGAAAAATCCCTTTTTTTGCATATTAACATCCACTGGTAACCAGTTATGGAGAAAACGCCATGCAAATATTGACATTGATGGTCTAATTGTATAACTCTAAATATCTCTATAAATCCCATTAATCTCTTGTGTCTCTCTTAACATGCTCCATGCCGAGTTCAAAGTAAACAGGCCACTAGAAGTCAACCTCCAAATTGGAGAATCTCTTGAGTTATTATCCACGGGAATTATTGCTACCTTGTTCGCCAAGTTCTCGGGCAGAACCCTACCAAGAGCCTCCAAATACCAGCCCGAGCTATTCCAAAAATCTGCCACCTTTTCCATTGTTTGATACTTCCCTTTTATTTTTCATTCATTTGATTTTTCACTATTTTCAAATTTGTTTCTGAATTTGGGATTTGTGCATACTTTCGATGGGAGTCGAACCCAAAATCTCTAAAATAAAAGAATGAACATTTAATAAGATCATTAGAATGAAAAAATAGAAACTTGTGAAATAGAATGAGAGCCAGGTGGGAAATCTACCAATAATAAAAAAAAAAAATTTAGAAAAAATAGAAAAAGTATTCCATAAAAATTTAAATGATAAAAAAAAATTAATAATAATTACAAAAATTCGTTCGTTGAAAGTAAACAAATTCCATATAAATAAGAAATAAATTTAGAGAATGAAATAGAAATTGGGGAAATTCCACCAATGAGTACAAATATCATTGGAAAATAATAGAGAAATATTCAGTGGAGGGGGGAGAATTTAGATGAAAAACAATTCATTTCAAAAATATGTAAAAGTAATAAGTACTTGGAAACAATGATGGACACAGGATTTGGAGGTGGGAGATAAAAAAAAGGATTAAACCTTAATAATTTTAGATTGGGGGGGAGTAAATTAATAGTTACATGAAAGCAAAGACAGAGTCAGGATTTGGGAGTGAGGAATAAGAAAAACGGTTAAACCTACAGAGACAAAACCAGGATTTGAGAGCAAAGGATTAAAAAAAAAAGTTAAAACTTGATATTCTTAGATTTGGAGGGGGGTAAATTTTGAATATAAAATATTTATTGGGTAAAAATAATATTTTCTCAAAGTTGAGGGGGAATTACATTCCCCCCTACCCCGCCCTGCTACGTCCCTGCTTGAGAGTTACACCCGATCAACATATGTACTGTATACATATAGTGCGCACACTCATATACATGCACTACAAAAATCAATAAAAAATAATAAAGAAAGCAAAAGTGAGTAAACATGCCGGTAACTCTAAATATTTTCTAGAAAAAAGGGAGGATTGGAAGAAAATGAGATGAACTAACCAAATGAAACCAAAATAATATGAACTTGTAAAATAATTAGAGGACATTTTAAAGTGAAAGATAGTAAAGAAGTTTGCCATTATGTGAAAAATAAAATAAAAATCAATTAGAACTATCAAAAAGAACAAAGATAAAATGGTACTTTAAATTGCGATATTTTCTTATTTCTAGAGTAAGAGTAAATTTAATATAAATTATAACGGAAACTTCTATCTAACAATGAAAATTGGAGTGTATGTTAAAACCATATAAAATAAATATGAGACACCACTATTGGAGAATAATAAAGTAGATTTTACAGAAAATTAATCAAATAAAGGGGAATTGTGGTTGATGAAATAAAGATAAATCATTTCATAATAATAATTAGAATTAGAATCTAGTATAAATTCCAAAGTTCAAAAAATAAGCATATATATATATATATATAAAGTAGAGAAACTAATCAATGAGGAAAACATTCACAAACCCCAGATTCAGAAATAAATTTGTAAACAATGAAAAATCAAATGAATGAAAAATATAAGTTAATCAAAAAGGAAAAATATAATGTCAATGAAGCGAGCTCTATTGGCAAAACAGAGGCCCCAAAATGTTAGAGATTTTGGGTTTGACTCCCATCGAAAGTATGCACAAATCCCAAATTCAGAAACAAATTTGAAAACAGTGAAAAATCAAATGAATGAAAAATAAAAGGGAAAATTATTTTTTTAGTCCGTTAACTTGGCCTCCCTTGCGTTTTAATCCTTTAAGTTGACGTATTGCAAAATTGGTCCATCATTTTCGAACTTTTTGTGTATTTAGTCCTTTTGTACTTATAAAATTGATAAATTTCGTCTGTGACATAGTCCCCACAAATAAGTCAGGCAAACATGCTTCCAAAATAAAATTTAACTTTCATAAATTCATACTTTTGCTTGACCGCCGTATCACCAGATATTCCAAGTCCTCATTTTTACGGCTTAGATCATCTTTCAGATACCATTTTGAGGGGGACTATGCCACGGACTAAATTTACCAATTTTATAAGCACACAAGGACTAAAATTACAAAAAGTCCAAAAATAACGGACCAATTTTGCAACACGTCAACTTAAAGGGCTAAAACGCAAGGGAGGCCAAGTTAACGGACAAAAAAAATAATTTTTCCAAAAATAAAATAAGTTAAGCAAAAGGGAAAAATATAATATCAATGAAGTCTAGCTCTACTGGCAAAGCAGAGGTCCCAAGATATTAGAAATTTTGGGTTCGAATCTCACCGAAAGCATGTGGGTTGTTCTCTACTTCCATAGCAGGTGTTTGATATTTGTAATAGTTTAGTTGGTAGTAATTTATCGCATTTGGATATTTATAACATATATCATGTATCCGATTCATTAAAAAAAGGAAAAATATAACAAAACACAATTTAGAAAATAGTTTTCACAATATTGTAAATGTTCAAAATAACAAATTCCAAAGCAAAAAAAAGAACATGTGTATGTTAGAATATATAATCAATCCAACAAAACTAAATCTGATTAATGAAAAATTAAAATAAAAGATAAACTTCTTAAACCTGATAAAGGTCCAAAATGACAAACCTGAAAGCAAAAACAAATCTGCAATTGGAGTTGGGAAGACAACAATTACAGAACGTGTGACGAAGGAGGATTTGCGTGTGTTGAATGTACAGAGATGTGTAAAATGTAAATAGGAGAAATTTAAGATTGATTCTCGTGCATAATTATTGGAAATTGACATGGTAAGTTGTCATGAATTATTAAAGGCTAGTTTATACTATTTTAAAATTCAAATTTGATTTTCTTATCAAAAAAAAAATTCAAATTTGATTTGATTAGTTGGATTTTTAAAATTCCCAATATTTCCTTTAGATAGAGTGATTACGCAAACTTGGGTAAGGTTATATATTATGTTTAGTATTTTATTATCTAACCAATCATATAATTTAAAGAAATAAAAATAATGAGGTTACGTTACCCAGAACGAAGGGTGGCCGGCTTAGGAAATCACAAATTTACCATAAATGTTAGACAATCAATCACGTAAATACTAATTGATGAGGCAATTTGACTTCAAATTTCAAAATTTACAACATTAACTGGGAATGAAAATTATAGAAAATAAAATTAATTCAAAATTTCAAGAATTCACCATTTGTTCAAAATTGAGGTCAAAATTAAGCAATTGTGGGTCCACACCCCCTGCTTTTTTGAAGAAAAATCGGTCATATATATCATTCAATCAAAAGTTTGCAACACCTTGATAATTACAATTCATATCGACTCAAACGATGTAGTAAGAATATCTGAAACACCAACTAGCAAGTTTTTTGAAGAAAACAAATCTTAAGAACTCACAAACGAACACAAGAAAATTCTTGTGCAACTCCTATTCAAGGAGAGACAAAACTCTCATTTGAGAGATAAAGCCAACTCTCATGTGAGAGAGAAAATAAAATACTAAACAAAAAATCTAAAATGCTATATAAAAATTTGTGTATCACCCGTCTTCATCTCGTCAAATCTGTCTCTATCTCGTTAGATCCATATCCGTCTCGTCAGATTTGAAGATGTGATGTACAATTTGTAGAAGGGTACTCCAACTCAATGGTAGTGGTAACAGTGGTGAAGTAGACAAGTACTTCACCAAGCAATCTCTAGCAGAGGAAAATAGAAGAAAAAAGAAGGTTAGGATCTAGAAAGAGATGGAGAGGGCGAGAGGGGCTAGGGTTTTTTTAGACAAATATTCCTTGGGTCCCACACCCCTTTCAAATATATAAATTACTAGTATGTGCCCCGTGCTATGCACGGATTAAAATTAACTAAAGCCTAATACAACAAAATGTATATTTTTTCATTAATCAATCAATATACAGTGCAATATATTAAATAAAAAATTTGATCCAAAAATCTAAGGTCCAAATTTATGATGCTAATTAAGAATATAATAATATTTCTCAAAATAAAGCCTGCAAAAAAAAAATAGGATTAAACTTTAATATAAATCAAATAACTCATTAGAGTTCATTGTGCAACAATAATATTACTTACACTTTATGAACTTAGGTATGATAATCTCTTTGGAAGGTGGGAACATTCTTCAGACCAATCAACAGGTAATACAAAATTTACCGTGCAACGAACATTCCATCTTGCAAATTTTGGTGATACGGGGATGATAAATGTAAATGCACGGTCTATGAATGAGTTGATATAGTCTTGCAACATTTTCTCTCCATTGTCCTAACAATATCATTTGTTATATTAAAAATGTTAGTATATTTCTAAATATTATATTTTGCTCAAGAAATAGAATTGTAACTATACCTGTTCTTGCAATTTTTTTAAATAAGTTGCTTGACAGAGAAAAATATATTCAGCTTGTTCGTTTAATAACTTTAAGTCAATAACGACGCTATTATCCTTCACTCTAAGACAAACACTACAATAAAAATAACTTGTTTATTATATCAAAGGAAAAGATTGAATGGTATCAATATAGATGATTGGAAAAATAGTACCTGATCGTTCCATCCACAACATCATTGCACTTTCTACATATCATTTGCCCATAATAAGATGTACAACTATCATGACAATGGTTGCATGTCGCATACCATATGTTGTCAATATCAATCATCTCAATGCGTGCAATAATCCTCAAAAACCTAACCTGTACATAATTCGAAAGTGACAAAATTTGTGATTCTTACATCATCCAGATGCCCATATTCACGTATCCAAATCCTTTTTGCATTTAAAATTTTTACGGTCCTAGATATGCTAAATCTACTTGCGCGTATTATGGAGACTAATTTCTGTGGCCTTCGATCTTCAAGAAACCTATAAAGTCCCGGAATAAAAATTATTATAAAATACAAAAGAATTAGATATGATTATATACTTTAAGTAACTTGTTCTCACCAAGTACTTAGACGATCTATAAACCTTGTTTTGTAGTTGATATATAATCTACTAAACCCATGTGTATGTATGCAAGGACATAAAAATAATAAGACAATTATTTTATAAATTCTTAATTAAATTTTGTGTTTAAAAATATAAAATAATTACCTTCAAGAATATTAATGACAACTTCACATGCCAACACTATGTTATTTTGATCAATCATTTTCAATAGTGTTTCCCCTTCGTCGATCGCAAATTTACCATATAGAACCATGCGAACAACTGTCATACTGATGTACATAGAGAAACAATACACAATATTAGTGGATAATATTAAACAATAAAAATTATACAGTAAGAAAACCATTACATACGTTGTATCAAGAAGGACCAGTTCTCGCATAGATGAACCATTAGGTGTTAAACGACAACGGGTAACATAAACAACTAATCCAAAAATATCTGAAACAACTTTAAAATTAATTATACATTCCTTTCTTCAAATTTAATGCAAAAATTAAGTATAGAGAAACTTACCAATTAATTGGTCACCTAAATTCATATAACTTTGAATATATTGCAGTCTCACAATTTGATAGAAATAGTGTAAAAATTCATCATTAAGATTCGAAATCTTTTTAGCATTTGTATCCTTTCATAATAGTATTTGATAGAGATGTGGTACTATTTTATATTTCTTATCCTCCATGATCACTTGTACACCATTAATATTATAAATGTTTCCTTCAACAAGGCATGTGATAAAATGATCAGCATTACAATCACATGCAACACCTTGCATGATGAAACCCTGATAAACATGATATAGCATAAGAATAAGTTATATTTTTTAACAAAAAAAGCTCTAATATATATAAGAATATAAATGCTAATAGTAAGAAAATGCTTACTTTACTGTCCACGAACAACCTCTTTAGTATTCTTATCTTATATTCGTGTATGCATGCCTCAATCAATTTGATCAAACGGGCTTGAATATTAAATTTGCCACCATGCGGATTCAACAACTCCAAAGGTGTACACAATGTAACTATATCTCCTGCACTCATCAATATCATATTGGGACTAATTGTTATTTTCTATAAATAGCCAACTGCATATAAATAACATATTTATTATCAATATGACATTAAAACATGATTTCAAATTGATATACACACACACACACACACACATATATATATATATATATATATATATATTATTGGGACTAATTGTTATTTTCTATAAATAGCCAACTGCATATAAATAACATATTTATTATCAATATGACATTAAAACATGATTTCAAATTGATATACACACACACACACACACACACATATATATATATATATATATCAATTTATGATTAAAATGTCAAATAATTCTCTCTCTATATATATCATATCATATTATGGAACTTTTATTTACGTACTATAAAATACTCATTAAAGGTTTGTTCATAAAATACAAATACTTTATTCATGAACTGCTGCAAGTACTTCAGAATACACAATATTTCTGGTGCAATTTCGAGGTATTCCTGGTCTATTACAAATGAGAATTTTTAAGCCTAGGGGATTTGTTACACGTGACAATGCAACATATAACTGACCATGAGTGAATATAGGATTTGGTAAATACAAACCTACTCTATCTAGTGTTTGTCCCTGACTCTTAGCAATAGTCATTGCAAATGCTAATTCCACCAGGAATTGTCTTCTCTTCATGGGGACAAATGTCTAGGAATCAGTTGTTGTCAAAATAATGCGTGGAATCAGTACTTCTTCACCAATATGAGATCCAGTTACGACGCGCGCTTCAAGAACTTTTTCACCCATTTTTGAGATTATAAGTCGAGTTCCATTGCACAAACCCAAAGATTGATTGAGATTCCTTAGAAGGATTATAGGGGACCTTCCTTGAGTTCTAAACAGTGATTGGGAATACCAGATATCTTTATTGAGTTCAACAATTCTGAGGGATTCATATTTTGTTCATGGTCAGTCGTTTCCCCAGGACACAATGTGTCTGCACTACAAAATTGTCGAACTTCTCCAGGGAGCATAGATAATATTGTGGAATTGATATCATCAACATTACTATTTTTTGGTGCCAAAATGGCCCTTCCTTTCAAATAAGTAGGATCCCTGTATCTATTACTCAATTCTGGATAAGTTGTATTTATTAGTTGCAAAAAAGGATTATCGCCATTTTCTATCAAAAGATCTTCTGGTAGTTCGACCCAATCTGATTCCACACCATCATCAAAATGCAAACACTTTTCTTTTCCCTCCCCAATCTTATATATCCGCTCTGCAAAGTTTCGTAAATCATCGACTAATTGTGTTGAACCATCCCGTGCAATGAGTCGCATGTTTATCTTCAAATGCATCAATCTACATTGATTCCAAAGCTTAGATTTGTGCAGTGATGCCGCCACAATAGCCTCGCGGCTACCTTTAGTAACCACCGGTAGTATCTGCTTAAAATCTCCACCTAAGACACACAACTTTCCACCAAAAGGTTTATCAGTAGAAAAATTCTCATTTTCCTTCAGTAATTCTTGAAGAGTTTTGCTCACTGCTTCAAAACCATGTTGATGCATCATTGGTGCGTTATCCCAAATTATCAATGACGCCTCTTGAATTAGCTTTGCTAAATCAGTGTTTACATTGATAGGACAACCTGATGTTTCACCTAGGTCAAATGGAATGTTGAAACGTAAATGTGAAGTTCTACCACCTGGTAACAACAACGCGGCAATTCCAGATGATACAACTGATAAGACAATCTTTTTTTGTGGGTGTTGTGAGACTATCACGATCATGATTTACAATGGGTCCATCCCCTATTTGTAAATAAGTGGTAAAAAGTATTACTATACGTTCACATCATAAGTAGTAATTATAAATTTGGTGTTGAGATATAGCAAACATCTATTTCTATAAACCAATCTATAGTTGGATAAATAAATTGAAAAGCTAATACAATTTGAAGATGAATACCGTTCACGACTTCAGCAGCATGAGGCATTGCCGATGGAGATTGGTTGGTAATATTGTCACCCACAATCTCTTGTTCTATATAAAAATGTTACATTACACGAATATGCTAAACTTCTTATCGAAATTGTAAATAAACATGAATTTGTCCAAAATATGTCATACCGTCTTCTATCCCATAGGAACGATTTTCTGGATTTATTATATTTCTACCTCCACGACCCAAACTTCTACGAGGGGAGGATGATCCTCGATTTGAGTGTGAAACTCTTGCTTTATTGGAACCTCTTGAAGATCCACGCATAGATCTATAGGTTTGAGCTTCTTCAAAAACTCTCAAACCACTACTATGTGATTCCGATAGCAATTGATATTCTCCATCCATACGTGTCAGATTTTCATCAAACAAATTTTCATTTACACCTCTATGACGTTTAGCATATAATTCTCTCTTACGCTTTAACCTTGCAAGCTTGTAACCGACTTGATTAGTGTTCATTTCGCCTCAAAAATTAAATAAATTACATTGAGCATGAAAAAATGAATTAGTTGGACTTGAGATTTACAAAATTAAATTACAAAATTATATTAGCATCAAAAAATTTAATTAAATATTTTTCTTTGTATGTACGGAAATATTTTTTAATATACATTTGATAGTAACTGAAACTGCCTCAAACTAATGCAATAGGAAATATATATTATGGGATAAATTGGTAAATTACAGTGAATTATAGTTAACATGGAATTAATTAGCCCACTAATAAATTAGCCCATTAATTACTACACTATAGATATCATATGATTAAGGTTAAAGAGATCATCTAATCATTCGCTAACGATGACCAATTACTATTCACTTATAAAGATTTGGTTTCTCTAGTTTGTCGTGATTCAGGTCAGACACAACGTTCCGAATAAATTTTCTGTCATTAAATTTTTCAAGGTTCCCGACTTTGACCTCGGCACTATTTTGAATCATTGTTTAGACACATAATTTTTAGTATTATACACTAAATGATACATTATACAATATACATCATAAATGCTAGTCTAACGCCTTTTAGCAAAAAATGAACATTTAGCAAAAAATCTTAAAATCTAAACACTGAGCCCAATTCCCCAGCCATGCCTTTTCTTTTTTTGATAGATAAAAGGTTAAATTAAGGAGATAATGTTCAAAAGCAATAACAGGAAATTGAAGAATTTTAAAGTGCTGGAAATGAAACTAAAAAGCAATAACAGAATTATCAAAATTAATTGTTACAACCCAGTTCCCAGCCACGCCATTTCAACTCGTGATGAACTAAAGGTATTCTATAAATTACACTTGGTTTATCAATGACCATTTCCTTTTGACAATAGGAAAAAGTCAACCATAACTTACTTTGAGGCTTTGGCCTTTGATCTCTTATTTTGTATTTTTTTCCATCAGCTTTTCAGTATTGAGTTCATTGTTAATTAGATCAACATTGATAAATTATTTTATATATATTATTAAAAGAATAAAGTTAAATACTTTTATTTTTGTACCAAAACCAACAGGTGCTCAATAAAACATGAAGAGCAATCAGTAAATCAACATTATCATGCATGTCATCTATTGCAAATGCAGAGCTAGTGTATCTTAAAAGTTCCTCTGGAAATTATAGAACTATAAGTTCATACAGTAAAAATTGAAACAAAATTTTCAAAAGCTAGAAAAAAAATGACAATATTGAAGACTTTAAATGTAGTAAAGACTGATCCGAAGTTATTATTTATTTAAATAATAACCTAACAAATTTCAAATTATTTAATCTAAACAAATAGTTGAATTTATGCATCATGAAAGTTTGGGACCTAAATTGTAGTTTTTGAAAAAAGTTAAAGGAAGTAAAAGAAAAATAAATATAATCTGGACATTAATTGTTGTTGAAGTTTAGAAACGTTACCCGCCATTGACTTAGAAAGGATCACATTTTTTAGCATAAGTAGTTTTTCTTGATCGGTAAATAAATAGTTTTTATAAGCATAAATGGATATACGCCATGTAACTCAGAAACGTGATTTTCTAAAATAATAGAAGATAAACTCATAGAAATAAAAGAAACAGAAACATAATAATTAAATTCTAAAAGATAGATTGCTCGTGAAATTAATTAATAGTCCAAATCAAATTTTGGTTTTCTAACATCTGCACACTTCGAGATTCCTCAAGAAACCAATTTAATTGGTTCATTTATATCCTGGTGCATGCATTGCATATGTGGCTGAATTCAATCCTTGAATTAAGAGCAAGAACTGTTGAAGTTAACCATTTCAGTTTGAAAATATTAAGCTACAAAGCTGTACCACCAATGCATGGCTGCAATTTAGTAATCATTAAAAGTAATTTTTTTTTTTGAACAAAAAACTATTATCATTAAAAAAACCATTAAAAGTATTATGAGCACTGACATAGGATGTTAAATTGAAAAAACATTAGCAAAAAAAGTTGTGTGGTAATTATGCGTCCATAATAAGGTTTTAATGTGTCGTTGCTTCAATTTTTTGTCTTTAATCAAGAAGTCGCAGATATTAATCAATTTTTCGCTTAACCTTATTTGATTAAGAAAAACAAAATACCAATACTAATAAATATAACAAAATATATTAAAGATAAATTCAGTACATGGTAAAGTCGAAAAGCATAATTATCATACCTCTAGATAGTCTTGTAAGCCTTTTTCATCTCAATCCATGAGAAATTAGAAAATGCATTACATGCAAATATACAAAGCAATATGATGAATACATTTAAAACCATAAAACCGTCTTAGAAATGTAATTAAACCGTCCTAGAAATGTAATTAAGAGATTAGAACATGCATCAAAAGAAACAACAAATTTGATAGGTGTTAATAAAAGGGAAAAACTGATGAGATGGATGTGGAAAGACTTTTTCCAACAATAAAAATCTTTTGAATTTCTTGACGTTTTTTGGTTTATATTTTAAACTAACATCAACGTAATAAACACATGACAAAAAAATTAGGATAAAGTCATTAAAATACAAATACTAATAAATATAAAAAAAATATTAAAGATACATTCCGTACATGGTAAAATTGAAAAGTATAATAATCATACCTCTAGATAGTCTTGTAAGCCTTTTTCATCTCAATTCATGAGAAAACCGTAAAACCTTCTTAAAACATGCATCAAGAGAAAAAAATAAATTTGATATATGCATGGTAAAGCCGAAAGGGATAATATCCATACATCTAGACAGTCTTGTAAGCCTTTTTCATCTCAATCGGTGCGAGAAATTATAAAATACATTACATGCAAATACACAAATAATATCATGAATACATTTAAGAGCATAAAAACGTCTTAGAAATGTACTTAAGAGGTAATCGAAAAGCATAATATTCTCAATCCATGGAAGAAATTAGAATATACATTATATGCTGGGAAAAGCGATTAAAAACTTAAAAATGTAATTAAAATGTTAGAACATGCATTAGGAGGATAAATATGTTAAATTTTGGAACATTACCCGGACAATAACAATTGAAAAAGACTAGCAGAACTATGAAGTGACTATATGAATAGCTGCGTAGTTATATGATTAGAACATATATATGTAGGTATTAACTTGTCAAGGTAAGTTTTTTATTAAGATTTAATTAACTTAATTATGAAAAAGGAAAACCACAAAATCCATCAATCCATGAGGTAATTAAGCCATATTAATTGACGTTGACTATGAGGACAAAAGCTTTCCTTCTTTTTACTTTGTCAATTGCATGCCATATTAATTGACGTTGACTATGAGGACAAAAGCTTTCCTTCTTTTTTCTTTGTCAATTGCATCATAGTAATTCACTTTCCATGACGGATTCCCATTAAAATCAAAATTGCATTATATAGTTATTCACTTTCCATATAGGAATTCACCAAATCAAATTTTGAATCAATCTTTCATTCATTTACACGCATTTGAATATGGAATGATATCTGCCAATGAGAATTTTTGTTATAAATAAAATAATTCAAAATTCTAGAAAATTAGAATTGAAGTCAAAATTGGTCAAACACTTCCTTCAGATATATAATAGTATAGATATAGATATAGATATAGATAGATTATAGAAATCTACTGAAGTGATTATACAATTCACGTTACAATATATCATTGTGTATCTGGAATACAATCTTTTCAACTTCTGAATATGTATAAGCATATTTTATGCTTAAACTTAATATGCTACAATTTTAATGACATGCAATATTGGTTATCTAGAAACACATGCACTATATATTTTTATCTGTAGCCTGTAGGTTGGAGTATTTTAGTGATGGTATTAGAATCATACTTAATCATCATCGTATTTTTCAAATTTATAACAAATTAATAATGTAAAAAAAGTTTGCAATAAAATGAGTTACGTTGGACGAGCAAATAACAATAGCCAACAATGTTGATGAAAAAAATTACGATCACTTATAGGGTTAAAGATAAATTTGCTCATTCTTAAATGTCACTGAAAAAGTTTACATTAACAAATTCTTAAAGATATTGGAAATGAACAAATTCATCTTTGTAGTTCGATACAAATTTCGTTTATATAAGGAAGAGCATTCTAGTCCATTTTCTAAAATTAAGAAAGAGGTTGAGTGTCATTATAAAAATAAGGATTGTCAATAAGGACTTCCTATTTTAATTTTATTTTTTGAGAAATTTAGTTATTAACTTATCATATTTCATCGAACAAAAGTTTACAAAGGAAATAATAATTTAATTAAAATGATAAAATTGCTTATAACATCAATTTAAAAATTATTAAAGCAAATGTTCAGATTAATAACAACTATCCAATAATAGGTTTCGCCTTGCTAAAAAAAAGATGAGGGAACGAAAAGATTTGCTCTGTTGCCTAACCCAAAACTATCCAAAAGCCGGGGAAAATCAAGCAAGAGGATTTTAGAGAAGAGGAGTTTCGAAACTGAACTCATTTCCCCGTGAAAGGTGCTCAAAAGAAAACTTTAGAGATTTTTTTTAATTTTGTTTGGGATTTTATAAACTTCATATTTCTCAATGACCTATATATGATGGTTGGTAGAACCTACATTGAAACTGCATAATTAACTTTATAAATAACATGACCTAAATTGGGGCAGAAATGCATTTTGGTCTCATAAAATAGGCGGTATTGTAAACTTTGTCCTGAGCTTTAATTGCAGCTCGAAAGAATATACTCAGTTGTAAGTTAAGAGATCTACTCGGTTGCAAGTTAATCAATCGAACTAGTTGTTTTTTTCTTACTATTTTTGGTTCCCTCTTAAAATTTGAATTTCTCTTTTGTAATGCCTCTTATTTTGTACTTATGTTTTTTGGGATGTTTTGATCTTTTTTGATGTAATTACGGGGATTTTCATCAAAATTAATGAAGCATATATATTGATTCATAAAAATAAAAATAAAAATCACTAAGGAGATTGGTTCGTTGTCTAAATCATGTACAAAAGTATTTAGTTTGTAAATAAAAGTCAGCCCCAGCAAGTTGATATAGTGTCACTTCATCGAAACCTTAATTAATTATGATCTCTAAAGAGTGGGATGTACTTGGATCGGTGTGATAGGCTTGACATTTACAATGTTTTCTTTTGTTTCACAGCAAAGAACATGCCTCTCGGTGTTGAAATTTTGAAGGGTAAAGAAAGCAAATATATTATATATATATATATATATATATAAAGAAACGAAAAGACGTTGTTTATGAGCACCAACAAATCAATTGGTAGCAAGGTTCAATCGAGTCCTAACCAAAATGTTTTCTGCCAATACAAAACAAAATTATGTTCCAAAATTGTTAACCAACTAAATTAAATTAAATTAAATATAAGCATGCTGGACATGATATTGGACCTCCACCAAAAAAAAAAATATTGACCACTTCATAGGTAGAAATTCTACCGTAGAATCCACAGGATGAAAGAATAGAAGATTAAATTAGGAAAATAAATCAAATTAAAGTAATATAAGATTAAATTGAGAATCTAACTGAAGGACAGTATTCGATTAGACCATCATGAACCTAAAACCACTATAAGTTCAAAATTTGGGTCTTGGACAAAGACAAACACACGAAAATCACTAAAAATATAAAATATTAATGACATTTTCAAAATTGTCACTGATTATAAGTTTTTAGTGACACAGAATTTTTGTTTCGATATAAGAATAGACTTTACATGTTTAATAGTGACAATATTTGAATATAAGTTGTCACTCTTGATAATTAACGACAAAAAAATTATTGTCACTATTGACAATTAGTAAAACACCTTTAATGACAGTAATTACAGTTGTCACACTATTTGTGTTGTGACCATAAATGTATCACTAATTTTCAATAAAGACAACTTTAAAGAAATTTTTGCCACTAAAAATTCTTATTGTAATAAAGAAAAAATTATTATCACTGATTATACATATATTTAGTGATAATTTTAACATTGTCACTTCAAATTTTATCACTAGAAGTAAACGTACAAGTGATTCTTATCATGTTCAAGCACAATTACATTCCACCAAGTGCGGTGTCGAGGAAACCATCATATCTTGGTCTCCCAATTTTTTGGTACTGCATCTCACACCCTCTAAAACTTTAGTAAGTATCAAAATTTAATTTTCTCCACTTCTCTCATTTTTTCACAATAGCCTCGCTCTCTCCCCCCACCCCTCTCTCTCACACACATTTTTCTCCTTAATTCTGTCCAAATAAACTTTTTCTATTTTTTTTAATTGTTTTTTCTCTTTTCCTCTTTTACTAATTTTTATAACTACTTATAATTGACTGACATAAAATTTTATGTAAAATTTGTGTGTGCATAATTTCAAATAACATATATGATATTGATCAATTCTTATATTACAAAGTTATATATTTATAATTCTTAAATAATTAAACACATCATCGAGTGTGGCACCGCTAATTAATATTGAATAGTTGGAACATATTATATATAGAATGAGGACGTCGTCATGTTAAAGCATATTAACCACTATATCCCTAAAGTTTTATGAGAAAAGTTTGAAATAATTAATGTAAAAAATACGGAACAAATTTTAATTATAAAGTAGCAGAATTTTATAACTCTTGAAAGCATATTTCCCTTTCATTTATTTGAAGAAAAACGCGGTTGAGGAATGTCAACCTTTGTTCGTTACATATAAGACTAGTTCAAGGGACAAAATGTACATAGAGTTGCATAGATTATTTGGACAAACTTTTATAAACACGCATCCTACAATGTTATGCACCCCACAAGATTTCTCTATATAAATCCTTCGCAACAACAATCTCAAGCATCAAAAACATTCTCCTCTCTCTAAAATCACCAAAAGCAGAAAGTATTAAAAGAATAGAAATTGGCTTATGGATTCTTGTATTAAGGCTACAGCAATGCTTAAGGTCTTGGTAGTCATGGCCTTCCTCTTAGCCACATCATCAGCTGGTAATTTCAGTCAAGATGTGACTCTAACTTGGGGAGGCCCACGGGCTCAAATACTAAACCGCGGCCAAGTTCTTACATTGTCCCTCGACAATTCTTCTGGCTCAGGCTTTGAGTCTAATAATCAATATTTATATGCAAGGTTCGACATGCAACTCAAGCTTATACCTGGGAATTCAGCTGGCACCGTCACAACATTTTTCGTAAGATTTTAGATGTTGTTTCAAAATCAATGCATTATCATGTTTGCTAGTGGAATATGTTAATGTGTGTGATCTTAGCTAATTTGTTGGGAAGTAATTAGTTGTCTTTATAAACATATAATTGCAGTTATCTTCTCAAGGAGCAGCACACGATGAGATTGATTTCGAGTTTTTAGGGAACTCTTCAGGGCAACCATATACCGTGCACACTAATGTATTCGCCCAAGGAGTAGGGAACAAGGAACAACAGTTCCGCCTCTGGTTCGACCCAACAGCAGCATTCCACACTTACACCATTCTCTGGAACTCATTCCGCATAATGTAAGCTAGATCTTTACTTGTCGAAAATATGTAAAATCTGTCTTTGAAACTTTGTTTCACTACTACAGAAATGACCTATAACAGCGGTTTTTTTGGGCCTATTACAGCGGTTTTGAACCACTGTCATAGGTACCGCTGGCATAGGTCAAAACCATATGACAGCGGTTCCGGAACCGCAGTCATAGGTCACTCTATGACAGCGGTTCTATAGAAACCGCTGCAGTAGGGTGACCCTATGATAGCGGTTTCGGCGGAACCGCTGTCATAGGGTCATTTATTAAAAAAAAATTAAATTGGACCCTATGACAGTGGTTCCGGCTGAACCGCTGTCATAGGGTGGTTTATTTTATTTTTTTTAATTTTATTTTATCGTTTATAATGTTGTCATGTCGGAATGACACGAAATTTGAACGGTCATAGCGAAACGGCATTCTGAACAAAACACAAGAAATCTTGCGCTCTCGTGATTTTAGCCATCCGAGATTGTTTAAGGCCTCAAATACGTGTTTTATTACCAAGATACGTATTTTTGTAATAAAACGCGTATTTGAGGCCTTAAACGATCTCGGATGGCTAAAATCACGAGAGCGCAAGTTTTGTTCAAAATGCCGTTTTTCTATGACCTTGTGAATTTCGTGTCATTCCAACACCGCAAAATTTCAACCGAGAAATATTTTCATAAATACACAAATATACGTACACCCATCAACATATACACAAATATACATACACCCATCCACATATATACATACACAAATATACACACACCCACACATACACAAATACACCCATTAACATATACACATATATGCATACACCCATGAACATATACACAAATATACATACACCCATCCACATATATACATACACAAATATTCATACACAAATATTCATACACAAATATACATACACACACATACACAAATACACATACACCCACATATACACAAATATAAATACACCCACACATACACAAATATACATATATATATTTATATTTATCAAAAAAAAATACCAAAACTAAATGGAAGAAGGCGGCAGCGGCGGAGGTGGGCGGCGTCGGCGGCGGCGGTCCTATACCGAGAGAAACCGAGAGAGAGAGAACTAGATCTAGAAATCGAGAGAGAAACCGAGAGAGAGAGAAGTAGATCTAAAAATAGAGAGAGAAACCGAGAGAGAGAGAAGTAGATCTAAAAATAGAGAGAGAAACCGAGAGGGGCGGCGGCGGTGGTGGTGAGAGAGTTGAGAGAGAGAGAGAGAGAGAGTGAGAGAGAGTGAGAGTGAGAGAGAGGGGGGGCCGGTTTGAAATAAACCCGCCCAAAATTTGAACTTTTGGCAGCGGTTCGGCCAAACCGCTGCCAAAAGTTCAAAATTTTTTTTTTAAAAAATTTTTTTGACACCTATGACAGCGGTTCGACTTGAACCGCTGTCATAGGTCCTAACCGAGTGCCCCCTATTACAGCAGTTTTCAAAACCGCTGTCATAAGTGCGCTGTAACAGGACTTTTTTGTGGTAGTGTTTTCTAGAATTAAATTATTGATCCGCCTGCAAAATCCGATAAGTGATCTTATTGTATTTTCTAATAAAATGGGTTTTGGTGCATGCAGGTACCTAGTTGACAACATTCCCATTAGGGTTTTCAACAACTACGCAGCAAATGGAGTTCCATTCCCAACTAACCAGCCGATGAAGATGTATGCCAGCTTATGGAACGCGGATGACTGGGCAACACAAGGCGGGAGAGTGAAGACGGATTGGACAATGGCTCCTTTCACCACCACTTATCGCAATTACAATGTCAATGGATGTGTTGTGAGTGCATCATCAGGCAATTCCTGTGGTACTTCAAACACACAAGCATGGCAAACACAGGGATTGGATGCCACAGGAAGGAACCGAATCCGATGGGTCCAACAGAAATATATGATTTACAACCACTGCTCTGATTTTAACAGGTTTCCTCGGGGGCTTCCAAGGGAATGCAGACTCCCAAGGTTCTAAGGAGGAATTATGAGCCTATTATATATATTCCAGGCCACGATGGATGATGGTCATCAACTTTACTTAATTCTTTCTTCATGATTAATATGTTCACTTTTTGTTTGCGTAACTTGAACAAGCAAGACGAACTCATCCCATTTGCTTCAATTCATTTTCCTTGATTAATACTATGTTTTTTTTTTGTTTTTTTAATTGTTCTGTTAAATATTTGATCATGCTCTACGATTCCCAGATTTCCCATTTTAAACCATAAGATTTATTAGGTAACAAGCTCTACGAGTAATTGATGATGTGCCTAATTTACTCCGCAATACTACATGTCTTGATTTTAAAGGTCAAAGGTCCATAGAAATAACTTGATGAAATCTTGACACAGATTTTTTGATAATTGATTAATAGTTTAATTTTGTTTTTGCTTTAATTAGTTAAGAATTTCAAACCCCTTCATTTCATAATAAGAGGAACTTATCACTGTTTCAGTTATATTTTTTATACAATAATGAGCCTATTATATATATTCCTTGTCAATGCCGGGTTGCTGAGTAAACCCCTGAGCGACGAGACGAGCTTTATACGCTCAAGAGTACCATCAGAGCGGAATTTATGACGAAATATCCATTTGGACCCGACAACATTGACATTCGAAGGACAAGGGGCAAGATCCCAAGTATGATTAGATGAGAGCGCAGTGAGTTCAACTTCCATGGCAGCTTTCCAATGAGGATCCCGTAGAGCTTGAGCATAAGAGCGAGGAAGAGACGAATAGGCCGAGGGAGTGGAGGATGATAAATTGAAGAGGGGACGAGGTTTAAAAATGCCAGCTTTGGAACGAGTAACCATTGGATGAGTAGACATAGCTGGAGGGGATGGAGAGGGTGAGTCAGGTGGAGCTGGTGATGGGGACGGGGAGGGCAAGGTAGCAACCGAGGGTGGAGGAGGCTGATTTGGTAGAGGAAGAGTAGGTGAGTGAAGGATAAGTGGAGATGGCAAATCATCAGTGTCGAGGAATTCGTAAGAGGGAGGGTTCGGGGGGTTGGTATAAGACGAATAAGGAAAGTTAGATTCATCGAACATGACATGACGGGAGATGATGATTTTATTGAAGAGAGATCAAGACACCGGTAGCCACGATGATCAGAGGGATAGCCTAGAAATAAACACGGAGATGAGCGTGGAGACAATTTATGGGTAGAGGTAGCCGAGATGTTGGGATAACAAAGGCAACCGAAAGTACGGAGATGAGTAAAGGTTGGAGCCGTGTGAAAGAGGAGCTCAAAGGGAGTTTGATAGGATAGAGTAGTGGTGGGTATTAAAAAGATGGGAAGCCATGTGAAGAGATTTGGCCCAGAAGGAGGGTGGGAGAGAGGCTTGGAAAAGAAGAGTGCGGATCATGTTGTTAATAGTTTGGATGGTTCATTCAGCCTTTTCGTTTTGCTGAGAGGTATGGGGGCATGAGAAACGAAATTGGATACCGTTTTTAGCCAAAAAATTCATGGAAAACATTATTGTCAAATTCCCCACCATGATCACATTGGAAGCTTTTAATTTGATAGTTAAATTGATTTTTAATGTAAGAGTGAAAATTAATAAAAAATTTTGAAACATCCGATTTATAACGTAAAGGAAAAACCCACAAAAAATGCAAAAAATCATCTAAAAACAAAATGTCATAGCGAAAACCATTTAAACTAGGAATAGGAGATGTCCAAAGATCGAAATGAATAATATCAAATAAATGCGAATTACGAGTATAAGAACTAGAAAAAGACAATTGTTTTTGTTTACCTAACTGACAAGCGGAACATAACGAATGAGAATAATTTTTATTACAAGAGATAAAATTTCTACTACGAAGAAAATCAAAAATTGAGCTTCTAAGGTGACTAAGGCGACGATGCCAGACAGACGGGGACTGAACTAGAAGAGAATGAGAAGAGACATGAGTGGGGAAGATGCCATGCAGAGGGTAAAGATCGCCATCACTGTCACTGCGACTAATGAGATTGCAGGTTCTAAGATCCTTTACAGAGAAACGAAAAGGGTCAGATTCAATTGAACAAAGATTATCCTTAGTGAATTGATTAACGGAGATAAGATTTTTAACCAAGGGAAGGGAAAGAGGATGTTTTTCAGATGAAGAGGACGAGAGTTGTATGTAAAAGAAGAATGTCCAATAGATGGAACCGGGAGGACAACACCATTACCAACTGTTGGGAAAGTGCCCTCAATGCCAACGAGGAGATTAGAATATGAGACACTAGTTTATATTGCACAACCCTTAACAAATAGAAAGGCATTTAATATATTGTTCGTATAAGTCTTAATGGCATCTATAAGACTTGAATGAATAATAAGACATGTGAATCAAGGTAGGTCTTCCACTCCTTATAGTAACTAAAGAGCTAGACACTGGAAAGTTTGATACTTGATCACTTAAATGGTTCTCAAGTCGGAGAATCTCAATTAGCAATTGAGATTTGTGTGGACTTGTATGACACATGCTCTGACAGGGAGTGCTAGTCCAACACTATGGAATAGTGGGAGTTTGTGTCATAGATACATTGATGGGATTAATGTATTCGAACACGGCTCGTAGTAATCCGATCACATGGGTTTTTACTCATTGACAGTCAATGATTGGATTACTGACTATGATAGTATGCGTGAGCCTTAGACCTGAGTAAGTACGTTGAAGATGTGTTTGTGATGTCAAATTTGTCACTAGAGTAGTTAGATACAATTCACTCGTTGGTGTGGTCAACCTCGAAATGCGGCTTGTTGGGCAAGTATCAGTCTTAACTGATTAGTAAAAAGGAATTCACTGTCTCGAAAGTAAACGAGAAGTATCCTATGTGAGCATGGGTAAATGAGATTAAAGCCTCTGGCCAGAGCTCATGAACTAACTCGTGTTTGACACGGAGGGTAGTTCTGTAATCTCATGTTACTATGATTCTTAGCATAGCATCGAGTCCTGTGAGTTTGACATTCCATGACTCTCACTCGATTGGGATACGTCAGTGAAGGACTTATAATCATACGGTATTCATAATCTAAAGGTTCGTAATGACATCATTTCGTACTCGGCTGGGCTATGATGTGGGGCCACGGTGCTAGTCAGGTGTCACCCGCATCCTTTGGTATCATCTCATTGCCAATCGAGAGGAACCTAGAGAGTCATGCTATAAAGAAATCGACAGAAAATCATAGTTTTGTATTTTGAGGGTATTTTGGTAATTTATCTTATGATAGGACGAATGAATTAATTGAACGAACTAATTTAATTGGTTGTTTAATTGGATTAAACAATGGTAAATTAAATTAATTAATTTGAATAGTTAATTAACTTGGTTAATTAAATATTTAAATTAGAATATTAATTTGATCTGTATTTATTTAATTAGATTAAATATAATATGATTAAATTAAGTGGACTAAATTGACTGCGTCAATTTAGCCCACATGGGGAGTCCAACAGGCCCTAATGGGCGTGTACTGCATGGCTTAAGTTGGAGGATTATTTAATCCTCCAACACAAGCTATAGAGAATTAATTCATTCACAATTCAATCTAATTCACACAATACACAATACGCAAAATCCTCCATCAAAATACAAGACAGTAAAAGTTTCATATTATCTCTGCCTAGCCGCTTCGGGAGATGATGATGAAGATTTCCAAAACTCTATTTCTGCGTGATGATCTAGAGACGGGACAAGTGGACAGTTAAAGATTCGCGAGGATTAAAAGAACTGGAAAATGGTAAGTTTTTTGTGCTCTTCGTTTTTTGTCAAAATCAATGAAATTCCACAAATTGATCTTGGCTTTTGGATATGTTTTAAATTTCGCCGCACATGATACCAGGATTCCCAACAGTGGTATCAGAGCCACCTAAGTTATTAATTAAATCGGATTTAATTAAATTAGTTTCAACTAAGTTATTAATTAAATCGGATTTAATTTTGTAAGTTGATTAAATTGGAGTTAATCACCTATCGAAATTGAGTTGGTTTTAAGTATATAATTAGTTAAATTATTTTTAATTTTGTAATGATTAAATTGCATTTAGTCACTGGATTTGTGAGCCCATGGAAACTAAATTGAATTTGTTTCACCTTTATTAAATTAAGATTTAATCTATCTGTGGAAGTTAAATTGGATTTATTTTCATGTGGGATTAAATTAGATTTAGTCTGTCTATGAAAACTTATTTGGATTTAATTTCACTTCGGTTAAATATGATTTAATATTCGCATGATAATTAACGAAGTTTTAATTATTAATGATTTAGATTTTTCGATCGCATTAAAATTAAATAGGTTCAATTTTACTTCGATAAATTGGATTTAATCTTAGCATCAACATTGAATGTGATTTAATTTTATTATAGTCAAATTGGATTTGATTATTAAATAAATTAGATTTATTTTTATGCTCTTGTTCACATATATGCTTGTGTATGTTATATGCTCGTTTTATGTGATATTTACACCTCCCATGAACTTAGGTTTTACATTTATGATTGAGCATACTTAATATATATATATATATATATATATATATGTTGATTAACCCAATGGCTTGGGCCGATCTAGAAAGTTCATGGAAGGTTGTTTGTAGGTAGAATTACTAGGTGCTTTCTACGCTTAATATGCATGTTAGCGCTTTACAAATTGATATGCATAATTGAGACCTTTATTAAATAATTTAAATTCTCCCACTTTGAAAATTATTAAGTTAGTAAAGGTTACTAGGTATCATGTCCTCTACTGAACTTAGGAGAAATTAAAATGATATTTAATATATAATATCTTCCCTAAGCAATGAGGGTTATAAATTGAAATATATTTTAAATTTTTCCTAAGTGCATGAAATGTCGTTGGTCGAGAACAAATTTCACCCCAACTACCAGCAAAAGGTTGCAAGGTGAAATTCAATTGTTAGACTGATAGATAATCAGTGGGTTGAACTTAAATTATTCATAAATCAATGATATCGATAACAGGTTGAGATTTGATGAATAATGGACAAATAGATTGAATCATCCATTTGATGCATTGGTGTTGGACATCACTTTAATAGATTAATAGGCCGAATACCAGCAAAATGTTGCAACCTATTAAGCTAGTTAAAGAACTCAATCACTCACTACGAAATCTATCAAACGAGATTCCCGAATATTGTAGTGGGAGTGCGATGTTTCGAAAAATGTAGTGGGAGCCAAGTAAAATTAAAGTCCTAGTTTTACTTGTGTGCTATATATAAACACCTAATTGACATCTTAGTTTATTTTCTGCATTTTACATCTCTCTTAGATTTATAACCCGTTTAGTTAGTTATGCTTGAAAATTTTGTCCAAACTGGCTTAACCAAATCAACTGACTTAGAAACTTGAGGATGGTCCTCAGTTTAGAGTAGTTGAATTATATGCTTGAAGAAATCATTACTCAAGTCTAAGTATGGGACGACAAATAGGGCTATTACATGAGGCGCACCGGATATAGAACTGTGTGTTTTTAAAACTAGTGTTTTATGATCGGTTTTCTCAGTTTCTTATATTCTGAATTCTAGAATTAGTGTTCATGATTGAAGAATTAGGAAGATGAGAAAAGCTGGAGGAACGAGAGCTGATTTATGGTGGAACCAGACATTATGTCATGGGTATCCATATAAAATCCAACTTTATTCTTTTAAAATATTTCGGACATTTTTTATAGTGTTGGATGATTGATTAGTTTTTTCAAATGGTACTAAGAATGTTATCCTTTCCTGACTAGGTCAAGAAATGATACTTCTTTAAGTTTGGTAATAACTTACCTGGCATTTATTTTGGAAATAAATGCAGGAACAATGCATCCTTACTAATATTGTTAACAATGGTTTAAAAGTTCAAAATAGGTGTATTGTGGACATGAATGCTAAAGAATGTAGTTTGCTAGAGACAAACTAGAGAAATTGTTTGGCACCTATGATTAGGTTATGCCTTATGAGCATAAGATCAATGAGTTAGGAGAAACATGGAGCAATAGCCCATTGGGATTGGATCTCTATCCACACTTATGAATCTTATCTCATGAAAAGGATGACCAAATCTCCCTTCACCGGGAAAATATTAAAGGGCCACTCAAGTTTTGATGTTTGGTGTGTACTAACGCCTATGGTTGAAAATGGATATCATATAAGAGCACTACAATTGGACCGTAATGACAAATATATGATTTCCTGATTCAACCCATTCCTAAAAGAACGTAGCATGGTTTCACAACTGACACTTCCACCGACTCTACAATTGAATAGGGGAGTAGTATGCAAGAACGAGGTATTGTTTGACATGACTCATCCTATGCTAAACTACATGGAATTGTCCAATTCATAGTAAGTCATGCGCTGCTCATAGGTGAATCTTGAATAGATGTCCCTCCAAATTCATTCCTAATGCAATATATCAAATATGGCGCAAGTGGAAGCCTAGCCCTAAGTGCGTGAGGGTGCGAGTATTCCCAACTTACGTATAAAAGACAAAGGTAAAGAATCTGGGGCTAAGTTCTTAAAAGGATGTTTTGTTGGTTGTCTCAAATGACAGTGGGAGACCTCTTTTACCTACATGATGATCGGAGGATCATTGTGACTTTGCAGGCCACCATTTTCAAAGATAAGTTCATTTGAGAAAGTTAAGTTGGTAGAAAGATTGTTCTATAAGAACAAAACAAAACTCCTTAGGAGACTACTATTCAAGAAACCCAAAACAAGCCCACTATGACACAACCACCAACGAGTTGGTCTGGTAGAGTATCTTAGCTGCCTGAGAGATATGGTCGTCTGTTACGAGGAAAGCCTTAGTTGTATGTGGTAGCAGAGGGGATCCATGGATACAATCCCTCTACGTATGACAAATCGATAGTGGATATGGACTCTACGAGAAGGTGTAAGGCTACGAAAGTGAAGATGGATTAAATGTTCTTTGAATCAATCCAAGACTCTAGTAGATCTCTCCGAGTGTATTGTACCCGTCGGAGGTCAATACATCTACAAGAGAAAGATTGATTTGAATGGCAAGGCTAGGCTTATGGCGAAAGGGTGTAGTCAAAAGTTGGACAATGACTATGAGGAAGCCCCTTTGCCACAGCTATAATCAAATCCACTAGAATCTTACTTTCGACAGTAACACACCAAGATTATGAAAATCTGGCGCATGGATATGAAGACTCGTTCGTGAATAGATTCCTTGAAGAGGGCATCCATAAGGAATCCAAGAGTTTCACATCTGAGGCCGATTCTCATAAGGTCTACAAGTTGTATAAATCCACTTGTGGATTTAAGCGGACCTCTCGTAGTTGGAATTTTCGCTTTGATGATATGATATCATCAAAAACGAAGAAGAACCATCTGTGTGCAAGTGGGAGCCAGATATCATTTCTAGTAGAATATGTAGAGGTTGCTCTGCAAATGGGAAATGATATGGGCTCATTAACTTATATCAAGACATGAATCTCAAGCATACACTCCATGAAAGACTTGGGAGTAGCCACCTCCATCCTTAGAATTTACGTTTATGAAGATAGAGTGAATAGGATGATGGGGCCCTCCCAAGCCCTTTGCTAGAATAAATCCTAAAGAAGTTAGGAAAGAAGATCTGAGAAAGGGCTCTTGCCTAGTGAGGAAGAGAAAATGGTAGACATAAGATATATCATGAAGTATTTGAGAAAAACTTAAGATATATTCTTCGTCTATGCTTGTGGAAAATTGATAGCGGAAATTATTAGTTACTCGGACTTTAAGTCTGATAAAGAAATTAAAATTCCACTTTGGGTTTGTATTCACTCTCAATTGTGAAGTAGTAACCTGGAAGATTTCCAAGTAAATTACTCTACTACTGAGAATGAATATAAAATTGCCTTGGAGCCTTAGAGGTGGTTAAGGAATTTTGTTTGGATATGAAGTTCGTGGTAAAACTTCTATAGGTCCTTAGCATGGAGTTTGCATTTATCACTTTACTGTGCTGGAATGGAGCTAAAGCGCAAGCTAGGGAACCAAGGTCTCACAAATCCAGACACACTGAGAGATACAAAATCTTTTGAGAGATCGTTGGAAAAAGGCAATGTAGCCTTGTAGAAAATGAACCTCAGCCGATAACACTGCTGACCCACTCACTAAGCCACTATCACAGGCGGTGCTAAAGTGACATCTTTAGAAGGTGGGTATTCTATACTAATTGGCTTAAAGTGCAAGTGGGAGATTGTAGGAAAAGTGCCCTCGATGCCAACGAGGAGATTAAAAAATGAGGCACTAGTTTATATTGCACAACCCTTAACAAATAGAAAGGCATTTAATATATTGTTCGTATAAGTCTTAATGACATTTATAAGACTTGAATGAATAATAAATCCATGTGAATCAAGGCAAACCTTCCATTCCTTATAGTAGTTAAGGGGCTAGGCACTAGAAAGTTTGGTACTTGATCACTTAAATGGTTCGCAAGTTGGAGAATCTCAATTGGGCATTGAGATTCGTGTGGACTTGTATGACACATGCTCTGACAGGGAGTGTCATTCCAACACTATGGAATAGTGGGAGTTTGTGCCATAGATACATTGATGGGATTAATGTATTCGAACACGGCTCATAGTAATCCGATCACATGGGTTTTTACTCATTGACAGTCAATGATTGGATTACTGACTATGATAGTATGCGTGAGCCTTAGACCTGAGTAATTACGTTGAAGATGTGTTTGTGATGTCAAATTTGTCACTAGAGTAGTTAGATACAATTCACTCGTTGGTGTGGTCAACCTCGAAATGCGGCTTGATTGGCAAGTATCAGTCTTAACTGATTAGTAAAAAGGAATTCACTGTCTCGAAAGTAAACGAGAAGTATCCTATGTGAGCATGGGTAAATGAGATTAAAGCCTCTGGCCAGAGCTCATGAACTAACTCGTGTTTGACACGGAGGGTAGTTCTGTAATCTCATGTTACTATGATTCTTAGCATAGCATCGAGTCCTGTGAGTTTGACATTCCATGACTCTCACTCGATTGGGATACGTCAGTGAAGGGCTTATACTCATACAATATTCACAATCTAGAGGCTCGTAATGACATAGTCATTTCTTACTCGGTTGGGCTACGATGTGGGGGCCATGGTGCTGGCTAGGTGTCACCCACATCCTTTGGTATCCTCCCATTGCCAATCGAGACAAACCTAGAGAGTTGTGCTATAAAGGAATAGACAAAAAATCATAGTTTTGTATTTGGAGGGTATTTTGGTAATTTGTCCTATGGTAGGACGAATGAATTAATTAGATGAACTAATTTAATTGGTTGTTTATTGGTTGTTTAATGGATTAAACAATGATAAATTAAATTAATTAATTTGAATAGTTAATTAACTTGGTTAATTAAATATTTAAATTAGAATATTAATTTGATATGTATTTATTTAATTAGATTAAATATAATATGATTAAATTAAGTGGGCTAATTTGACTGGGTCAATTTAGCCCACATGGGGAGTCCAACAGGCCCTAATGGGCGTGTACTGCATGGCTTAAGTTGGGGGATTATTTAATCTCCAACACAAGCCATAGAGAATTAATTCATTCACAATTCAGTCTAATCACACAATACACAATACGCAAAACCCTTCACCAAAATACAAGACAGTAAAAGCTTCATATTACCTCTGCCTAGACCCTTCGGGAGATGATGATGAAGATTTCCAAAAGTCTATTTCTACGTGATGATCTAGAGACGGGACAAGTGGACCGTTAAAGATTCGCGAGGATTAAAATAACTCGAAAAAGGTAAGTTTTTTGTGTTCTTCATTTTTTGTCAAAATCAATGAAATTCCACAAATTGATCTTGGCTTTTGGGAATTTTGGATATGTTTTAAATTGCGCTGCACATGATACCAGGATTCCCAACACCAACTATAATTGAATTAAAAGAATTACATGGTATAATTGAATGTAAGTTACCTTGGTGAGGAGTCATGTGCGAGCTTACACTAGTATCCATGTACCATTGGTCATCAGGCTGCTGTAGAGTCATAGTCTGATAAATGTGTGACAAATCAGTGTGTGTAGGAGAAGCCGAGTGAGCTAGAACGAGTGGAGGCAGTTGGGCGGAAGGGGAGTTCAAGTGTGGACCGAGTTGTGGAGGCTGTATATTGAAGATTGGGCCGCTGGGGGAGGCTTGCAAGGAGAGAGATGGGCCGCTGGGAGGGGCCGAAGGTTGGGCAAGAGTTGAGGACCATACAGGCGCGTTGGGTTGAGCTGGTACCCAATACGCGCTAGGAGACTGAAAACCTGGAGGCGCTGTGTGCTGGGCTGGAGCTAAATTAAAGCGTGGGCCGGATGGGCGAGGCCCAGTAGACGCAATGGGTACCAATTGATAAGTGAAACCTGGTGGGGCAGTGGGCCGTTGATTTTGTGTACTGTTTTGCTGGCTACTATAGGAGTTGTGTCCTTGACGAAAATTAAACCTACCATTACCTCGACCTCAATTTCGAAAACTATTGCGATTCATGTTTCGATATTGGCTTGGAGGGGTATTTTGGGAAAGAAGGGCGGTTGAGGAATCATGATTTTGAGGAGTTGATTGAAAGCCTTTTTCACAATTTTCATGTAGAAGAAGGAGGCTACGGATTTCTGAGAAAGAGGGTAAAGGTTTGGTGGTTGTGATTATAGCGACTAATGGAAGATATGACTCGGGTAACCCTTTGAGTAAGTGTAAAACAAAAGATTGATCGGAAATAGGACTATCCAAATCAGAAAGAGAATCGGCTAAAAACTTCATCTCTTGACAATATTGAGAAATCGATAAATTCCCTTTTTGAAAATTATTAAAACGTTCACTAATTTCTAAAGATCAAAATGGTTTGTTATTCATGAAATTTTCTTCAATTGCAAACCAAAGATCATGAGATGTGGAATACTCTAAATCAACAGTTTTTAAAAGCTTGATATCGACGGTAGAGTAAAACCATCTTTTGATAGTAGAATCTAAAGCAAATCCATTATCATCGGGTTCATCTGTAGGCTTTGATTTTCCTGAGAGGTGATCAAAAACAGAATAGCTACGACAGAGGTCCATAAACATACCGCGCCAAAGCTTATAGTTCGAATCATTATCATTTAATTTAAAACCAAAGTAAGAGTAAATATTTTCGGCTGCGAGCTACGACAGAGGTCCATAAACATACAGCGCCAAAGGTTACAGTTCGAATCATTATCATTTAATTTAAAACCAAAGGAAGAGTAAATATTTCCGGCTGCGAGAGGGGGATGAATCGAAGAGGATTTGGGCGGTGTAGGGGCGGTGACTTTGGGGTTTTCGGGATCGGCCATATGAAATGGGATGATAGATCGAAAAACACAAAACGAAATAAATAAACAAAAATAACGAGATATGAAGTAATTAAAGCAAGAAAAATTACCGTAAAGAATCAACAATATTGAAATAGACAAATATGATAAAGGCACCAAAATCCAAGATGTAGAGGAGATCAGTGCAGTAGAAGGCTTTTTAATGATTAAATTTTGTGTTGAGGGGAACGACAATGACTTAAGAGAAAGGTGAAGGATTGAAATAGTACTGTAGCATTGGAATAGTACTGTAGTGGCACTGGCTGGAAGAGTACTATAGCTGCCAGAATAGTACTGTAGCAGTGGCTGCTAGAAGAGAAAAGGAAAAAAATAATAAAGGCCTAGGAGTTTAGGTTTAGGCTGATACCATGTTAAGGTATAATTCCCCTTATATAATAATGAATTAAACCAATTTTATATAGAGTACAAGAAGATGTAAAATATGGAAAGAAATAAAAGAGACCTAAACTAATAACAATACTACAAAAAATATAAGTCTAACAATCAATACTACAAAAATACACTATTACAGCGCACCTATTACAGCGGTTCATGGGTGAACCGCTGTAATAGGGTAGGTTCCCCCTATTATAGCGGTTCACTTTTAAACCGCTGTAATAGGCGGTTCACTAACCTATTACAGCGGTTCAATAGTGAACCGCTGTAATAGGCGGTTCGCCCTATTACAATAACACAAACTCGGCCGTCTCTCCCCCCCTCATTTCATCTCTCTTTCTCTTTCTCTCTCTCTCTCTATAGCACCACCACCATTACCGCCGCCGCCACCACTACCACCATTACCGCCGCCGTCTCCACCACCACCACCACCACCTTAAGCTTCTTCTCTCTATATATATATATGTGTGTGTGTATGTGTGTGTGTGTGTTCTCTCTCTCTCTCTCTATAGCGCCCCCACCGCCACCAACACCGCCATATACCGCCGCCACCTCCACCACCACCATTTTAGTTTAGTTTGTGCGAATTTGGGGTAAGTTTTTTAGATAAATATACATATATATATATATATATATAGTTTGTGCTATGTGTCTCAGGTATGGGCTATAAATTGGAAATTTCTCCTAAAATGTAACGGGTTTGTGCTATGTGTCTGTGTTTGTGTGAATTTGGGGTAACTTTTTGAGATAAATATGAGGAAAATTTTGTGGTGTAAGTAATTCTTGAGAATTGCCTATTTTTGTGGAAAATTTAGGGGAAATAGGGACTTGACTGAATTTAGGGTTAATCTGGGTTAGCTGGGGGTTAATTACGTTTAATTTGGGATTAAATTGTGGTTATTTTGTGATATAGGGTACATTGATCGAACTGGTGATCAATATTTATACTTAGTTGCTGGAAATATGATGCTTTATTTGTAGTTTCATGTGATTTATGTGATCCAACTGGTGATCAATATTTTTAGTTGCTGGAAATATGATGTTTTATGTGATCCAAATGGTGATCAATATTTTCGTATAGTGAGATCGAAACTTTGGGTTTGTTGTGGGTGAAAGATCAGAATGTTGGGTTTGTTGTGGTTGAAAGATCCGAATTTTGTTGGTTGCAAGTTTGGGGGAAGGATTAATCGAGAACTTGGTACAATTTTTTGCACTGTTACTCTGCCGAATTTTTTCTAGAATAATGGGCAAGAAATTAAAATTATTTGATTAATTCAAATCAACTGATGGCTTTTGTAGGTCAATGGCTTCAGAGAATGCTGGAACTTTTCCCGAGGAGGATGTACATGGAGTAGACAAACATGTTGAAAATGAGATACGGAGAGGTGTCACGGTTATGAGAAAAGTCATCAATGCCAGAAGTAAAGGTATAAGGCTACCTGTCGGCTGGAATGAAAGAGACCAAGCAGTTGACCCAAACAAATTAACACTTGTTGGTTACACAGGAGTCCTGGCTTGGCAGAAGGTGCCGATTACCATCAGTGATTGGCGACAAGTCCCAACACCAACAAAAAAATCAATTTGGGATGAAATAATGGTAATTTGGTTATTATCATGTTTCTAATTCTTAATGTATTTTTTGTTGATTTAATTTTCTTTAAATTATAATTTCATATACTTTGTTGTTTGTTTTTTATAGTTGTCATTTAATATTGAAGAAAGTAGGAAAAAATACGTACTAGCAGAAGCTGGGAAGCTAGCACAAAACTTCAAGAGCTACTTGACTAGAGTGTGGGTATGGGATGATGATGGGAACATTAATTACAACCCACCTTCACAATATGAGATACCTGAAGCTGATTGGACGGCATTTTTAGATGTTCGCCTAAGTGAAGAGTTCCAGGTAGTCATTTTAATTTACTGTTTCATTTGTTGGTTATGGCATTTATATGTAACTAATACATTGACTAGTGCTTTAATTATATAATAAACAGCAACTAAGTAGGGAAAATTAGGAAAGAGCAAAGGAACCTGAATATCCTTACAGGAAATCATGTCTTGGACATGCTCTTATGGAGAAAATTGAGGCACGTAGTTCATTTAACAGTGAATCCTTATAATTTTTAATAGAAATTCCTTGTTAATAAATATATATTTTTTAATCAAAATATAGATGAAGAAAAAAAGGGAAACAGGGTCCGATTGAACAGAGGTGACACGAGCACTCATGTGGAGGGTTACGCGTTCCGATAAAAAGAATGAGATTGATAATGTCAATGTTAGAAGAGTAGTGAATGAAATGGTGAGTTATTTGCAATTTTAGCTCCATAATGTGTTGTATGTTTGTTTTGAAATACTTTTGAAAAAGCAAAGTTCACTAAGTTTTTTTATTTTTTAAATGTATTATTACAGGAGAGCATTCACAAGAGAGTACTAGCCATAGTGGAAACGAGAGGAGCCGGGATGATCTATTGGCTAAAGCTTTTAAAAAGAAGTAGCATCCAAGTCACGTTAGGGATGTTAGCTTTGGGGTGTCACAAAGAGAGTATTTTATAGATCCAAAGTCTTCTAAAGAGATGGAGATGGAAAGCTTGAGAAGCATGGTGAAGGGCCTCACCGAATCACTATCATCTTTGCAAAGCGAGGTTGCCGGGTTGCGGGCGTCTGGGTCGCATCAGTCATATGAAAATGAGGCGATTTCTTTGCAAGATAGCTACCCAGAACCAGTTAAGATGCTTCCTGAGGTAATGATCCGAACTTGTTTAGTGATCATGTAACTTGCAACTCTCTATTTCTATAAAACACACAAAACTTTCTAATATAATGGTATATATATATATAGGTTAAGGCGCCATGTCAATTAGCACTTTCATTACTGTCATATCATGTGGTGGCTAAAGGACATATGTTCAATCGACTCTCGGATAGAACACTTCACAACCATCCATTACCCACCAACCTTGTGAAAGTTTGCATTGACACTGCAATTGAGGAGGATACACCCCTACCAATCCCTCTTGAGGATGAAGTGCTCACCATTTCTGATGATTTGGATACCTATGTTGCTTGGCCTATGAGTCTTGTCATTGTCACTGATGCATCGGTATGTAATTAATAGCTAGCCATTAATAAATTATAACAATTGTTTAAGGTTACCAAATATACTTTGGTGTGTAACATTCACGTTTTGTTTTCTTTGCTTAAATAGTCTCTTGGACCATCCAAATCATTTGGAAACCAGAAATCAGGGACGTCCAAGCACTCAGATGTCAAACCAAGACCTCCAGTGGCCAAGCCTGCACGTGAAGGTGACACATGTGAAGATCTTGTACTAGATGGACTCCCTACAGATTTTTTATTTCTTGGAAATTACATGAAGAGGATGTCTATTGATGACCAGATCAATATAGACCTGGAGTAAAGAATTATGAATATTGAATTCCAAGAGTATATTGGGGAGAGGAGATCTATCATCTTTTGCGTCAAGAAGAGATAGGAGCCTCTCTTATTTCAGTGTACATCAAGTCAGTTTTTTAATTATTTTATTGCCTCTGAACTATGATTATTTTCGTTACTCAAATTTATTTTATGCTCAATTTAGGTTTTTTTCGGTTAATTACGTGGTCCGCGAATGGAAAGAAAGTCATTTCAGGTTCCTTAGCCCACATGTTATATCTGAGAGATCAGGTATTCAGCAATTGAACAAGTACAGTTCATAGCAAATGTTATGACAGAGAGTGCATAAATGATTAAGTTTTTTCTTGCACCTTACAACACCGGGTGAGCTACTAAAGACCCAACTTTAATTTGTAAAACTTGTTACGCAAAACAAATTTTGAACTTATCTTTTGAATGTTTTTTAGGGGACATTGGTTCTTGCTTGTGATTGATCCATTTCAAGAGGTCATTTATTTTCTAAATTCTTTACATGGTGATCCGGATAACTGATCTGACATGAAAGAAAAAATCAATCAGTAAGTTTTTCATCCAATCAATGTATCCATTATATTTAATATTATTTTTAAAGGTACATATCTTCCTAGATTTCACATATTTGCTTGTTTTTGACATATTTCCTTGTTTTTCGTATTTTTTTATAGGGTTGCGTTCATATTTCGTGCAAATCACAACAACCAATTCAAGAAACCCAAAAACAAGACCTGTAAATGGATTAGAATAAAGGTTAATGTTTTCTAGTTTAAAGAGATTATTCGTATAAAAGTTAGTGTTCTAATACAACTTTGATTACTTTTTGTAGTGCCCTCGACAGACAAACGACATAGATTGCGGCTATTTCATTATAAGATTCATGAAGGAGATTATTAGCCACAGAGAATCTACAATCCCAATAACGGTATGCATAATCCTAATACTCATTTTCTTTTCCTTATGAAGTTATTAAACCTTTGATAGGTAACTAAAATGTCATTTGTGTTTGCAATCTCTATCTTGCAGTACTTTCATGATTGTCGATTCTTCTCCTATACTCAAGTGCAAATTAATGAAGTATGTAGCGAAGTGGCACAATACATTATCGAGTCCGCTTAGAAATTGGGTAATGTATTTTTTGTACATTGTGACATATTGTAAATTGTGATTTGATTTGTTTTATATCAATTGTGATTAATTTAATTAGCTGATTGTAAACACGTGATCATTTGTTGAAGGTTATAAAATTTTGTTGTTTGAGGAAAGAATTGGTTATATTGAAGTTTTGGGTTTTTGTTGTTTCTGTTGAATATATTGTACTGTGCTGGTTTGTTGTGTTGGTTTGTTGAATTTTGATCTTATACAGGAAGGTTGCAAACATGATCATTGTACAGTTGGTAGAAAAAAAATAGACCCCTATTACAGCGGTTATAATTATAACAGCTGTAATAGGCCTGAACCCTATTACAACGGTGCCAAAACCACTGTAATAGGTAAAAAAAAAAAAAAAAAAAAACCATTGTAATAGGCGTTTTTTGTAGTAGTGTATCATGGTACTTGACAATCATCCTTGTGGAGATGATTATCTTCTTATCATTGTATTATTTGTTATGCAAACATATTGTTACGGGGCGAATAACAGTGAAAAAACATGTGGACTCACTAGGGTTAGGGGTAATAGTAAGAGAGGGAAGGACACAAGGCTTCTAGGTACTGTAACAGAGACAAGTAATCATAGGATAATGTGACACAATTGGGGGAAAGGACAATGCCACAAAGACAGAAATACTGAAGAAGATAAAGAAAAAAATTTAATAGTTGACTAGAGAAGATAATTGAGGTATAGGAATCTAGGACAGGAATCAGTGGACTCATAGGCCGAGGGGAGGATGATACACTAGGAGATTTAGGATATAGGTTGAGCAAGAGATCCATGATAGAATGAGTAGAGGCAGGCAAAGTACAAGGTGAAGGAGGATACCCTAGCTATTTAGTCCTACAAACCTGGATTAGTAGTTATTTCTCGGGGCCAAGTAGTGCCCGCTAGATCTTGCTTGTACATCTTCATACTAGCTCCATGTGGTCGTCAAACAACCACCATGGGTTGATGAACACTTGCTTTAATCAATTTTTTTAATGAGAAATGTATAAATTCAAGACGAAAGTGAAACCCTGACCCGTCAAATCCGTGCTAATAGTTTTTAATCATGGGTCACAGAGACTCTATAAAAGTCCAAGTAAGGAGAGAAAAGTCACAGCTTGTGATAACTTGAAATTGAACTCACGACCTCCCATATAAAAATGGAACCTGATATCCGTAGGCTAACAAGTCTTTGGAACCTGATATCACTGGACTAACAAGTTTGGAGTTTACGGGAAATGGAAATGAACTCCACAAAGTAATTAGCCCATTATGGTCGTTCATGACCCATCGAGGAGGCCTCAAATTTGCATCCTGAAGGCCCAATTGACTGAAAGTAAGCCGACTGACGGGAATTCAGAGGTTCACAGACACCTGAAAGTTTGGCTATGGCATGGATTTTAGCCTGAACTGAAATTCACTCATCTAAAATCATCTTCAGAATTTTCTTTTGGCTTTTCCGCAAAATAATATATATCCAATTGAGTATGCAATCTACTCCGATTGCTTCATGGCGAACTTGCTATTATTACCCTGTTCCTAAACATCTCTTGTCCCACCATCTTCATCTTCCCACTAAAATTGCACTCAATTCGAAACCCCACAAGTGGCAATGCACGAAACATAGCTTCATTACACACTCCGCGACACACAGTTGCAGCAAAGAACAAGAAGAGAAGCAAAATCATTACCCAGAAAAGAACAAAATCTTTCAGGATTTTCGGTCTTCGATACCAAATCCGGAAACCCAATTCATCGAAAGTGAAAAGGAGGAAGAGTTTGTGTCAGACATTTCATCGAACATGGGGTGGGCTGATCTGAAAGCTGCATTAGGACAGAGAATTAATCTGGAAGGCCTCGTTTCCTCCGTCGGAATTTTATCGAAAGACAAGCAATTGGTAATCCCGCATGTTACAGTGGCTGATATAAGATATATTGATTGGGGGGAGCTGAAAAATAGAGGGTTTGAAGGTGTGGTGTTTGACAAGGACAATACTATTACCGCGCCTTACTCATTGAGTTTGTGGCCGCCCCTTGGATCATCTATACAACACTGCAAATCTTTATTTGGCAATAACATTGCGGTGTTCAGTAACTCTGCCGGTAATTTTCATTGAAAATAAAAATTGGGTGGTTCTGTTTCTGTTTAAGCTTATCAATGGACCGGTTTGTGTTCTTTCATTGTAGGGTTGCATGAGTATGACCCTGATGGTAGAAAGGCTGGAGCTCTTGAGGATGCAATTGGAATCAAAGTGATAAGGCATAGTAAGTGAAATGCTTCAGTTTTTCTGTTACAAAAAAAAATTATTCATTATGGTTATTTTTTTCTTTTTGCAGATTTAATTGGATAAGTAAAATTAATTGTTTGGTAATGTTTTAGACAATTCATTAATGTTAATAATAATGATGTTTTTTTTGTTGGATTTCGTTTATCGAAATATAGGGGTCAAGAAGCCAGCTGGAACAGCAGAGGAAATTGAGAAGCAATTTGGTTGTGAATCCTCTAGGCTTATCATGGTAAGAGCCTCTGTGGTGATTCTTGTTTCTCTTTTAGTTCTTCATTTTTCAATTTGCTTTCTGTTGAGATGTTTCATCATAAAGTGTATTGGTAATGAAAACAACAGGTGGGTGATCGTCCCTTCACGGATATTGTTTATGGACACAGAAACGGATTTTTCACGATATTGACTGAACCGTTGAGTCTTGATGAGGAGCCTTTGATTGTGAGGAAGGTAGGTCACTTCAACTTATTTTCTTGTTTGTGCTGCCTTACAACCTTAATCACTGAAAATGAATAATTTCAAATCTTTAAGGTCGGTTATTTAGTCTGAATAATTACTCCTTTGCTAAGTTGACGACTGGCTGAGACAATGTGGTTGATACTGCTTGTTCGACAAACCTATAATCTTTACATCCCCATCTCAGGAATTAGGATGATATCTTAACATTTTAGAACTCATTTATGTTGGTTTCTGTGAACCAGCGGTTTTTTCTTTTAATAATGAAATGTTTGTATAAGTTTTTAATATAAAGGATGTCCCTCAAAAACAAATTTATGTTTGAAGTTGAAATCGTATGAAATTTGCTCAGAATGATGAGGTCTAAAAGGGAAAGAGTAGAGAGAAAGAAAAAGTACTCGAGACTGTTAAAAATGCATAAGAGGACAAGTCTAAAAGCGCAAAAATAGAACTTGTCTATATTTTTTACGTACCTTGAATATGCATAGCCTGTGATTTTAAAGCGACCTGTTATATAAAATGGAGCCTTATATCGAAGTAGCAAAGAAAGGAGGGTAGAAAGATGATAGAAGTTGTAGCAACAGTTTTAGGTTATTATGTCACTAACTTAACAACAAAACAAGGTTAGTATGTCACTATAATTTTTCCTAGATGCCATCATATATTAATAGGAGAAAGTTGGAGATGTATACTAATTTGGTTATCTGTTGCTTTCTAAGGGTTTGTTTTTTTTTTTGAGGGGGGGGTTGATCTCTGTTATTGGCATGTTTAGCCAAGCTTGTAATCCGTTGAATATGTGGAGGATGAAATTAATAAAACCTTCCTCCTGCTTCATGGCCTCATTTTCGTTTCCCAATCTCACTCCAAAGAAGTTCGAGTATGAGGCAAGGCCTACCTGAATCTTTATAAACCCTTATCTTGTCACTGGTTGGTGTTGGCTATGGACTTACGCAAAAACTAATGAGATAAGCACAGATATTAGCATGTTTATAATTATAGACCTTAAAAGGGTGGCTTTTACAATGAGACAATTTCTGTGCTTTAGATGTTAATGATATTAAAATTGTGAGCCTTTTCCAGCTGATGACTTTTCGGTTTGCAGCATTCTAATGGTCATATTTGTGCATGTAAATTTCCTTGTACCAATTTACTAAGTATGTCTAGTAAAGTTTAGTATTGGCTGCTTATTGTTATAAGCATTGAGAAGGTGCTCCATGGCTTCTTTTTCTGCTAAATAATTCCTGTCAGATCTCAAATGAGGTATGTCATAGACAGATAAACGTTACAAGTCTAATTTTCCTGCCATAAATACACTTTTTTTGTATTGTTGCTTTTCAAATGAAAATTACATTGTTGAAGTAAAGAATTCTTGTTAGAAAAACTAAAAGAAAGATAAGTTGTAAACTTGAATGTCAAATTCAATTTCCGAGAAAGTCTGCATATTATAAGGGTATCTACATATTTTCTGCCCCTTTCTCAATATAGCTTCGTGTTTTACTTTTCCTAACAATTTTTTTTTTTTTTTTTGAATGGGGGACATAATACGTAATACAATGTTGGCAGGTAAGGCTGCTTGAGGTGGCCATTGTTAAGCAATGGTCTAAAAAAGGCTTGAAGCCAATCAGTCATAGGCTTCTTTCAGATCCAGTCAAGTGTGTTAAGGATGTACCACTCCGGTAAATGTCCTTAATATCGAACAAAACAATCATTCATTATTTATTTATTCTTTTTAATTACATGAAGAGATCTTGTAGGGAACTGATAACGATCTCTTAGGCTACAATTGTCTTGAAAGCGATGAATTTTTTGAATATCAATCAGTTTTTTATGGGCCATGGTTCATGTCAAGCACTCTACAGGTAAAAAAAACAAAAAAGAGTTGCAGAGTCCAATATTTAGCATCTTACATCTATTTAAATTATTGGGATAATTACACTGACCTCCCTTAATGAATGGGCTAATTATAGCCCCCTCCCCTCAACTATGTTTAATTACAAAGACCTCCCTTGTTTTCAAGAAACCAGCCAAAAACACAACGCAATAATGAAATGAAGTTAGCTTTTATGAAATACTCAACTCTCACATGAAGTCGATGTATGGTAAAATTGGATTTATGAAATTTTTTGACAATGATGACAGTGTTTTCCATTAAAGAAATTAATGGAGGGGGATTTCATTTCATTTATTCCGTTAGGTTTTTGGCTGGTTTCTTGAAAACAAGGGAGGTGTTTGTAATTACGCATAGTTGAGGAGAGGGGGCTTTAATTAGCCCATTCATCAGGGGAGGTCAATGTAATTATCCCTATATTATATGCTTGCTTGAGTTAAAGACATTGGCAACAACATTGCCAAATCTTCTGAGCATATCAAGACTTGAACCATAAAAGGAGCCATTTTCTTTCCATGGTGAAAGCAATTTTAATAGAAGGATTAAGCATGCATCGCATAAGAATTAATAGTAATTGAGATAATTCTATGTACTTGCTATTTACATCTCTTTATAATAAATTCTTACTAGATTAAAAGACGTGGGCGACAAAATTGTAAAATCTTCTCAGCAGATGAAGATTTGAGCTTCAAATGGGCCAATTTTCGTGCAGCTATGTCAATTGATTGGATTGTTTGGTTAAGTAATTTATATAAAGAAATATATATTGCAACCCATTCATAGAAATTGCTATCGAGATGATACTAATGCACTTTTAATTCAATCTCTATTTTCATCAATGTGTGCGTTTATGCATATGTAGACTAATTAGTCATTGGAAATCCTCGATGAGAGACCTCAATCCTTATACAGGAGTAGTCTTTTAGCTTATGAAGCCAGCATTAAAGAAAAAAGGGATAATTACACTCACACTCCCTCAATGATGCAGTAATTACACAAATCTCCCTTCATTAATTGATAATTACAACCACACTCCCTCAGGAGGTCTATTTATAACGTTTACAGAGGGTGCAATTGTAAGAATTATTACACACAGGAGTTGAAATTGTAAGAAATCTATAACAGATAGGGTGTGTTTATAATTATCAATTGGTGAGGGGGGGTTTGTTTAATTACCCCATCATTAAGGGGGTGGGTGTAATTATCCCTAAAAAACAATAGCTTCGCCTAGTCTTTCTGGCTTCTTTCTACTCCGGCGACCAAAATCATCACCACCTTTCTGCACGTCATCCATAACCAAGTCAATAATTATCACCTTTCCTCCTTTTACTTTGCTCGGAATTTGCTTCTTTGCATTTCTTCAATATATTTCAACACACTCCTCGTCAGCCCAATCATGCAGTATCCACTGCATGTTCATTTAATAAAGGGGTAATTGCATAAAACTCCCCTGTGCTATTTCGAAAATGCTAAAACCCTCTCTATATTAGTGAAATAGGCTAAGCAACCCCCGTGTTCTTAAAAAGTGTGCAAAAAAGCCAAATTCCATTAAAAATGAGCGTCTTTTTCATGTTTTTCACATTTATTGACATGCTTAATATGTCATTTATATACTCTTCATACTTTATAAAAGGTAGATAGTTTTAATTCACCTAAAAAATACATATTTTCTTCTATCATTTTAACAAAATTTGGCCTTTTTGCACACTTTTTAGAAACACAAGGGGGTGATTAGCCTATTTTGTTAACACGGTATTTTTTTTAGCATTTTCGAAATAACACAGGGGGATTTTATGCAACTATCCCTTTAATGAATTGTGAATTGGAATTCATTTGTTTAGCATTTAACCTACAATATATTTCTGTGTAATTAAAAATAGGAATTATATCTCAGTTTAATATATATAGTTTATTGATACCTTCACGAACAACATTGAATATGTTATGATCTTAGTTGCAACATCATCCACACTCATGGAAAACCAATAACAGAAGATCTCACCCCAACTAATGAAATATTTGGTGAACAGGATAGAATATAGTTTGTCTGTAAAAATTTGTGCTGAATTTTACAGAAAGTTTTAAAAGTGCCTAAAAAAAGCTGAAGAAATAAAAGTACTTTTAGAGAGTGTTTGCAAACACAATTGCATATAAAAAAATGATAAGTGTAAAATAAGCAGAATCAGGAAAGAATCATGAGTGAGTAGTGTTGGCAATCACTAGTTGAAAGTAGAAAAAAATATTAAGGGAGTTTGCAAACAGAAATGATTATCACTTATTTTCACAAAAAAAACACAATATTAACCCCAAATAAAGAATAATAATAATGTTTTTTTTACAATAATCTGCAAGAGAAAAAAATAAAGGGTTATTGCAAGATTTTAACCAAAGAAAAATCAATTCTTCAAGGTTATTAAATAAAGACAAAAGAAAAAAAGGGAAAATAATTATAAGACCTACCTCATATCATGCAATTGCACCAAAACTAAGGGTGTTCACGAGTCGAGCTCGAGTTGAGTTTGGAGATTTTTCCAAGCTTTTTACCCGAGCCCGAGCTCGTGGTCAAATGGGTCGTGTATGCTGAGCTCGAGCTCGAGCTTGCAGTAGAAATTGATAGCTCGGCTCAAGCTTGAGTCCTGCTTTCGCTTGAGCTCACGAGCCAAAACTCGAGCTTAGGCTCCAATTGTGTTTATATAATAACATTGATTGAAAAAAATGGAGCTCGCGAACTGAACACATAAAAACGAGCTCAACCCAATAGTTGGGCTCGAGCTCGTGAGGCTCAACTAGAGCTCGAAAAATCTTGAATTCGAGTCGAGCTTATTTCAAGAGCACCCCTCACCAAAACCCACACATCTTGTATAATCCAATTTTGCCCTTGGATTGACTTGAAATTTGACTACATTTTTGGAGTACTTTACCTTTGCTTATGAGGGGGATAGAACGTAATAAAATGAAAAAAAAATATGAGGGGCAAATGTAACGAAATGAAAAAGAATGGTTTTATTAAAATATTTGGGTATTCAATTAATTTTGATTAGATATGGTAAATTTTACCAGATACCGGTGTCGAATTGAGTACATATTTTGCAAAAAATTGATGTTGCTTATTCATCTGGTATTCAATTAAATACGGTAATCATACTAGAATCCAGTACTAGTTAAATTTGATTAAATACGGTAAATTACACCTCAATACCGGCATTGAATTGAATAAGTAAATATGGTAAATATAAAACCACAAATTAAAGAATTAACGAAAACATAAAAAATTAAATATATATTATTATAGTACATATATACATAATATACATATACTATATATATATATATATATATTCTTGTATAAATAAAGAAGAAGAATAAAAAATCTAAAACGTTGTTCATCCTCCCCACAATCCCAAGCCACTCAACTCTCTGCAACAGCGCCCCCCGCCCCAACCACCCGCCATTGTTGACGTCGCCGTCTCAATCTGCCAAGCCCTTATTGATAGGTGCTAGATTTACATATTTAATTATGTATATGTTTCATTTTTTATTAAGTTTATTTTTGATAAACTTGTATTAAACATGATCTAAATTGGAGGGTCATTTAAAGATGTTTTCGGAAAAATGAATAATATAGCACAAATGAATCATCAAGCGCAGCGTTAACATTTCTGGCATAACTCTCTCAACGGACTTCCAATTAACTTGCCAATGAAAATTTAAGAGATCTAACTTCATTTTATTTGTTAAAGATCAAGATCCAAAATATTGGGAAGAAGTTGAAAACGACAGGGTGAAAGATCAAAACAAAGTCACATATTGTTATGGAATTTACGCATTTTTTAGGGATGAATATGTTTATACCTAAAATAAAATGGGCTTCTCAATTTAAAAAGCCCAAACGACCTATATATTAATTCGAAATTGGGTTTAAGATAAAAGGGCCCAAACAACCTTTATTAATAGATTAATTCGAAATTGGGCTCAAGTTGAAAGGTCCAAGCAGCCTCATTAATTAATTAAATATGAAAGAAGGTAAGTTGAGAAAGCCTAAATGGCCCATTGGTTAATTCGGGAATGGGTCCAAGTGTTTTAGATTTGTTTTGCAAGGAACAAGTCCAAGCCCCATGTTGTACAAAGTCAAAAGTTCGAGGTCATCAAATCAAGGGACGCGCAGAAAAACATAGTTGAAGGTAGTTCCCAATTGCAAAAGACATGGATACGTGATAAAGGGCAAGGCGAAGAAGGGAGAAGGACAACACAAACAGATCAAAGCTGCATATTTTTATCTTTTTCTCTCTAGGAGTAGGCGTAATCTTAGGAGTAGCGTAGTTTAGTTAATTCCGTAGATTAATTCCCGGTGATCAAGAGTTGATATCAATCATACCTGCTACTCGAACAGCTTTGTAACACACGATTGGGGATCAATATGGAGGTATAATATTTATCGTTTTTTATCAGATTTAAGTATTTGATTGATAAAGTTATATCTGGACTTATATCCTCCTTTCTTATCTGTTTTCAATAATTGGGGTCCGAACAACAATTTTAAACAATACGTCAAAGTGTTAAAGTCTGAACCACCGTCTAGCGTATCGAGTTCGAACGCGAAGGTTGTTAGATAATTCTAAGTGAAGAATTATCACGGGGCTTGAGTTAACCGAATTAACTCTTCGTTATTCAATTTGTTTTTATCCAGAAATAGAATGGATTCTTGGGATTTTTTAAAGAGTTGTGGGTACTAGTCTTCACTTTCTATGGAAACTTAAATTGTCTCAATCTAACTTCTATAGAGAGATAAATAGCCAAAATACCAAGCAACATCAGCGCGACTGAGTCACTAGGTGACTAGGGTCGCTAGCTTAGTTTTTCCTAGCAACGGCTCGAGCTTATGAAAAAACTCATGTCTTAACAAAATAATTTCAGTTAAAGGCAACCCGAAAGAACATATAACAAAATTGGAGGCCATTTTTTCCCAGTTTTATTCAATATTGAAAATAGAAAATAAAATAAAAGAAGGATTGATGTATCTGTCACCTTCATCAACAGGGGTGAATAATGTAATTCCATTAATTTAGCAAAGCTCATTAAACTTGAACATTTGCCTTGATCGATTAAACCCTGGATAGCAGTAAGGCGACTCTCGAACATTTGCCTCGCCGCAACAAACATAGGGTGACACTGGAAAGCAATCCTCGGTGTTGCACCATTCAGGAGCGATCGAAGCCTCCTAAGCATCTCTTGGTTAGTCGGATCAAATTTGATCACATTAAGGGCTTCGCTTAAATCAGCCCTCGGGAAGGGCAGAAGCTCAACATTCCCTGAGAATTATAAAGGAAATAACTTAAGGAAAATGGAGAATCATGCAAACGGGGTATGATAACATGGCACATACCTTCGACTGAAACGATATTTGTGGGCACCGCTGCATTCGAAGTGGAAGGGGCATCTCGGATCTTAAGAGATCGAGTCACAATTTGATCTTCAAGAATCTCCTCGGGGGTAATTTCGACATCTAGGGAAATAAAAGGTTAATCTAACCATAAGAAACGTTTCAAAAAAATATTAAAATAATGACAGCTTACCTTCGAATGGTGGGATTTCAGTAATTTGTTCAACAGGCTTCGAGGAACCCAGCTCGAGAGCTTCCTCGGCAGTGGCTTCTTTTTCTGCCACTAGGGCAGGCTTGTCAACGGAGGTCTCTTCACTCGAAGAATCTACACAACAAAGAATTTGAAATAATCCGGGTTAAGAAACTGTTGTCGAACAAAAATAATAAAATCTTAGTAAAACTATTGCTAAAATAAATACCTGAGGAAAGGTCTTCAAGAACTTGAGTACGTTCTTCTGACTGGGATTGGGTATCATGTAAAGGCGCCTCAAACAGAGCCTTTGCTAGTAAGGGGATATCTAATTCGACCTCATCCTCTATCTCGATTACAGGAGTTTCAGCGCGTGTAGTTTCTTTTGAGGGACTCACTCCAGAAGAAGCCACACTCGAAGGGCCTGCATACAAGTATCTTTTAGTGTAAATGAAGAAAGGTATTTATCAAGCAGAAGAGTCATAAATTGGTAAAATAATAAATGCTTACCGGCCTCGAAAGACCCATGTAATCTGCGGCTTTGGAAAACGATGGGTGCATCCTCATCTTCATCTTCATCTTCATCCTGAGCAGCAGTTTGGAGAGTTGGGAAAGAAGGCTCCCGAATAGTAATACCCCCAGTTCTGCGTCTTCGAGTGGCAGGTGGAGATACAGCGGTAATTGAGGCCTTCGATTTAGCTGCCTTCGAGGAGCGGGCAGGTGGAATAGCTCTGAGAGGAGGCACCGCCAAGGCTTCAGACTCTCGAAGAGCCTAGAAAAGCCCCTCATGTGCTTGGACTAAGGGGTTATCCCTCTCGAATCTCCACCCCGAGGTGAGTGGATAAGGGATAACATAGGCATCATTCTGCTTACATAAATCGAAATCAAAAACCAAAAATATTCAAAGTGCGTAGAAAAATAAAAAGAAAAAAAAATCCTTAAGTACCCATACCTCCGGGGACAGTAGTGTTGACAAAGCAGTCATCTGTACAGACCCCGAATAGAGTCTTATAGCATCCATGACCAACTTTCGAATGATTTGTCTCGAGAAGTTGCGCTGCAAGACTCGATTCCAGAACTCAGCAAAGTATAGATCCACTCGAAGGATCCTATAGAAGACCGGGATGGGAAAAATGGCAACTTGGCTGGAAGGCTTCCCTCGAATGGATGCCTCTGCCAAGTCCCTCTTTGTCTTGGGGATAGTGTATGATCTGCCTGACCATGGACGATTTAAAGTGCCTAGAAAAGGCAGGGGAAAGCTTTAGCTAATACGAAATTGCCTCGAGCATAGCTGCAAAAAACACAGAAGCAACAGATAAATAAATAAGAATATTCACTCGAAGGGTAATACGTAAAAAAAATTTAAGAAATACCTGAGGGTTGTAAACCTCAACTCCGGGGTTGTTGTCTGCATATAGGAGGTCTCGAGAAGATAGGATAGACCTCCAATAAGGACGATCTTCATCAGTACACCTCAAGGAGTCAAGTTCTTGCAGCCAAAATGGCAGGGCTGCATGAGACCAGTGATTAGAGGGCTGATCATGTTTGGTCTCAAAAAAAGGGCACCAGGTAGATATGTGCAGTGGATTGTATGCTGTACTTAGCACCAGCAAGTAGGACGCCTTCTCGAAGGGTATCAAAAGGTTTATGGCTACCTTCCCATAGCACGTCCAATTCATGATGGGTTGGGCAATCTTCGAGGGAAGGAGTGCTGATATTTAGTAACTCAGGATAATACAAAAATGCCCAGCAGGTTAGCAACCAAGCGGGCCTGCAACCCTCTTGACCTTTAAAGGCTCTTCATAGATATGAAACATCATACTATAGAAGTGGGCTAGGATAAAAGGACCCAACTCGACGGGGTCTAAAGTTGTGGCAATATTGGCAGCAAGAGGCAAGAACGTCTTATTGACTGCACAACCTGCGTTCAAGAATAGGCGGCAGAATACATAATTCAAAAATAATACCTCTTCGAAATTGGTGACCTCAACATCTGTCTCGGTGAAGTGTTTGACTAAGCCCGAGTAGGAAATGTTGGCACCCCCAATTTTGCCGTGGTACTTAAACCAGATATTGGTGGCCTTTAGGAGTGCTCGAGCGTCCCCCTCCGCTTCACCAGTACGTAAGATAACCCCGTGGGGGGATGTTCCAATAATAAGGGCCACATCTTTGAGAGTGACCGTCTGAAATCCCCGAGGTAAAATGAAACAGTTATATGAAGGGTGCCATGAAAGAGAAAGGGTATTTGTCATCACTTGTTCGAAGGATAGGGTTTGGTAGCAGACTATTCGAATTAGCCCTATTATTCGGTTGGACCCTATTTAGCATGAAATCGACTGAGGCGGTAAAACCATTGAAAGACATCAGTATTGCCAATCCAGCTAATGGTTGGCTTTATTGAATTGATCTAGGAAAATTTATGGGACCCTTTGAGACAAATTGGGGCATTATCAGTCTCGAGAGCATGCCAGGTCCCGAGCAGATTGTGGACGTTCAGAGCATTAGCTTCGAAAGCAGACGACTCGAAACGAGGACCCAAAGCAAGATGGCTAAGAGTTTGACCGCGATGGTTAGAGTCCCATCGAGGAACGATATATGTTGTGTTGAGAGAAGAGACCTTGGCATCAGAGTAATGGGCTTCGAAAGCCCTAATTTCATCATATAGGTCTGATGCCTCCTCACAATCCAAAGTGGACGCTCAAGGAACTAGGGAAGTCAGGCCATGTACGAGGTTATGTTGGGGAAAAGCCATTTCTGCGAAAAATGGTAAAGAATACACAAACGAGAACTGGAGTAGGAATTGCGATTTGTTCTGCTTGAATTTGCGCTCAAGGAGGAAGAGAAGAGGAAGGTTGGAATTCTTATGTATTCCGAGACTGACATACAGGAATTTATAGGTTTTCTTGTCACTGTTCAGTGAAACGACACACTCAATTAAATGAAAGGTAGTGGGGAAGATGAACGCAAAAGGGCGCGCCTTTCCGTAGCCGCCAAATTTATTAAAATCCTGTTACAAAAAGGCATGACTTTTGATGACATGGAATCCAAATGGTCATCTATTACTAAAAAGAATGAACATATCTTTTAATACACATGAATCCGAATTATTCACGTGTATTAGGGAGGCATTTGTTTACACCTAAAATAAAATGGGCTTCTCAATTTAAAAAGCCCAAACGACCTATATATTAATTTGAAATTGGGCTTAAGATAAAAGAGCCCATGCAACATTTATTAATATGTTAATTCGAAATTGGACTCAAGTTAAAAGGCCCAAGTAGCCTTGTTAATTAGTTAAATATGAAAGAAGGCTTAAGTTGAGAAAGCCTAAATGACCCATATGTTGATTGGTTAACTCGGGAATGGGCCCAAGTGTTTTAGATTTGTTTTGCAAGGGACAGGTCCAAGCCCCATGTTGTACAAAGTCAAAAGTCCGAGGTCATCCAATCCAGGGACGCGCGAACAAAATAAGTTTGAAAAACACAGTTGAAGGCAGTTCCAACCGCAAAAGACGTGGATACGTGATAAAGGGCAAGGCAAAGAAGAGAGAAGGACAACACAAACAGATCAAAGCTGCATATTTTTATCTTTTTCTCTCTAGGAGCAGGCGTAATCTTAGGAGTAGCGTAGTTTAGTTAATTCCGTAGATTAATTCCCAGTGATCAAGAGTTGATATCAATCATACCTGTTGCTCGAATAGCTTTGTAACACACGATTGAGGATCAATATGGAGGTATAATATTTATCATTTTTTATCAGATTTAAGTATTTGATTGATAAAGTTATATCTGGACTTGTATCTTCCTTTCTTATATGTTTTCATTAATTGCGGTCCGAATAACAATTTTAAACAATACGTCAAAGTGTTAAAGTCTGAACCACCGTCTAGCGTATCGAGTTCGAACGCGGAGGTTGTTAGATAATTCTAAGTGGAGAATTATCACGGGGCTTGAGTTAACCGAATTAACTCTTCCTTATTCAATTTGTTTTTATCCAAAAACAAAATGGATTCTTGGAATTTTCTAAAGAGTTGTGGGTACCAGTCTTCGCTTTCTATGGAAACTTAAATTGTCTCAATCTGACTTCTATAGAGAGATAAATAGCCAAAATACCAAGCAACATCAGCGCGACTGAGTCGCTGGGTGACTAGGACCGCTAGCTGAGTTTTTCCTAGCAACGGCTCGAGCTTATAAAAAAACTCATGTCTTAACAAAATAATTTCAGTTAAATGCAACCCGAAAGAACATATAACAAAATTGGAGGCCATTTTTTTCCCAGTTTTATTCAATATTGAAAATAGAAAATCAAATAAAAGAAGGCTTGATGTATCTGCCACCTTCATCAACAGGGTTGAATAATGTAATTCAATTATTTTAGCAAAGCTCATAAAACTTGAACAGTAACCAATGCGCCAAAGTCCACACAACTAACTGACCTCCATTATAGTATGATATTTGTATTAGACAGCTCAACACAATCAAAATGGGGTCAGATAGATAGATAGATATATGAATGATTATTGATTAATATCAAAATTCACTGCATTTTCTGTGTATGATCATAAAGAACAGCTTGGGTGCACAGAGGCACTGGTATGCCTAGCTGTCTCCTAAACAAGCATCAGAGAGAAAGTTGTGCTTTAAATTACAATTACAATAAGTCAAATTTCAAAAAGGAAAATGGGTCATTGACAGAGATGAAAGACCACTACTATTGATAATAATAATACTATTATTATTATTATTATTTGAGCTGGTATAATCTCATTTACTACCACAATTCAATGTGCCTTCCATCATTTTTGTGCTTCCTCACCTACTTCTCTGCAACCCTCATTACTCATATTCAATTCCAACACTTATATACAAATTTGTATTTGAATTTTTTATATCATTCACTTTGTTGTTCATTTCCATATCCCCAGTTCACATTTCCATTTCCATTTCCACGTAAACTTCACAGTACACATAATTATAATTGAGGCAAAATGCACCTCACCCCGTTAAATTTTACATTTTATCACTAAACCCCTTCAAAATCAAAAAACAAAAATTATACCCTATAGAAACTTTATATGTGTATCACTTTCCACAAAATCAAGATTTAAATGAACTGTTGTCAACCGCATATCAACCATTATCTATTTGTATGGTGACCGAAGTCATTTTTTATTTTCACATCAAAGCTTCTTTGTCCGGAATATCTTTTCCTTGAAAAAGTTATTAATTGTTGCCTGAGAGTTCATATTCTTAAAGAACGCATGATGCCGATTTTAAGAATTCATGTTTTCACCTTGTTACCTATAACGTAAATTTACATTATAAAATGCAACTGATTCGCATGAGAGTTGATAAATGACATTTATGACCTTATAAATACATTGTGGTTGGCACACGACTGAGAATTCAATGAAAATTTCATCTATATATTGATTTTAGACAAAGTTCTATGCATTTAACTTTTATAGGGTGGTAAATAGAAAAACTCAGAAGGGGTGAAGTATATTTTGCTCTAAAAAATTATACTGAAATTTCAGTTAAAATTACTCGACTTTCACACATTGCGACTCTATTATCAAACCTTGTCGTGATCAAATTTAGAGGAGGTCCACGTGTCTCAACATACCGACATCTAAAAAAGTAACATGATTGTTTTTCAAAAGAATGACGAGTGGAAAATGTATGGATGTCAAGAAGCCCACTTGGCTTCAAACCAATGTGGTCAAGGGCAAAAACGCCCATGCATCTTGATTCAGTTTTGCAGATTCTCCACAAATTCTGATCATGAAAGCATTTTGATGTCCCAGAAGTCTATATAAATTTACAATAATTGGAAAATTCTAGTCCGTTCTCGACTCGGTCAAATTTATTTGTAATTTTAAATATAACTTATCATTTATATAGCAAGTATAATACACTCTCCTTGTGAAATACACTTGGGTACGGCCAAGTCCGAGTTTGGGCTAGAATTTTCCTACAATAATAAATATGTACCAGTAAACATGCATGGAGAACAGAAAATAATGATCAAACCTTAATACTAAGAAATATATTGAGATAATTAGAAGTTTAGCCCCTTTATTTACACTGATTAATATCAGTCCGCTCTCTTCAAAATAGTCCGTGATGTCTCAATTTTTTGACACATAACTTCGCGTTTGCACATGTGCGATAGACTAAAATTATGAACACAAAAACTCTAAGGCTGTGTTTGGTTTTATTTTGGGGGTTTTTTTGGTGAAAATTTTGGTGAAAAGGTTTATTGGAAGTTGTGTATTTTGATGAAAATGTGTTTGGTTTAGTGTTTGATTTTATTTTCAGAAGAGACAAAAGTTACTGTAGCAGTCAAATCATGTAAGTTTTTGTCTGAAAAGTTATGTTTATAATTAGTTAATGATTGAAAAATATAATATAATATAAGTTTTAAATGATTATATTGTAATTGATGTAATTAGTAGGTACCCTAAAGTAGAGACAAATAGAGAGACAATAGCTGACAATTTTTTTGGTCAAAAAAACACAAAATAAACAAATTTTGGCCAAAAATTTTGGCCAAAATAGGTTTGAAAACAAAACCAAACACAGCCTAAAAGTTTCAAATTTGAACAACCGAAATACTATATTGTCAATGCTCACGTGCATGTATATGAACAGCTCTGTTAGCGATAAACGAAGTTCAAACTATTAGGACTATTCTCTAATAAAAACAAAAGAAATGGAAGACTACATTTGATGCGTAATGAAGCATAAGGACTGAAATTAAATCAATGGGAAAGATGAGGGATGTTAATGTACTTTGTAATTATCCCGAGTATATTTCAAATTGTGGAAAGTTTAATAAGTTTGGTAGGAAAAGCAGACGTGTGAGCATTTAGTTACACCACCAAACAAGATGCTACACATTAAGAATTGATTCATGTAGCCTGTTTCCTAGAGACCGTCATTAACCCATAATGACTTACATAGGTGGTACAAACAATGTCTTTTCTAGTCATTTGAAATCCAAACAAAAATTACAAAAAAGATGAGGGAGAAGAATATTTTGCAAAAAAAATTATTAAGAAGCTGAAATACCAATTTAACCAAATTATTGAACAGTTTATGAGAGTCTTGAGTAGCTTTCTACTGGAGGGAAACTTTAGGCCGTTCCCGGCTAATCATGAATTTGTATGTTAGGAAGAAGCTCATATTGATTCTAAGGACGTCTCAGAATTTAAAGTTCAATATAATCATAATTATTTTTGTGCGATGAATTTTATGTAGGTCTCACATGAATAATTACGATGGCCCTGAATTCTAATTGTTCAAAAATCCCTATAAGGTCAAATTTGCGTATGTTCTATAAAGCTTCTTATTTCTACCCCCATGCATCGACAAAATTAGAATGGTTCATATGCCACAAAAAAAAAGTTGCATATGGCATGGACAAATTCAAGTCAAAAGATATGGGCAATCTAGTATAATAGATTACTCAGATTGTTAGCTGAAAATGTTTATACATATCTAAAACAACTATGTAAGAGTGTTGTTCACAAACATGAAGATGTTCATTTAAGATAAATATAAAAAATATTGAAATAAAGCAAAGATGTGAAAGATAAATGAGAGTTTAAATGCACCTGCAACACATACAACTAACCACATACTTGTTCACCTGCTTATATTTACTTCAGTACTCTCTGATAAACTCTTTATATAACACCCTCTTCCTTCCCCTTTGGATCAGCTTCTCATACACTCTCTTACTTCTTCCTCCCTTGTTTTCTTCCGACCGAGTATAGAGATGAAGAGACGTAATCAGGCGTCGTCGCTGCCGCTGCTGCTGTGGGCTGCAGTGGCTGCATTGCTTTCACAAAACATGGTTATTCCTGTGATGTCTGCAGCCAACTTTGAGGATCAGAAAAACTACTATTCTCCGGACCCAAATGCAAGAACTCCACCAGGTATTTCTTATTACTTTCTCTTGCTTAACGCTTGTACATATCACACACTCATGCACAACAACACACATGCAGAATCACATTTTTATGTTTATGCTGTTCTTTCTACACTGTTCTGCTGTTTTAAGTCATTCTTCTTAGTCTCGGGACTTCACGTTCTGGCTTAGTCCATGTACAAAACATGGGTGGTCGATATTGTCCTATAACTTTAAGCCTTATTTATAAAAACTTAAATATAAATAAAAGTCTTTTTTGAGCTTTTTTGTGAATTTAAATTGTTTTTTCTTGTTTAGATTCACTAATTCAGCTTCTTTAAAAAATAGATAAATATAAGCAAAAGTAAATGTATGCCTAAAATACTTCTAACAACTCTTTCTATTTCTTCTATATCTCAACAAGTTTTGCAAACTACCTCAACTTTAATATTTTCACTTTTACAACTTTTTCTAAAATTCAACAATTTTTTTATTTTTTTAAAAGCATAAGTTTCTGCACACAAACCGTACAACGCTACTAATCAAACTCTAGCTATCTACGCATGAAGCCTCACAAAAATTTCTTTTAGAAAAACAAAACGTGAGAGATGAGCAATGAACTAATCTTTCTTAGCTCATGGTACATTGGGAAGTAATGGCAGATGCGTACGAAAGTAATAAGTATTTTAGTAAAATTATCTTTGCTTACTGACATGTTTGTTTAATGGTCACAGTTTCACACACTCCTCCGTCACATGGTTCAGGAGGTGGCCATGCAACCCCAACACCCTCTCACGGAGGCGGCAGCTATGGAGGTACACCTCCTGCCAACTGCGGTAACCCCCCATCTGGCGGCCATCACCACACCACCCCATCTCCTCCCACCGGGGGTGGCGGTGGATATTACCACTCCCCTCCAACCTCAACCCCTACAACACCCACCACCCCAACACCTGTCGTTCTTACTCCACCAACAATCGTCACACCACCGACAGTTGTAACGCCACCAAGCACTCCTATTGACCCGGGAACCCCAACCACCCCCGGAATCACAATACCATCACCTCCATTTTCGTTTAATCCAAACTCTCCACCTTTTACCTGCACGTAAGTACAAATATTCACATCAAAATATATAAAATGTCAGCATAAATGTTTTGGCTAAATATCACTGGTGGTCCCTCAAATCTTACGTTTATCCAACTTTAATCCCTCAAATCTAAAATGCACATTTTAAACTTGACGGGTGAAAGTGGAATAAAAATATGACTTAAGAGACCACCAATGAGATATGGCCTATATGTTTTAAGTAGCACGATACTAATTGTTTTTCAAATTGCAGTTACTGGAGGAATCACCCAACATTGATATGGGGTTTGTTTGGAATTTGGGGAACAACAGTAGGAAATGCATTTGGATTGTCTAGTGTGCCCGGATTTGGATCTAACATGAACATACTACAGGCTCTTTCGAACACTCGTACAGATGGGCTCGGAGAACTTTACAGAGAAGGCACAGCTGCTCTGCTCAACTCAATGGCACACACAAGGTTCCCTTACACAACAAGTCAGGTCAGAGATAGTTTTGTTTCAGCACTTAGCTCAAACAAGGCTGCAGCATCTCAGGCACAGCTCTTCAAGCAGGCTAATGAGGGTAGAACCAAGCCTAGAGCCTGATAATCGAAACAACATATTCTTTATGTTGTAATAGATCAGTATTAATGTCTCAAATTCAGTTTGGTTCGTGCCTTATTTCGTTTACTTGTGTGAGGTTTTTTTAATTAAAATGACATTTTATGTTTATTTCAGTGTAATGAACAGAGTCAACATTATGCTTCGCCATTTTAAACATTATTAGTGATCTGTTTGCTGTTGCGCATTTATGTCACATTGTCTCTACCTTAATTTGGATATTTCAATATTTTTCACATTTTATATGGTGAAAAAACAAGACTTTGCAATTAAGGATAAATACAAAAATACTTATATTTTCTCTGGAACTTTTCGTATTGATATAATTCAGATATTTCGTATTGATATAATTCAAAAAAATATCAAGTATTTTGTCTTTTGAGCAGCATAAAAGGACAAGGATTTGGGAAAACTGAATTATACCAAGAGTTCCAAACTTAAAAGTCCGAAAAACGATAAAAATATATTTGGCTTCTGGCTGTGTTTAGTTATGGCTCAAGTCCTAGAAGAATTATGGTTTTGCAATTCTAGCAATTGCAAGCAAATGCGCAAACGTTAGAACAGCTACAGATAAACAAATCCATTTTGGTGCATTTTTATGGATGTTGCAAGATCTTTCCACATAACATAAAGTTGAAAAACTCAGAAGTACAACCATCTATTTACCAAAGTTATGAGCAGATATTAATCGATATTGAGTAATTACCCTACTTACCTTGCAGTTGAAAATCAATTTTGCATAACTAAATTATTGTTGCCCTTTATGCTAGAAACCATAGTATTTGACATGTATTTCATAGCATTCCACCCCACCAACCATCCAAGACTATAGATTAGACATGCAATGCCGTCTAATTAATACCCCTCTGATTTTGATGTTATGTGGATTAACACACAAAAAAAGAGGAATAACGAGGGGTTTACATAGAGACAATGTTAAATTTGCTCACCGACCATATCATAGTACAATTCAAAATTGATGATCGGTGTTAATTCAGAGAATGAAAAGCATATATATCGGAATTAACTAAAAAATAATGACTAGAAAAGTGATCCAACTCTAAATTTATGCCTACGAGCTTAAGATTAAATTAAGGGCTATGCATTAAAAGTGAGTGTTATGAGCTGTTATTGTCACAAAAAATATCAGGAGAAACATTTATGGATAATTGTAGATATACCACAACTGGGACTCACATTGACTTGCTTAAAATGCATCCACCACCCTCCAGATTTTTGAATGATTGAACGTCTCTTCAGACCCCATGAGGCCAAACCTGGATGAAACTGTTTGCAGATTGAAAATGATTAGAACTAAAGGCTGATACTGCACTAAAAACATAAACAACATATTGTATCCAAGGAATCTTCTTTGAAACTCAACACTATAGTTCTCCAGAAAAATATCCAAGTCTCATTGTTTATGAAAAACAAAGCTGATATAGAAGCGTAATTTTTCCAAAACGCGACCTTACACATTTTGGGCCACCAGCTCATTTGCTTCAATAATGTGTTTCCCACATTTACTGTAGTGGGAAAATTGATACACAGAAGTACGATTCACATCACATAATCTTCAGTGATAAGTTGCTGAAAGTCTAACAGATACAAAATAAATGGCAATTTTAAAGGATTTAGAAAGATCTAATGTAACTGAAGTTCCATAGTGTAATTTCCAGTGTATTTAGGGTGACCAAGATAGTTCTCTCTTGACTCTTTTTCTTCTTTTAATAACTATTTCCAATACAGTGCCCTTTCTTATTTCCGCTGACAATTTGAAATCAGTTAAGTTCAAGTTGCAATGAAATTTTTTGAAGGAAGGAATCTATTTCTTTGGCGCCTAACATTTTTCCGAAAAAATAATCACTTTTCTGTAAAGCCATTCATTAGATGCTAGTCAAATTCAGAAAAGAATCGCATACCCATAAAGAAACAATAGTTATAACCACAGTAAAATGTAGATTTACAGGGGAAGAAAAAAGAGAACAAGATAAATAGATGTAAAGTAGAATTGAACCTGGACCGGAAGAAATTAAAATGAAAACTATAACTCTTAAGATTCATCTTCAGGAAGCTCCATTGTAATCTTTTAAGGTGAAACTATGCATATATGCTGTCGATTTGGAACCAGTTTATAATTGTAATTGAAGAAATCAATTATTCAATCTTAGAAGCGCAAACCTGAGGCAAGTGTTGTCAACTCCGGGCTAAGATATTTTGCAGTTATCCTGACAACAGGAAAGGATCTAGCGACCCTTCATAAACACTCAAACAGTCAGGGCACAAAAATTTACAGTTAGTAAGCTTCCATATACTCTTATGACACAAGATGGAGCGCACAATGACACGATCTCAATTGGAAGAGGCCATTGCAATCTTCAACTTCTTCCCCTTCATTCCCCTGTCCTGTTTATCATATTCACTTTGAATGGAAAAGGGACATTTAATTTCTGAATGCTCAATGGTGTGCAACCTATTTAATTCACAAGTACATACTCAGAAACTCATGCCGAGTAGGGATATGGAGCTGTCCACTGTCCTGCTCATCTCTATCATACTTGGATGTAATCAAGGCCAATTTCTGAACATCTTATCAACTGAAGATGATAAGAAAGGAAAACTCGAAACTTCATCCATAGTCCGAATCATACTCGCGTCCACAGATTTGGAAGGTAGAACTTTAAGGCATAGAAAGTAAATGCCAATCTTGCCACTAGATAAGTAACAATTGGTGTTTGTATTACTCATCGTACTAGCAAATCACCATCAAAGTAAATGCTTTCTATACCAAAATTTTGTTAACAATTCAGTTATGTTTCATAATGCTTCTTACATTCAACAAAACAAAATAAATACACATATTCGAGATCAACATCAACATGGAAGAGGAATATCAAAAGAAATATTTTATAATGATGAAATCATTACATCGGATAGTAAGAAGACAGGAATTTCAGGTTAGGTTGCTGCTAAAGAAAAGAAACGGCTATAACAAAAATCTCCACTTAGAATATATAGATATCCATAAACAATTCAAAAAAATAAAATGTACAGATAAAGGCCCAACCTATTTACTCCTATAGTATCATCTTCCAGGCCCAAGAAAGTAAAGAATGGATAAATATTAGAACCACAGCATACAACTCAACTAAATGCAAATGTTACCAGTCAAAAATGACATGGCAGCTGGCAAATGATTGCTATTGATATAAGAAAATATTTCCTGACCAAAAACTGTGTTTGTCAGCAAGTTAATGTAAGGATCTCCATGTTCTGTTGAAAAAGACAACAAAGAACTTCACAATTGTGGTAAAACAAGAGCCAGAGCTTGAAGACTCTCTCTCTGTCTTGAGGGGCAGGCAAGCATAGATTCTCTCATCCACTTGCATCAGACTAAATTTGACCTTACTCTGGCTAACAGGCTGAACCTTCTGCGTAAACAACCCACTAAAACTGATAGACTAGTTGAATCTGAAAGATTCATCCATACTATTCCAGGTTCGGGTGGTTATCTTAAGTAAGCTTTACAAGATCACATTTTTGGTTTCCGGTCATTGCAACTGAACCGGAAGAGGAAACAAATGTGAAAACGTCACGTGCTAGTCACTACATATGAGATTCAAACCAGTCAAGAATTTGCTGGGATTGTAAGCTAGTCATTTCATGATATGCAAAAGCAAGATTCATTTCTTCTTGAATGTGATTGACCAATGATTTATCTGGTAGATGAACATTTCTCTCCTCCAGAGCTGTTTTCCATGGTATTGCACGTCCATCATCCCTCATGTAACCGTTCTCGTCAATAAAGCCCTTATCCTGAAAAACATTGAACAACTTCATTGACAAGGTTAAATCGAGACCCGGAACTCTGTTGGCAAATAACTCAGGCGTTAAAGGGAACTCCATGCATTTAATCTCAGCAACATCAATTCCCTTCTCCCTCATTGCTACTAAATACTTTTCTATCCTCATTTTCCTTTTTTCATCTTTAGGCATGTGCACAAAAAGTGTGGATGGATAATCCTTTTTTATATCCAAATGACTAAACACTCCTTCAGCAATCATTAAAGTAACAGCTCTGAATCGTACCTCAGTGGCAAGCACGGAGACAAAGTATCCACCAGACGAGGCACCCAATGCAAATATAGGCAGCTTTTCTAAATTTTGCTTGGCAATCCACCATTTAATCATATCTTTAACAACCCATCTTTCCTCCCCAAGTGACCAGCATACCCCTTTACTTGATATGGCAAGTACCGCAAATCTTCTAGCCAAAGCATGAAGCACAATGAGCCTCTCTTCAGGCAAACCAACACATTTTGGGCAATTGGGAGATTTATCCCAGAAATTAACTGCACGACCGTTACAGCCATGAGCCAAGAAGAGAACTGCCTTAGGTGAGTCAGGTATCTGCCAGATCAAATCAGTCCCATTCCTGAATTCTTTAGTCGGATCTAATCGAACTACAGAATCAAAGTTATCCCACTTTTGGTTCGCGAGTTCAGACATCAAACTGGATTTATCATCATTCTTTCCAAATAATAGCACCAATGCAACCATTACGAAAATTAGAAATGTGAACAAAACTGGGAATTGAACATTTCTTCTACTGCTGGACTGCTTCAATAGTCTATTTTGACGCCTAAACATGGCTGAAAGTATAGAATAGAATACGATATCATTTTTTCCACACTAACAGTTATAAAACAAACATATATAACAAAGAAGCCCAAAGAACAGGAATAAAGGCTGTGTTTTCACTTTGCGCCAATAACAAGGAACTCGAGCAACAAACCTAATCAACTCAGACATCTATATCTGCTCATTTCTTTCTGATCAACTTTGTAATAATCTCATCAAATTCATATAATACTTGTACTATCAAATTTAAAGATCAAAGCTTTGCAGGGTGCAAATATTAAAACCAAAACAAAAAAAACATTTATGCATTAACATTGAATGGATAATTACAAGAAATACCTGGAAGCATTAATAAATCGCAGGGGTTACGCTGAAAAACCTAGTCGATCCAGATCAACAAGTCTTGGAAGATTTTGCCTTTATTCCCATTTTGCTGTGTGAGGTAAAAGTGAAAACACGTAGCTGGAGCCCAACTATTGTTTTTGTTTTGTTTTTTTCCCCAACAATCTAACTTAACTTGACTCAAGGCTTATTTTTAATTAGATATATCAAGGAAATGGTCCCGATCGGATATTCTATTTCGAATATTGTAACATCAATGAGGGAGGGACGGCTGATGAGTGATGATTGTTAGGGCTCTTTGGTATGGCTGAAAAGAGAAGATAGATGGATTAATCTCTCCTAATCAAATGTTTGGTATCGAAGTCATAAGTCCATGATAGATTAGCGGCCCGGTTTTTTATACTCTATACGACAGATAAATTATCTCATCCGGGGGTGAGATTATTTTATCTTGGGATTCTTGCATTTATTATTTTCCAACAAATGACCCAACTACCCATACGCTATACAAATTCTTCCCCAAAATGACCCCTGCATTCCTACTTATTACTTAGGCCCATTTAATGAAGTTTTTGGCATTTCAATTCGAAGTCAGATTTTTAGATTTGTAAAATCTTGCCATTATTCCCCACATTAAATTGGATTTCTTTGCTTCAAACTGAATGTCTTCAAGTATTTCTTATAAATTCGACCCATAATCCCTCATCATATTCACCTTCAATTTCTGATGGTAAGGCAACAAGCATTTGGTTTTATGTCTTATTTTAAATTTAAGGTTTATTTGATTTTGGTAGTGTTTAAATTTTGTTGTAATTATTTATTCTAATTGTTCACAGGGATGTTGGGTTAAGTGATTCGTCTAAACTATACAGCAAATCTGTCATCAATTTCCTTCGCAAAAGGTATAATTATTTTGGGTGAAGTATAGATAAATTTACGTATTTTTAATCTATTTTTATTGAATACTTGTTTGAGGATTTTTTTTTTCTTTTAATGGCTTTGATGAGGAAATTGAGTAAATTTGTGTCAGGTTTTTTTATTTTAGTTTGTGTATTATATTTTTTAGTTTGTATATTATATTTTTTACTGTCAGGTATTTTCATTTAATAAACTAGGTTGGGGATTTATTTACATACATGTATATTTCGGTTTTCTAAATGAGTAGATAATAGGCGATATATACAAGTATTGGCTTCAACTCTGGTTTAATAACACTAAAATGTCCCTAAATAACGTGACCTATGTACCTACAAATTTTGAGAGCGTACAAGTATTTCGGACATCATTTTGCATACATTCCATTAGATTCATGTATAGGTATTTATCTTTTAGTGTAAATAGTTGTTTTGTCCCCTCACAGCAGATCTGAAATGGAGGATTGGATATGAATGTGTCTATAGGTATTCATCTTTTAGTGCAAATAGTTGTTATTTCTAGACTCTGCTCAATATAAAATGACACTTTTATTAAACAAAGGCCAAAGTAGACTTTTTCACATTATCATGGTTATTATATGCAATACCAAACATATTCGAATATAACTTAATAAAGTATACCAAACCAATGATTTAGGCATATAATTCATATATGAATAGTAAATTATCTTGGTTTTTATCTATCTCCTCTTTTCCCATATGCCATACCAAAGGAGCCCTTAGTTTATTGTGTTAGAATGATGTACACAGGCTTGGCCCAATATTGTGTAGCCCGGCCCTTTAGTTTTAGATATGTATACCTTTGTCTTCTTGTATTGTACTCATTCAAGTCATTAGTTAATATATACAGTACACATTATTTTCTCTATAATTCTCTTCATATACAACATAACTATTCTATCATGGTATCAGTAATAGGTTCAGATTCACCATCAGTCATCGCCCGTTTGCCGACGACCTTGTCAAGGAGACCATTATAAAGAGTAGCAGAGTTTTTAGAGTGGATGAGAGGGACGCCAAGGTACTTCCCTAAATCCATTGTGCAACCAAAGTTTAATTGACCCGAGATGCACCTCCTCAACTCTCAGTTCGTATTTTTGGAAAAGAAGATTTTTGATTTATTTGTTTTTGACCATAAGACCCCAGCAGGAGCAAAACTCCTCTAAAACTCTACCAATAGCATTAGCATTTTCTCCATTAGCTTTTGCTATGAACATGAGATCGTCGGCAAAACTAAGTGTGAAAATTGTGGCCCTCCCCTACAAATTGAAAGCGGTTTCCAATTTCCTTTCTCCACTTCTTGTTCAATGAGATATGCCAAATGCTCCACACAAAGAACGAAGAGGTACGGAGACAGAGGGTCTCCTTGCCTAAGACCACGAGATTGGGAGAAAGGCTTAAGAGGCTCTCCATTCCACAAAACATGCGGGGTTGAGGATTTTACACAAAACATCACAAGATTGATAATGGTTGGCGGGAACTCGAAAAACTCGAGAGTTGCTCAAGGAATTTCCAATTAATCTTATCGTACACCTTCTCCAAATCGAGTTTAATAATCATACCTCCAACTTTGCTCTTAGATTTGCGAAGACTATGGAGCATCTCTTGGACTATGAGGATATTGTCGTGAGTCCCCCTCCCGGGGATGAAACTACTTTGGAGGGGCGACACAAGGTCAGACATAAGCGGCTTTGATCTCAATGTGATGGTTTTAGTGACCACTTTGTAAAGCACGTTGCAAAGTGCAATAGGCCAAAATAAAAATGACTACTTTGGATATGTTTTTCATCTTGATCATGTAATTTGTTGAAGATTTAATTATATAGCATTGATGCTCTCTCTACTTTTAGTTTGGTTGCAGATTGAAGAACTTTCTCTGCTAGTCCTTTAAATATTTCAAGGTGTAAGTGTGTAACAATGACCTTTTAGGTGAACAATCACCATCTAAAAAGATATGTTTTAGAGACACATGGTTAGTCACTATAAAGATATAAAGTTTATTATGTTTTTTAAATACTTTGTGTGTATACATCTTGAATGCATACAGTCAGGAAAACTTTGAGAAGTTAAGGGTATTACTTGAGGATCATTTGGAGATTTCACTTGAATATAATTTTTTGGTGAGTTTTGTATGCATGATTGCCATGCACTTGCTAGACCCACGATTTTTTTATAGTAATTGTTCTTAGTCATTCTGACTTTTTATACAGCTCATGCAAGCTATTCAATTTTATTTTCAATTTTTCAAATGTTTATTTTAAAATTCACAAATTTTATTATAATATAATGGTAATTACTTAAATTTCATCCATTTTTATAAATTCTCGTGTATGTATACATGATAGCATTATATATTATTACAAATAGAAATTTGAAAGAATTCATTACTATGAAACATTTCAAATTTTTTTGAAAATCTAAACTTAGAAAAATCAAGTAAAATTACCAATTATATAATTTGTTACATAGATTTGCTAGATAAGTTTTTTTTAGAATTATTTTCTATTCATTTATTTCCATTAACAATTCAGGCAATTGATTTCTTTTTTTTTTTTGGTTTTTTTTTGTGCCAACAATTGTTTTATCTTTTAAGTCCCAATATAAATATTTTTATGATTTGAATTCAAGATTTTTTTTTTTCAGTTAATTTGTTTAAGATTTAGATTCAAACTCAAAACAAACAAAATAACTTATACGTGTTTGATATATTTTTAAATTTAAATATCTAATACCTTATTTCGAATGTTTGAATAAAGAAATAGTTTTTCAATGCCTTGGCACGGGTTAATTAACAACTAGTTACAAAAATATTTCTTGATAAGTATTAATTTATTAGTAAGTTTATTGTCATGACTTGGGCGATTTAAGGGGATTTATGAATGAAAATATCTTAATAAAATATTGAGGACCGAAATATGATTTATTTTATTAAATATTACATAAATTTGAATAGCATATTTAGTCCCTTGCAATACTTTGGATAAGAGAAAATAATTTTTTTATTGATATATCTTTCTGATCGACTATATTGTACTTATATATATATATAGAATTAATTTTATAATTTCTTGATTTTTATACTATACTTACAGGATAAACAAATTATTAATTGTGAATTAGGAGTTTTTGGCCACTTTTTGGGAACATAGTGCTTTTTTTTTTACTACATAAACCACTTACATAAATTTTTGGGACTCTATTAATCAGTTGATTCTTAAATAAAGAATGCAACTTACTATCTGGGTTGTTCTATATCACACTGGGTCCAACATAACCACTACACTAAACACCGTTGGATGTAAAGACAAAACGGTAAAAAAACTTACTGAACTTGCATCCAATATCTAGATAGACCGGCTCCATTGTACCCAGTCCATCTAGAATTTTCCCTTACTATCTTTCCCGTATTATTCAAAAGATATATTTCCATATATTATTCAAAAGGCATCTTTGGTCGAAATCGTTTTCAAAGACAATTAATTGGTTATGCCATTGCCTTGTTCTTGAAGTTGATCATTATGTGTTCTTCTATAATTATATTAATGGTTTCAATGTCATTTCTTATATTTAAAATTTAGTGAATTAGTCATTAAATTAGCTTTTGACTTTAATTAATATCATATATTTCACGTTTATATAATGATCATGTTCTAGAAAATAATTCCTTGATATAACGATCCATCTAAACCCGCAATTAACGCAATTAAATGTCAAGAATAGCCCACACTTAGTTCCTTTACAGTGCTCTAGATATGAAAAACACATTTATTATTTATTGGACAAAATACACTTAATTTGTACCTCTAAACTATTCATTTTGCATCATTTAGGTTCCGCAACTATTGAATGTAACAAAATGGTACCTCAACTATCAAACATAATAAAATAGTCCCTCAACTTAAGAACGTGTTTGGCTAATTTTTTAAATTGATAAATAGTATAATGCGAATGTTATTTTTGAATATTAAATACTTTAAATAATTTATTTTATTTTTAGTATAGTAATTATTTTTAAAATTTTTAAGAAGATTAAAAAACTTAAAATGTAAAATTAAAATCATAATTAGTATCAATTATATCATTATGGACTAAGCAGAGCTAGTGTTTTTACAAGAAATCTCTAGCCAACCTTCCGATATAAAATTTTTGCTTAAGTATTTCTTTAGATAAAACTACAATTGATTTTTTTGCTATAGAAGGCTAAGTACAATTAAAACCATAAATTTATTAACCCTAAATGTTGGATTTTTTGGAAAGAAAAGGTTGGTGAAATGAGTTTTTGGCTTAAAAATACTATCAAAGATTTTTTTGGATATAAAGTTTATTTTAAGGATGTTTTAGTAAATTTTCCTAAGAAATTAGTAGAAAATATGTGTATTATTTTCTGCACAAAAGTGCATAGAAAATGGTAACCAAATGGTAAAAAAATAGCAAAACTATAAGTACAGAAAAGACGCATGTTATTGAAAGTAAATAAGGACAAAATAGACAAATTTTTTCAATGGTCACATTGCAATGGTCAAACTTAGTGCTACGTCGGCAACATATCACAACAAGTCAAGCACGTCCATCAAATTGAGGGACTATTTTGTTATGTTCATGGATCGTTTTGTTACATTTGATAGTTCAGGAACCTAAATGAGACAAAATAAATAGTCCAGGGTACAAAGTGTATTTTGCCCTTATTTTTTTACATTTTTTAATTTTGTTTCGATCGGCTATTTTCTGATTCTATATATGTAGTTATATATTATAATTTCTTTCATATTCGTACTTACTTGATAACCAAATTATTAATTATGTAGAATATGAGAAGTTTTAGACAATTGTTATAAATATCGAGTTTTTTTTTTTCATAATTTGTTGAGAAATATATTTTATGATAGTCGTCCAAATTCTCACACGGTCAAGTACATACTTTTTCTTACAAATCAAACTCCTATACTTGCACATTTTTGGGACTCTATTAAGTGGTCCTTAAGTACCAAACAATTATCTTTCTGTGAATTACTCAAAAGAGATCTTTCTTCAAACCCATTGTCGAAGATAACTAATCAGTTTAGTCAAATCAACTTCGCCTAGAAGTTGATTACTATGTGTTGCTCTATAATTATCTTGCCTTTTTTGTATATCATTTATTATATTAAAAACTCAGTGAATTAGTTTTGTTCAAAGAATAAAACTTAGTGAATTAGTGATTGAGTTAGTATTTGAGTTTAATTACTATTACATATCACTTTTATATGACGATGATATTCTAGAGAATGATTTGTTGGCAAGATAAGACATATAATATGACATATACATCAAATATATATGAAACTCAGACGCACGAGTTTTAATTTGTATATATTTCGAACTCTTATTTTTTTTACAAAAAATCCTTTCTATTTTTGTTGCTTAAATAAAAAAGTATCAGCCACATAAACACACACACACACATATACATATATAGATAGATAGATATTATTCTTATATTCAAACATTGAAGAAAGAGTTTCAAATCTTTCATATTTAATTTTTTTTTGAAAGGTTTGTATTAATTACGAAATAGAATTTAGGGTAAAATGCATAAAACTCCCTGCGTTATATCGAAAATGTGAAAAAAGAAAAAAAAAGGTCTCATGTTAACGAAATGGCAAATCACAAACTTTTTTTTTGTTTACCCAAGGTATCCCTATGCCTCATTCGAGACCCAAGACTAATCTCCAGAGGATCGTAGGATTAAAGGTTGATCCCCCTCCCAACAAATGTGCTTTCAAAATTCGAACTTATGTTCTCCTTCTTTCGGGGGTGGGAGCTGCTTACCACTCCACCAACACTATGTGGGTATCACAATATTATTAACTGGACGATTTCCATTTCGTTAAAAATAAATAAGGAAATATGGGTAGTTTTGGGCGCAATAACATCATCTACCTTTTAGATTGTATAAAGAGCGTATAAATTTCTAATGAGCATGTCAATAAAGGTGAAAAGTATGAAAAACATGTTCATCTTCTAACAAAATTGGGAATCTGTGCTGACTTTTTAATAACACTGTGAGTGTTTAGCCTATTTCATTAAAATATGATTTTTTTTCTTTTTGTATTTTATATAACACATGTGGATTTTATACATTTTACCCAAAAACTTATATGAATTTTACTTGTGAAATTTTACTACAATTACTTCTAAAAATAAAAAATAGTATATAATAAACCAAGTAAATTCAAAAACCATAACACTAAAAATTTATTACCTTAAAGAAAAAGTTCCAATCTTGTGCTTCAAAGATTTTTCGAAAGGTGTAACAAAATAATTTGTTTGTCAACTGTCGAACGAAAAATTAAAAGTAATATTTCATTTAGGGCAAGGCAAGTCGGATTGGAAGTTGTCAAGGGCGGAAATTTGGCTTACGAGCTATAGTATAGTATTCTATCAAAAAAAACAAGAAAAAGAAAAGAGCTATAGTATAGTATAGTGTTAAACCTTCCATTGTTTATTGAAACACAAAATCACTAGCAAGTGTATTAATTAGACCGTGCAAGTAGTATAGTGAATTTGAAGTATGGTGATTATTCTCACAGACAACTGTATTTAATTAATTACATTATTGTATTATCTAATCGCTAAGTTAAATTAATCAACTTATAGTGATTGTTAATAATACTCACTAATTATTTCTGAAATAGCTAAATAGATTAATTTTAATACTTTCTAGAAACTAATGAAAAAGACAACTTAGACTTATGGTTCAACCAAATTATACATTACCACTTAGGCTTTGTTTGGTTGGGGTTTATAGAGGTGATATATCCATTATCACTCATAATTTTTAGTTTGATTCAACAAGCTCGACCCATGATACACAATAAGCCCTGTTTTTTATCACACCTATTCTAGGAAACTAGATACCACCAGGTAGGTGGTATCCATTATCATGAGATTATATCAAAACCTCTTTAAATATAGTAATTACTAGTTTGCCCTTTTAATTAATAAAAGTACTAATACATAGCCTAGTTACTAACCCAACAGAGTTCTTTAGACTTTGGTATTAAACCATGTTCATGTAAAGTAAAATATATTTATATAATTCATCAATTTTATTATAATACTTTAGATTATTTTATTTTATTTATAAACCGCAGATTAGAATTATTTCGTAATCATATTCAAATGTTAAGAATCAAATTTGAAAGACAAATTTGTGCTTACCATGTGAAGATAAATAATGATGGAATTGAATATTTTTCTTTTTGAACTGATTTCTTCCAAAAATGAAGCAAGAGGAAGATTGAAGAATAAAAGCTTGAATGGTATTTCATTTTCTAGATTTGTGAAAAGTGAGATGAGGGCTTTTGGTTATATGCTGAATAGGGTATTCCACATCTCTCTTGCCCTGCTGTTAGTAAAAACATTGTGGGTAATTTTGGTAATCCAAAATAATTAATCGGGTATTTCAAGATTTTTCTATTGAATCTATTTTTATATAAAATGTCAACCAAACAATTTGAAAATAAATTCTTAGGATATCAGCCTTATTTATTTTTACAACCAAACAATTTTTTGCCATAGTATCCCTCCATTTCTACCATAACTATCAAGTATAATTATATCACATTCAATCATATGCGGGCAACCAAACGAGGCCTTAATGTATTCATTATCTCATCTCTTGGTATAATAATTTTGTTCCTTTTAAGTATTTTTTATATCTTGCAATGAAAATTTAATTAAGGGAAACATATTAAAGTGATCTAATAATATATATCACCCATCAAAGAAACCTTGTTCTTCCAACACTGATCATCGTTGTTAGGTCACGAATTCTCTTTTCGTGGTCCGCATTGCAACTTTATTGACAGATGCTAGTCCACTTAATTTGTTTTTGCTTTTGAGCTATATGTCAAAACTCCAAAGTTAAAAGTAAAAATCATACATCAAATCATATCAATTTAAAAACCTCAAATGAAAAACTCAATACAAGAAACCTAATTAATTGTTTAATCTAAGCGGTTGTGGAAAATGCAGTTAATCTTTAGATGAATTATTTGGATGTAAAATATATTTTAAAGGGTTTTAGTACTAACATGGATAATAGGAGACACTCCAATATATAAGTTGGTGAGCACTTTGCCCTGCAATCGATCAAAATTTGTACGTGACCCCCTTTTCTTATACAAACCTTGCACTAAAAATTCTGTGGGTGACTGACGGAGATTTACCCTAGGATTTTCAAAAAAAAAAAAAATTGTGGGTGGAAGAATTTATTTTCAGGCACACGTGCCATATGCGTATCACAAGTAAGAATAAAATTGTCACTTAGGGCCAAAGTAGAATCCACCCCATAAAATAGGGGGTATCCGTTATAAACTTGGATAATATAATTATTTATTTTATCCAATAAGATTCCAGTATTATCTCCATAAGATGAAAACAAATTTACATCTGAATAGATGAAATAATCATTCCAAGACCTACTTTATTTCGGTATTTATAGTTATTATAATTTTATTCTATTAAATTTAATTTTTTATGACATGGGTGTTTTCTTTTATATTTAGTGAAAAAAAATATATAATCGTGCATTAGCAACAAAGATATAATATATTCTTTTTATATGTTTTAGATGATTTTGAGTATACATAATTGTCCATTTATAACAATTAAAATCACACCAAGTTATGCTACACAAGTAAGTAAAATTCAATAATACAGTTTCCTTGACTTTGTCTCATTAAACTTTTTTTTAAAATTTACCAACAAAGAAGTTGAACAATTTTATTTTTTAAAAGTTAAATAAATATTGCTCTCAATTAGTTTATCACCATCCAAATGGTAGTTAGTTATTCAAATTCAAATTATTGTTTGACAAGATTGAACTTTTATAAATCCGCAAACAAAATAATTTTTGACAATTAATTCAACAATGACACTTACAATGAAATAGATCATCTATTAAATTGCTAAAAACATATTGTACTAGAAGGAAAATCTAAAAACATAATAATCTTCTCTACTTCTAGATTTGAATTTTTCATGTAATAAAAATTAGGAAAAATTACTAAAATTTCTTTAAAATAATTTTTTGGACAAATGTCACTTATAGTCCCTAAAGTATTATGTTTGTCTCACTTACATCCCTAAACTAAAAATTGTTACGCTATCGTCCTTAAAGTAATAATTTTGTCTCACTTTAGTCCTTTTCGGTGGTTTGTGACCGGATGTCAGTTTCCGGTAGTCTCTGAAGTATCAAATTTGTATCACTTTGATTCTTAAACCAAAAAAACAAGAGGGTATTTTTTATTTTTTGCAATTTTACAATCTACTTTATTTGAATTATTATTATTATTATTATTATTATTATTATTATTAACCAATATACATTAGTGCATACTTATAGGTAATGTCGAATAGAAGGATAAAAATTATATTTATTAATATATAATTAATTCCTAAATAAAAGAATAGAAACAACTACCTTATTTTGATTGTTATTATTTAGCTAATATATACTAATGGTCAATGTCTAAATAAAATGATAAAAAATAATAATTAGTTTTTACTCCAATAATTAAACGATTCCTTAATCATTCAATTAATTAATATTAATTAATAAATAATAAAACTCACTAATTACAAAACAATTATAATTGATTAATTTAATTTTTACAATAAGATGAATATTTTAACATGATAAGTAAACATTTATTAACTAATAATCAATTAAATATTTATTACAACAAAGAAATTAATTATCTATTATGGAATAATAACACTTCAATTATATTTTTATTGGAACAAATTAATTATGATCTCAACAAATGATATTCGTTAAGAATAGAAAAAAAGAAAGAAAAACAAACCATAATAAAGAAAAATATTGGTTAACCGCCATCTCTACATATTCAGATATGTACTTTGCATTATGATCTTTGGTCACTTCTAAAGCAATCAAACTATTAACAAAGAAAGGACCTTTATACGTATGGTTTTGTACAGGTACACATGAGGTTCCTGTGTCTAATATATGTTAGTTAAATAGTAACAATTAAAATAAGGTAGTTGTTTTTACTCTTTAACTTAGGAATTAATTATCAATATATATTAATTTTTTATCTTTCTATGAGACATTACCTATAAGTATATACTAATTTATATTAGTTAAATAATAACACTTAAAATAAGGTAGATTGTAAAAAACATTTTTTTTTTCGTTTTTTTTGGATTTAGGGACCAAAGTGATACAAATTTGATACTTCAAGGACCACCGGAAATTAATATCTGGTCACAAATCACCGGAAAGGACTAAAGTGAGACGAAATTATTACTTAGGTACGGTAGCATAACAAATTTTAATTTAGGGACATAAGTGGGACAAACGTAATAGTTTATGAACTATAAGTAACATTTGTCCTAATTTTTTTTATCCAAAAAACCTATGAAATTATTTTTCAATCTCAAAAACTCATTCTACAAATTGGACTATATTACCCTTCATGTATTCTTTTTAGGATCTTTTTGTTTTGGATCTTTCAGATTGATGAGTTGTACAATATGAATTTTATTTTGACTTTAGCATGGTAATTATCTAAAAATACCCCTTTTTTAATGTCTTTAAAGATTAAAAAAATCTAAACTTCAAAATTAAATTCATAATTAATATCAGTAATCAGTGTAAAAGTTCTACAAAAATAAATATCTATATAAGAGTTCAACTAATTGATTTTTAACCTAGAAGGCTAAGGGCAATTAAGTTCATAAATTTATTAACTCTAATGTTGAGTTTTCTTTTAAAATGAAAAAAAATTGTAGAATGGGTTTTTCAGATTAAAATTTATTTTCATGAATTTTTTGGATACAAAAATTTATTTAGGGGCTTTTTTAGCAGTTTTCCCAAAAAATTATTAGGGATAGAACCCCCTACCCTATGATATACAAAGCACTTTGCCCTCTGAATGTCAATTTTTTATCCTTACTCGTGCCATGTATGCCGGAAAATAAGGAAATATTCCTTAAGATTCTGCTAGGATCCGATGGGGTTTAGTGTAACGTTCATTTAAGGTGAGTGTCAAATACATATTTGAATAGGTTGGGGGTTAAAGTGGTCACCCCCCATAGGTTGGAAGTATCTGCAATTATCTCTAAGTAATATTGCCCCCAAAGAATCTTTATGATTATTAGTTTAATGGATTGATTAAAGAGTTAAAGTGATTTGGTCCTCTAGTACCATAGAGTTGATAATTAGCTACTCTATTAATAAAAATTTCATTCAAGGTGGTTGTGTTAAGTGACAAGTTGTTTGTGACTCTCAAATAGGATAAATATTCAAAAATTACTTAAAACACCACTTTATGGAGGGTTCTCTTTGTGTAACTCGTCCCGAAGGATTAGACTTCCTACCAAACTTCTAGGTAACTAAAATATTAATTAATAAAAAATTCAAACACCTTATTAAGAGAATATTAATGGATGAAAATTCCCTTTTAAGTTATATTGTGTAATGAATTCACTTCGCACTCTCTATTAAATTCTCTATGGTACTTTGTCCTTCTCCATAATCAAGTTTCAATTAATTCGACCTATTTTACTTTACGCGGACTCTATTAAATCTAAATTAATTAAATATAAATATATAATTGCAATAGTACAAATAGAAGGGATACTTAATTTAATGATCTCGTATATGACTACCATCTTATATTTTTTTTCCTTAGAGAAAATACCGTAGATTTTCATTCTCCTTTTTACTTGAGAAAATTATTGACTAGTGGAATAAATTACTTATCATTCTTTAATTTTTAAAATTTGATTGCACTTTCACAAATAACTAACTAAATGTCAAATTTTTTTATTTAATATGAATTGAACTAAAAATGTCAATAAAATTTAAAAAATATTATTCTAACAACGAATAATGATTGACGAGAGTGTGATATGCAAAAGATAATGTGCTAATAGAGTTAACAAAAGAATCATGTGAGATATTTTTAAATTTGTTATGTGCTATTTATATATATTATTGTTATTGTAATTTTACTTTTTTTTTTTGATATATACCAGGGTTTTTCTCAACCGGATGCCGGAGACTATTTCCCTTCGAGGCGTAGAGATCACACCGAAGTGGATTTTGTCTCTCCCAACAAAGTCTTTTTCATACACACTGCAAGGAATCGAACTCTGGACAAATGCTTAAGGAATTTAATTATCTACCAACTGTGCTGGACCTCGTTGATATTGTAATTTTACTATTTATTCATTTGAAGGTACACTTATTTAGTAAAGTGTACATTAAATATAGTTTGAGATCAATTAATTTAAATTCAACTATAAAGTGGACAAAGTACTATTAATTGAAATAAAGGGAGCATACTAATTTTCATTGTGCAAAATTAAAGCAAATACTTGTTTCATCAAAATATGAAAATCTTAATTAGCAGTGAGATGATTGTTATCACCCTATATATATAGTATATATATATTGCAGGAGCCCAAAATGAATGTAACCCTCCATTCATCGTGTTTCCTTCTACTTCTGTTATGGTTTTGGAATCATAAATCAAATCGACTTCTGTTTAAGTTCGTTCCCTTCTCTTCTCTTCTCCTCTCTCCGCCTTTAACATTATTACATCACATCCCACCTAAAATCACTTTTTAAAGTTACATTTTTTCTGATCTTAACGATGATTTAAGATTCCTGCTTTTAAGGTAAACTAGATCAAACTCTCTGAATTGTTGTCTGCCTCCAATATATACATTTTTTAAGTATGATATGCTCTAATTGTGTTTTTATTCACGACCCATGAGAAGATATTACGTAAATTATGGTTCTTTACCGTGTTTGTATTCTGAAAAAGCTTGCATTGCCTCACAAAAAGTTTAGATTATAACTTAAGATATGATCTTCTCTCTCTCTCTCTCTCTCTCTCTCTCTCTCTCTGTTTTTGTGTGGATTTTTCTTTTCTTTTTTATTTTGGGTTATTTTAATTGACATTGTACCAATTGCAAGCGAATACTGCGTCTGTTTTTGGAGAAATTTCTGTTGTCAATATATTGTTGATGTCAATTGTCAGTGTATAATGTCTGTTGCATTAATGGCAGTATGCACCTACTTTATTTAATCGTGATCTAGCTTTTAAATTGCCACCTTTTTTCGAATCTTGGCTCATTGTTAATTTTTTAAATTGCTCAAATTGAATTTCTTGATTCTCTTAACCCCTGGAAATTGACAGTTTTACTTTTACATGTGGATGATATAAGTTGTTATATTTTATCTGAGATTTTCTTTTTATTTGAAGATTGAAGAAGGGCCATTCGGATTTTTATTTCAATATGGAAAATTATAAGCCAAAGAACATCTTGATTACTGGAGCTGCTGGATTCATAGCATCCCATTTTGCAAACAGGTTGACACGGAATTACTCTGATTACAAAATCGTAGTTCTCGACAAACTGGACTATTGTTCGAACTTGAAAAACCTCATTCCCTCACAATCACTTCCTAACTTTAAATTCGTGAAAGGCGACATTTGTAGTGCTGACCTAGTAAATTATATTCTTGCAACAGAGACCATAGACACAGTTATGCACTTTGCAGCACAAACACATGTCGATAATTCATTTGGCAACAGCTTTGAGTTTATTAAGAACAATGTGTATGGTACTTGTGTCCTTTTAGAATCCTGCAAAGCTTTCAAGAACATTAAAAGATTTGTTCATGTGAGTACTGATGAGGTATATGGTGAGACGGATGAGAATGCTGATGTGGGCAACCATGAAGCTTCACAGCTTCTCCCGACGAACCCTTACTCTGCATCTAAAGCTGGGGCGGAGATGCTTGTTATGGCATATGGTCGGTCATATGGTTTACCTGTTATAATCACAAGAGGGAACAATGTTTACGGGCCCCACCAATTCCCCGAGAAGGCAATTCCTAAATTTATTCTATTAGCCATGAAGGGGAAGCCCCTCCCAATTCATGGTGATGGGTTGAACGTTCGAAGTTATCTTTATTGTGACGATGTTGCAGAAGCTTTTGATATCATTCTCCATAAGGGTGTAGTAGGCCATGTTTATAACGTTGGAACAAATGAGGAAAAGAGAGTTATTGATGTGGCAATGGATATCTGTAGGCTCTTTTCATTGGATCCAACGGTTGCAATAAAGTTTGTGGAGAATAGGCCTTTTAACGACCAAAGGTACTTCTTAGATAGTCAAAAGCTGAATATTTTGGGATGGTCGGAGAAAACTAAATGGGTTGATGGGCTAAGGAAAACTATGGAGTGGTATGTGAGAAATCCCGATTGGTGGGGAGACGTTTCTGGTGCATTGCTCCCTCATCCAAGAATGCTCTCTTCTCCTAGAACAGGAAGAGATCATGTACAAGGCGGAGTAAGTAAGTCTAACTTTGGAGTACCGAATCCTGATGAAGCGCTAATAGATTGTGGAACAAATGGATCTATTGATATACCCAAAAGCCGCATTTAAATTTTATTGATGCTGAATTAATGTATTTTAGCAATCATTTTGTAGAATAAGATAAAAGGCAAGGGTGCAAGTGAAATGCTTCCTTGATCAGTCTCATATATTTATGATTTTGTTAGCAATAATTTTCAAAAATAAGATAAAAGCAAGGTTCCACGTGAATGCTTCCTTCATCAGTCTCATGTATTTCTGATTTTTTTTTTGCAATCATTTTGTAAAATAAGATAAAAGCAAGGATGCAAGTGAATGCCTCCTTCATCAATCTCTTGTATTTCTGATTCTTTTAGCAATCATTTTGTAAAATAAGATAAATGCAATGGTGCAACTATTATTTTTGATTGCAGGAAAAAGGGCTTTTGCTAATGCTCGACATATATGTGCTTTCTTAGTATTGATTACCGACTACTTAGTTCCAATATTCTTCAAAGGAGACAAAGCTCTGTACACATGGCAGCAGAGCAAGAAACAAGAACAAAACAACCAACCAAAAGTTGTACCCATAAATATGTCTCTTTATCATGAGCTGTGATGATGTAGGACAAGAAACCTATATATTTCAAGACTTTTTAAGATGTAGAAAAATTGTAACTTTTGATCCGGATGGAGATATGAGGCATTTTACATGTGTATGCTAAGCCTTTTGAAGGTTTATCGCGTGCATTGATCTTCCACTGTAAGCAGGTACAGTCAATTCAGCTCTATAGAACTTAGTCATAAATTAAAATGTACCTTTACTGTTCATCTTGTGACTAGTGATCCTGTTTATGTTATGAGGACAGTGCCCGTATTCTTCTGCAAGTTGTAAATGTTATAGTTCAGTTCTTTTTGCTGGAGACACTAGTTTAATTGGTAAAGAAAGGCCTTAGGTTTAATTTCTTGTTAATACGTTGATAAATACTTCTTCATGAGAATCCTTATTTTTTCATGTAACAATTAACGGGAAAATGGTCGTATAATCTTCTGAATGAGTTTCTCGAGTGGTTCATTAAAATTTACTTTATAGTTTCTGCACCAGACGAGGGAAAGAAACCGAAACATCTGGCAACACCGAATGATTAATACACGGAGGGGCACTATCATAAAGTACAAGTTGTTTGTCCACATCAACTCCGGCCTTAACAAGTTCGTAGGCAACACCATTGGTTTCTCTATGGCTGAAGTGTTAGGGATTATGCCCTAAAAATTCAATTGTATGATGCATTTGTTATTGATTTATGAAATTGTTCTTTTACAAGTTATGAGCATAATTGAAATTATACTATAAGATAGACGTAGTCTATAATTACATATGATAATCCAAATGGAAGTGTTGTTCCATGGGAAAAGACTTGGATTTTTTTTTTCATATGTTATTATAAATGGGTTGTAGTCGGTGATAAGAATGGGCGTCTTATCTGCTAAAGACTACAATATACTGTATTTGATGATTTGTCTTAATTATGGGAATATGGATTTCAAATCTATAGTATATTCGTGTAAATCAATAAGATTGAAATACTGAACCGGACCAAACAGATTATTTATTTTTTACTACTATTGAAAATAAATAATTTTGTACAATAACTCTTAATCCTATGATTGTCGTGGACTAATGTATCTAGTGTATATTGCTTTGATATATTTAGAAGTGAGGTCTTCGGTGACCAATATACTTTATACATTGGGCAATGACATAAAAATGTGATTGGAAAGGACATTCATATGGAATCTATAATCTCCATGAGAGATAAGATATATCCCCTATAATGAATTTGCAATGTTCAATTTTTCTAAAACTTTGGCCAAAGTGTTTCAAGTGAAGTGTCACTAAAATTATATGAAAAATAGTTTTTCATTTGGAAAATTGATAATAAGCAAATTGAGCATTATAGGATAAGATGTGAAGAATAAAATAATAGTAGTATTAATTTTATTTTTTCAAGGATATTTAATAGAGGAGTTAATGAAATATTTCTTTACGAAAGAATGGGAATTCAAAAAAAAATAAATAAATTGAAGTTAATTTTAGAGTGCAACAATATTTATTTAGTGGAATTAAATATTGTTAAGTGATATTAAATATTATCATGTGATGATAATTTGATTTAATCTACTTGGAGCTAAAATTAATTTTCCCTAAAGTCCCTTCGCAAACCTCAAATTGAAACTCTACAAATAAATACTAAAGTATCCATTAGATGGATAAGTTTGAACTTAGATGAAAAAAAAAATAAATAAATAAAATTAATGTGGGAAATATGTTTGGAAAAAGATATTTAATTAAATAATGATTTAATTAAAAAGGAAAAAGAAATTTAAAAAAAAAAAATAAATAAATAAATAATATTTGCGCGTGAACAATACGCGAGTACTGTTCACGCGAGCAGCCTGGCAGCCGTAATGAAAATTTCCTTTTTTCCTTTTTCACCCCACTAAGTTTTCTTTTTCTTATTTAACAATCCCACTTATTTTTTTTTATTCAAATTTCTTCCTTTTTCACCCTATATAAAGGGGTATCATTTACAAGTTCAAACACACCAAACAAAAACGAAAGCAAGTAGTTCTTGTATATTTTACGAGAGCAAGCTAGCTTTTAAGAAAATAAAATTCCTTTTACGGAGTTTTATTTTAGTAGTATTTTTTTTGGAGCCCACACTCCCGAGTTTGTTGAGGTATTGCGAAGAAGACTTTGTGGTGAATGAGTTCTTCTTCTACCGGGGAATTTCAATCTTCGGTGTAAGGTTTGCTTTCTTCTTTTTCAATTATTTTTATAGTTATTCAATTATTGATTTTAATTAAAGTGTTTAATTATATAGTCTTTTAATTGTTAACTATAGATAGGCAATAATTATTATTAATTAAAGTGTTTAATTAATTTCTTTAAGCCATAGTATATATGCTTTAATTTTTTGATGTCATGCATGTACGTAAAAGAGCTAGGTCTCTATTTTAATTCCGCTGCGTACCAATTTGGGTTCGATTTTGAATCGATTTTCACAACATGAAGACCACTGAAAGGTGCTCAAATTTAGTCAAGATAATTGCAATGTTGTGCCCAGAGTTCGAATCTCCGCCACTCCCGTATCCTTCTCAAGGCAACTTGCGAGTCAGTTTCAAGAATAATACGTGTAAAATTGAGAATGTGGCAGAGTTTTAGGCCTTCCCGAATAGCCCAAAGTTCAGCAATATTGTTAGATTATAGGCCAATGGCTCCCGCAAATGCCTTTATAAACATGCCTCGGTGATTAGGAATAATACCAGCAATTCAAGCTAGTCCCGGATTCAGGCGTGAGGTTCCATCAGTATTAAGTTTGACATACCCTTCAGGTTGGGGTAGCCAAATAAAATATCTTACAATGCGATTTTTTGTGTTTCGGTTGGGGAAAAGCTGCACGCAACTCCCTTATACGTCTCCATATCATATGAATTTTAATAAATTCATTGCAAAATAACCAAGCATTACATGCATTCCATACAAGCCATAATGCATAAATAATCATTGCTACGAGTATAAAAGTGAATGAATATGAGATACAGCAGTCAAGAAATTACCTGTCTCATTGATATGCAGAGGAATGAATTCTGTAATACCTTTGAATGCTGGGCACTGGACAAATATATGAAATGCTGATTTGGTGGCTGCCTGACACACTGGACACTGTTCAGATGGAATGCGATCACGCGTATGTAAATAGTGTGACGTGGGGAGGGCATCGAATGCTAGAAGCCAAAAAAAGAACTTGGAGGGAGGTGCCATAGCTTATTCCACGGGAGTGATGGACCACGGACACATCTCGTGGTGGTGGTTGCTTAGCTGTTGGTAAGCCGACTTAACAGTAAAGCAGCCATTTTGGTTTCTAACCCAAATGACATGGTCCGGAAACGAGTGATAGGGAATAGGTGGGTATGTTTGAATTTCATTTACTAAATCCCGGGGGAGGATGTGCGTAATAGGTGCTAACTGCCACGAGCGACTGATTGGGTTAATAAGCGCATTAACTTTGGGATCGCGGATGTGTATAGGTGTATGGTTGGAAATTGGATATGGGTCATGGGTCGCCCATGAGGGCTTGACCCTACTCATGTTAATTTGAAAGAAAGAAAAGTAAGGAGTAGTTTTTGTAGGATAAAACTACCCCAACTCCCTCCCTCTCTCCATATATATCTTATGTCTGAAATAAGATAAAAAAACAACACAATATAAGTGAAAAATTTGCGGCAAAAATGAGGGGTAAAATGCAAAGGCATAAAAGTCATATTGTGGTGTAAAATTGACAAAGGAGATTCACCATTTGAAGTATTTGGATCGTGGAAAGCATCTCTCTCCCCGTGACTGAGATTGTGGACATTTTAGAGCATCAAAACCGTGTGGAAGAAGTGTGAAACAACCAAGTTGCGATCCGCATTTGGTTATTATTTAATTATGTTGAAATCGCATGTTATATGTGATTTATTTCCATCAGACACTTGCTGTATCAATGGTATGTATGGAATGCATGTAATGCTTGGTTATTTTGCAATGAATTTATTAAAATTCATATGATATGGAGACACTCGTTCACCAGGGGAGGAGCAATAGGAGTCTCGCCGTTGGCCGGCGCATTAGGAGGATTCTCTCTACCCACTTGACTGTTAGGCTAGTCCTCAGGTGTTTGGTTCAGAACTTCATTGTCTATGGTTGGCTAACCGTTGTTCGTCATCCTATCTCCAGTAGTACGTGGTTGCGACCTAGTTTGCATGCTCAGTGGCTGGAACGTAGTTCCCACAAACGGCGCCAATCTGATAATGTCAAAATTTGTCAGATAATAGTTATCACGTGATTGACCACGTGGGGTGAAAGAACTGATCCAACACACGACAAACTAGGTGAGAGTTGGTGGATTTATAGACTGCACTCGACTATGGCGAACTGCCTAGTACCCGAATTGCTGGGATCAAGTCTATTCATAGTTCGATGATGGAGTTACTCTCAAGAGCCAATGTATTCTTTTACTGGGGGAGTCGATAATGAGCCACCCCAGCTCCTTTGAGGTAATTATAAGGAGCTGGTTATGGGCTATGGGCTCTTGGGCCCTATCTTGTCATCAGCCCAATAAGCTTGATTTAATTATTATTATTATTATTAGGCTAGAGGAATAACCTTACTACGCTTAATGGGTTGCCAGCCCTTTTTGGGCTTGGCTAATCCTCCCACCACGGGCATTCACCCGTGGTGGGCGCCCCGACAAGATTCGGGGACGGGTGAATTACTAAAATACCCCTAAACATTTTTGGCCCATATCACCTTGCAATTTGTAAACAGGTGATGGCCTTCATCCTCCATTGTGTTGCACAGTGAGCACAATGGAGATGACCATCTGTTCCTTTGAAAAAGGAATGAGGCAACGGGCAAAGCCACGTGTCCAAGCAACCAGCAAAAGAATTCAGCCTGTGGTGAAATTTTCAATTTCCAAATTGTTTTCCAAGGAAGAAGGGATTTTTCCGTTTTGGGGTAGTTTTCCCAGGTTTTGATATAAGCACTCTTAACTGTAAAAATGCCTACTTTTTACCATGCCCAAAACTGTGAGCTCAGTTTGTCACGATCAAAAGGTAACGGGACTCCCATAATTTTGTGAACCAAGTCTTTTGGAAGGGAATTTGAAAGTAGTTATTCATTCCAGGATGCTGAGTCAGGGTTGATAAAAAAATTAACATTCACATTTAAAAGATCCTGTTGTGGACCGAGTTTATGAAAGAAAGAAGAAGTTTCAGATAGGGGAGCAGCAAGGCAGGAAAGAAGATGCAGGTTAATAATTGTTATTATCCTTAATTGTATTTTAATTATTAAGTCTGTATTTAATTATTAGTATAGCAGTTAATTAATTAGTATAGCAGTTGGGTAGTTATCGTGTATTGGCTTAATTAAGGGATATGGGAGTTTGTAAAACATTATGCATATTTTATGAAAGTATTCGAGCACAGTGCTTGGGCACAAGAAATGGTTTCTTGTGAATTCTGATTTACTGAAAATTAGTTCTAACAAATTGTTCCGACCTGCCGGATCTCTACCCCACAATCATGACAAACACACGATCTGTTACTGACAAGGATAATCGATTGGAGAAATTAGAGGAACAATTCAGCGTGATGACTGAGGACCAGCGAGTGGTGCACAATCAGTTGAAGGAAATCATGGCTGTGTTAACCAGGTTGACCACAACGGCGCACCACCGCCGCCTGCTAACTCACCGGCAGGATCTATCGCACCGAAAATAGGCACCACTGATGACAGCGTTGCAGCAGCAACAGGAGCGTTTATAGTGGCACAATCGCATACGATATCCATTCCAACTTTTGATGGATCGACCCCATTGGCTGGCTTGCCCGAGCCGACCAACAGTTTGAAATTCATCGCACTCCACCCGATCAGAAAGTCCAATTGGCCATGGTTGCCATGGAAGGGCCAGCACTTCACTGGTTTAGATGGTTGCGCCACCGTAAATCGAACTCAAATTGGGCGGATTTTTCACAAGCATTGATGGTTCGTTTTGACGAACGCTATATAGGCAGCCCGTATGAACGACTTTCGGCGGTTAAACAGATGGGTAAAGTGGACGATTATGTAAATCATTTCGTCCAAATCGCGAATCAAGTACTGGGGCTCTCCGATGACCACTATATGGGCTATTTCATGCATGGGTTATATGAAAACATTCGAAGCAAAATACGATTGTTGCGCCCGGCTGATCTAGAAACCGCGCTGCATATGGCACGAGATGTTGAAGCGGATCTTCGCCTACAGACGGGAGAACGCACGGACAGGTTTGGAACTTCGTCTTTTCGTGGCACAAATTTTGCACCACGAAATTCGAATTACAGTAGGGCGCCTCTTTCGTTCGTGAGTGGTCGGGGGTCGCGCAACTTGGATCGTGAGACAGGGATTAACAACCGAAATCAGCCCACTCGGTCAATGGGTTCGAATCAATCCACTGCCCGTACTCAATTCCGTCGCCTCACCCCACAAGAATTCGCAGAATTACGGGCCAAAGGACTCTGTTTCCTTTGCAAGCAGCCATTCCATCCCTTGTTTGAATGTCCAAAGAAAGAATTACGAGCACTCTTGATTAAAGAAGGGGATCCTCCAGGGGTTAAAATTATCGAGGAGGACGAGCTGGGCGAGTCACACAAACCAATAATTATGGAAGATGAAGAAAAAGCTGATCATGCGGCGCTACCACTTTACACAATGGCTGGGTTATCCGGACCTTGAACAATGAGGTTGAATGGGATGGTAAATGGATATCCTGTCATAATACTCATCGACAGTGGTGCGAGTCACAACTTTGTATCTCGCACACTTGTAACCGGGCTGAAACTGCTACCGTCGACTACGGAGAAATTCGGGGTGCAATTAGGAGATGGACGGCGACAGGAGTCCGATGGAGTTTGCACAAATCTGAATATTCAGTTCGAACCGTGTACGATCATAACGGATTGTTATGTGTTTCCTCTCGGCGGTGTGGATGTGATTTTAGGAGTCGTGTGGTTAGAGACTTTAGGGGATGTTCAAATCAATTGGCAAAAGATGACGATGGCATTTGAGGATGGTGACGAGCTAGTGCGACTCCAAGGAGACCCCGCCTTGAGTCGAACACACGTGGGACTTAAATCCTTATTGAAGACACAAGCTTATGCATTTTGGGCTATCATTTGGCAGGAAATGAGCTGTTCAGCAACAAATTTCAGCATAAATGCAATTGAGGCAGAGTCATGGCAAGTTGAACAATTATTGGAAGAATTTTCAAATGTGTTTGGAGAAATTGAGGGGCTGCCACCCAGTCGTCCCACCGACCATCACATTGAAATAAAACCAGGATCTGAACCTGTATCGGTACGTCCATATCGTTATGGGCAAACACAAAAGGATGAAATCGAACGTCTTGTGAAGGATATGCTGTTAGTCGGACTTATACAACCCAATTCTAGCCCGTTCTCAAGTCCCGTGTTATTAGTGAAAAAGAAAGATGGCAGTTGGCGATTCTGTGTCGATTATCGAGAGTTGAATAAGGTGACTATTCCGGATAAATACCCTATTTCGGTCATACAAGAGATGTTGGATGAATTGTCAGGATCCATAATATTTTCAAAGATTGATCTTTGTTCGGGTTATCATCAGATCCGTGTCGCTTCACCGGATGTGCCGAAGACAGCGTTTCGTACACATAATGGGCATTACGAATTTTTGGTGATGCCGTTTGGATTAACAAATGCGCCGTCCACATTCCAATCCACGATGAATGACTTGTTCAGGTCCTATTTGCAAAAAATTGTATTGGTATTTTTCGATGACATTTTGATTTACAGCAAATCAGTTTCAGACCATATTCAACATGTACATTGTGTTATGAGCATTCTACGAGCCAATCAATTTAAAGCGAACCAAAAGAAATGTGCTTTCGGTTGCTCCCATGTTGACTATTTGGGTCACATTATATTCGCCGAGGGTGTAGCAATGGATCCTTCAAAGGTAAAGGCAGTCACGGGTTGGCCAAAACTGAAGTCGCTTCGGGACGTGCGGGGTTTCTTGGGACTCACGGGGTATTATCGACTCTTTGTGCATAATTATGGACTCATAGCTCGACCTTTGACTCAATTGCTTAAGAAAGACGCCATGGGAAAACTCGAGTGGTCGGATATGGCAGATAAGGCATTTGAAGAATTGAAAGCTGCCTTAACAGCAGCCCCAGTCTTAGTAATGCCAAATTTCTCGCAACATTTTGTGATCGAATGCGATGCATCGGGAATGGGGATTGGTGCGGTACTAATGCAATCTGGTCGGCCAATAGCTTATTTTAGCAAAGCATTATCCAGTAACACATTAACAAAATCAGCATACGAGCGAGAGTTAATGGGTTTGGTCTTAGCCGTTCAACATTGGCGTCCATATTTGATCAGGAGGCGATTTACGGTACGTACTGATCATAATAGTCTTAAACATCTTTTATCTCAACGTATTGTTACACCGTCACAACAAATTTGGGTAGCCAAAATCTTGGGCTACGACTTTGAGATTGAGTACAAGCCGGGTCGGGCAAATTCAGTCGCTGATGCATTATCACGAAAAGGAGACTTGATGGCTATTAGCGGACCATTATGGCCTGAAATATCACAAATGATGGACGAACAGCGCCGTGAAAATTTTATTTCGAATGTACTTGCTGATTTGAAACGTGACACTTCAAGTCGCCCGGGATTTGAAGTGATTGGTGGGAGATTATTTTACACAGGTCGATTGGTTTTGGCATCAGATTCGGCATGGATTCCACATTGGTTGTACGAATTTCATGACACACCGGAAGGGGGTCACGCGGGTGCATTTCGTACTTATAGGAGATTGGCCATGAGTGTTTTTTGGCGAGGGATGTTCAAACGAGTTCGGGACTATGTGGCAAATTGTCTAGTTTGCCAGAAAAGCAAATATGAAGCCACTTCGCCAGCGGGCTTACTCCAACCGCTACCCATTCCCGTGGCAATTTGGGAAGACGTTTCCATGGACTTTATTACGGGATTGCCAAAATCTCAGGGGTACACGTGTATTATGGTCGTAGTGGATCGTTTATCCAAGTATGGGCATTTTGTGGCACTTCGATCACCCTTTACTGCACGAACAGTGGCTGAAGCATTTACCAAGGAAATTGTGAGGTTGCATGGAGTGCCTCGTTCAATAGCAAGTGACAGAGATCCCGTGTTCGTCAGTTCATTTTGGCGCGAATTATTTAAGTTGCAAGGTACAAAGTTGAAATTTAGCTCGGCATATCACCCCGAAACCGATGGCCAAACCGAGGTGATAAACCGCACCTTAGAAACTTATCTGCGTTGTTTTATATCCGAATAGCCGAAGAAGTGGGTGGGCTAGTTGGCATGGGCAGAATATTGGTATAACACTTCGTTTCAAACGACGGCGAAAACAACTCCATTTAACATCGTTTATGGGAGAGCGCCATCTTCTTTACTGCGATTTCTACCCGGAGAATGCAAAGTTGAGGCAGTGGCGGCTGTTCTCGGGGAACGAGATGAAGTTTTGAGCAATTTGAAGTATAACCTCACTCGGGCTCAACAAATCATGGTTAAATATGCGAATAAGCATCATCGAGATGTAGAATTTCAGGTAGGGGATAAGGTATTTCTCAAAATCTGGGCACACCGTCAAACTTCGTTAGCCGAGAGAGCTCATACAAAATTGACAGCAAAGTATTATGGACCTTTCGAAGTTGAGGGAAAAGTGGGGCAGACGGCCTATCGCTTACGACTCCCGGACACAAGTCGGATTCATCCAGTGTTTCATGTGTCGCTAATGAAATGAGTTGTGGGGACTCATCCGGTAGAGGGTGAACTACCATCGAGTTTGGCACTCACGGATAGTAGCATTTTTGAACCAGAACTGATAATGGATTGGTGAGAACAAAAAGTGGGCAGCAAGGTGGTCCGACAAGCCTTAATTAAATGGCGTGGTAAGGCGCGCGAAGATGCTTCTTGGATTGATGAAGTGGTGTTGGTGCAACAATTCCCTAATTTCAGCCTTGAGGACAAGGCTAATTTCAAGGGGGGACGAGTTGTTGTGGACCGAGTTTATGAAAGAAAGAAGAAGTTTCAGATAGGGGAGCAACAAGGCGGGAAAGAAGATGCAGTTTAATAATTGTTATTATCCTTAATTGTATTTTAATTATTAAGTTTGTATTTAATTATTAGTATAGCAGTTAATTAATTAGTATAGCAGTTGGGTAGTTATCGTGTATTGGCTTAATTAAGGGATATGGGAGTTTGTAAAACATTATGCATATTTTATGAAAGTATTCGAGTACAGTGCTTGGGCACAAGAAATGGTTTGTTGTGAATTCTGATTTACTGAAAATTAGTTCTAACAGATCCTCAGGTGGTTCAAAAAAGATTTTCAAGCTTCTGTTTCCCTAACCAAACATCCTTCTAAAGACTCACAATTTCTCCATTCCAATACTCCAAAAGAGACTATTTTTAAGATTCTGCCAGCAAGCTCCAACATTTTTCCAAAATCAACTAGGATGCTTTTTGATTTTGCACTCCAAAAAGGATTCATTTGGAAAATATTTGGCTCTAAGAGATTTTGAAAGAAAAGAGCTAGGTTCTTTAAATTCTCCTTGAAATTTTAAGCAGAAGCTTAGTTAAGGGTTGAAAGATTTCGAATTCCCAGTCCTCCCCCCCATTCTTTTTGGCTGGCACACTTTGTTCCAATTAACAAGACTCGGTCTCTTAGTGTTGGCTTTGGCATTCCATAAGAAACTTTTACACAATTTATATATACTATCAATAATGCAGACATGCAACTTATAGACACTCATAGCAAAGACAGGCATATTATTAAGAACATGTTTAATAAGAACAACTCTCCCTGCATACGACAAGAATTTTTTATACCAAGTATTTATGTGGCTTTGCACTTTGTCAATAATCTCAAAAAATGTGAACCTAGAGACTCTACATAAGATTACTGGTAACCCGAGGTATTTCTCGTTAGGTCTTTGTGGCTCTAGGTTAAAGGTCTTGACTAAGGAAAACCTCCTTTCACTATCTGTATTTTTTGAGAAAAAAACAATGGTCTTTTTCCAATTGACCGTTTGGCCAGCAGCTTTAGCAAAGTCACTCAAGACGACTTTAATTTGCTGGACAAATATATCATTTGAGTTATAGAAAATAATGCAATTGTCCGCAGAGCTAAGTGTGGGTATGTTTGGTGCGTTTCTAGCCAAAGGAAGAGTGTCGATTAAGCCCTGTTTAACATCTCAGATCAGACGGAGATTGAACAAGTCCATACAAAAACTAAACAGATAAGAGGATAACGAGTACCCTTGTCTCAAGCCACACTCTGCTTCCCAGTATTCCAAAACCACACCATTTATTGAGAGGGAGAAAGAAGCCATTTGAAAACAACTTTTGATCGGATGAATAAATTTTTGAGGGAAATTGAATTTTTCCAGATTAAAAACAATGAAATCGCAATTTAATTTATCATAAGCTTTTTCTAAATCTATTTTTAGGACCATGTAGTTCTTTCTTCCTTTTTTTTATTCATGGAGTTCAATAGTTCGTATGCAAGAATAATATTATTTGAGATTTGCCCACGGGCCACAAGAATGTTTGAAATAATTTTATAAAGAACATTACAGAGGCTATTGGGCGGAAATACGTTTTTAGGGTAGGGTTTTTTGGTATCAAACAATTTGGGTATGATTTAGTTTATCAAATAGACGGCCCGTTTGGAAAAAGCCCAAAATTGTTTCGTAACCCCCGATTGGACAATGGCCTAATAGGTTTTATAGAAGTGGGCATTGAGGCCATCTGGGCCTGGGGGTTTAAGGTTCCCAATTTGATTCAAAGCCTGGTTTCCTTGGGTCAACAGGGTCCAGAAGTTTGTGGGTCTGAGAGTTATCAAGTTTTGGCGTGTCAACATCAAACATTTTCAAGTCCGGTGTAAACACTCCTCCCTCAAAAGATTGAAAATAATTTATGAAATTTTTCGCAATTTCTTCTCTCTCTTTTATCCAAACATTTTCCTCATTTTGAATACCTTGAATTAGATTTCTCCTTCTACTGCCCGAATCATAAGCATGAAAAAACGCTATGTTTTTCCCCCAATTTCCAGCCAAAGAACATGTGATTTTTGTTTCCAGTATAGGTCTTTTTGAAAAAGGAGATTTTTTAGGTTAGATTTTTTTTTTCTTCTCTAGCAATAAAGTATCAATATTCATGAAATTAAAGCTATTTTGATAAAATTAAAGATATTTGACAAATTTTTGGTGATGTTAATTGTCACACCAAAATTTGATAGACGAAAACATTATATACCCTTCTTCAATTCTAAAACAATACGGATTACTGATATTATATATTAGACCCCTAAATTATTGATTTGTTCTTAAGATCCAAAATATTAAGGCCTGTTTATTTCATTTTGGAAGATGTCTTTGGAGAGATAAATTTATAGCACGTTGTGTATTTTGGTGAAAATGTGTTTGAGTTAGCTATTCATTTTGAAGTAGTATTGGGTGGTTATTTGGTGAACTAAGCTTAGTTTTTAAATTTTTAGAGGGAACATAAATTACGCCAACATTCGGACCATGTCAATTTTTGTTTGAAAAAGTTGTGTTAATAGTTACCTAGCTAATGATCAAATAGTAAATATGATATACCTTTTTAAATGATCCTAATATATATATATATATATATATATATATTGTATCGATGTAATTTTATATATAAGTGTTTTTATTACGTAATATATACATAAACTATAATAATATATAGGGAGTTGATATTAGCACTCTCAAAAGTGTTAACCACACTCCCCATCCACTTTATTTTTAACTAAATGACCAAAGTGCCCATATATTATGCGAACACACAGTTTCTCTTAATATTTAAGACAAATATAACTTTCAGTATTTTATTCATTATTTTTAAGGTTTACTTATATATTTTTAATGTTTGAACATTATTATTAATTTTTTAAAATAATAATTATGAAATAATAATATTAGCTTTCTTACACACATTAATTAAAATCACGTCAATTTTCTAACATCAGTTCAAGTTTTTTCTTCATATTTCACAATAGATCAAACATAAGGAAAAAAAGAATATTAGTTAGAAATAATATATATGTACCTAAAATAATAATATAGCGTTCTTACATACATTAGTTAAAATCAAGTCAATTTTTTTTATATCAGATCAAATTTTAACTCCATATTTTTACATCAGGTCAAACATTAGACAAAAAATAATATTACTTATCAATAATATTTGTCTAAAATAATAATATTAACATTTTTACACCATGTCAAGTTTTTACTTCACATATGAAGTCCAATATCTATTAGGCAAAAAAAGTAACATAAAATAATCATTTCGAATTTGTGGTGAGTATTAATTAACTCTTTTTTTTTTCTTTAGTATTTGAGTTGATGTCAAAGAAATCACATAAAATAGTATTCTTGTACATTTCTTGTGTCAAAGACTAGAAAGACGAATAATGCCTCCTAGTCTTATTTGGTCCCCACACTTATAATTCGTTCTATACACCCACTTATTTATGCCTTATGCTAATTATATTATTGCAATTTTATTCTAATTGAAATAGAATAAAATGGAGACATTTTATGACTTTGAAATCTTGTATTAGTAACATAGTCCATTCAATTTGGCTAAAAATAAATTAAGAAAGAGGTGGTCATTTGGATTTCATATCAGTAGTTGTAATGTAAATGCTACACTTATAACGTATAGGGGATTTGTGTAACGCCCCGATTCACCTACCTGCTATAATAATGATGTAAAAAAATTCAACTCATATAAATTATTTAAAACAAATTCCAATATTCTAAATAATATGGTTCAGAGCTCTACAATTTAAAAGTAGAAGACCACTAGTGAAACAAGACACGGCATTTCATTCCATCGGTCTACTTTTATCTAAATTTTGAATCAAATACTCCATGTTGACTTCTTTGGATTCCTTCAAGGTCACTAGCTCGAGACGTCTTTACTAAGATGAGTTTGCACTCCAGCCGTCTTGGAACATCACCCTCGAAGATCAACCACTGTCCCACCTATTCCATCTTGTCGTGGGGAAGGGGAGACATAAGTGATGAGCTACTAAGCCCAGTGAGAGCTGGTGTGTGCATGTGCGGGGTCAAGTATGTACACAATACTATTGTCCTAATGCATGATTTATTCATTTATTCAAGCACAACATCAATAGCTATTAAGTAATTCAACCGAACAATCATGTACATATATGAATAAGAAGATTGTATAGATCAATTTAAGCGATAGACCATGTTATGGGCAACCAATTGAAGCTTGTAAAGAACAGATCAAGTGAGAGTCGTATCGTATAGAATATACGAAGCCGTGAATGGTATCCCTAGCACAAATCAGAGAATCAGATCAGATAAACCACCTTTTAGCTCCCAAGTGAACATTTACTACCTTATCCTCCAATTGCAAGGAGCGACCCCGTGGACCGCATTGAACTAGCCATGCCTAGGTACATGGCGGCGTCGATCACAACTGTAGACAGCCTCCAACCCAGTCGTGAAAAGACACCTAAGTGGGCACTGAACGACGAAGCCTTTACCAGCAGCCCAATGCTACCCCAGCGTGCCCCGCGAACTGTCCAACCCCGGGCCCATAGACCGAATCAAGACCACTTTGAAATAACTTATTCAAGACCGCCTCGCATGAACCCATTTAGGACCGCTTTGTAGAACATATCCAGATCTGCTTCATATGAAGCAACCATGAACAATTGGTACCCATGATACAATAATTAATATGACCAAATAACCTTTTTCATGATTATTTCAATTGCAAGCAATACATATTTATTCCTCAAGTTTTGCTAATAAAATACTTATTGTAAGTTTAAGTGGTACTCACAAATATGTAAAGAAATACCATAAACTTTAATTATCACAATCACAAGATAATAATAGAGTAAAACACTATAGTTATCACATATAAGCATGTATAACAATTATATAAAACACATTTATGGTGCATTCTATATGGTTGACAATGATAATAAACATTACGGAATAAAATAAACTACTAAACCAAGCACTCTCAATAAGAAGCAATTCATTTGGAATTTCTCCTCAATTATCCCATGGATCCAAAGCTGTTTAAAGGTGCAATGCTAGTCACGTATACATGATGTGTGTGTACAAATGCCAAGCCAATGTATTAACAAGCCATCTTGAATAGCATGCTATCTAGAAGTATATAACTCTTTAGAGATGACCCATTAAAATATAATGAGTGCGCCGGTTCACAACAAGAGAGAGATTTGATAAAAAATGATCGGATTATTACTTTCTTACCAAGAACTAAATAGCACAAGTACACTATTTATGTGTTCGTGTGTGCATATACATGTTATAAGAGAATCAAATATAACTAAGTTTTAGCTTTGAGTCATAGGTTCTTTCAGTCCCTAGCAGTTTGATCAAATTAATTAAACGATTCATGCACTCCGGTAATAAGAATAAACTATTGACTAAGCAGCAAAGAATTGATCAATGAATTGATCCACAAAGTAAAATCCCAAACATGGGTACCCACTTCCAAAGTACTTCAATAATTAAACTAAGTGAACAATTAGTAACTTTATTTAATGCTGCTTACACTACAAAAAAATAATAATTAATAATGACAAATTATCAAGTGACAATATCAAAATTGTCACTAATTGTAAATTTTTTGTTTTGTTACAAGAATAGGTTTTACATATTTAATAGTGACAAGATTTGTATAGAAGTTGTCACTCTTTATAGTTAGTGACAAGAAAATTGTTGTCACTATTGACAATTAATGACACGCCTTTAGTGATAACTTAATAACAACAATTATAGTTGTCACTCTATTTGTGTTGTCACTAAATTATCACTATATATGTGTCACTCATTGTCAATAGTGACAACTTTAGAGAAACTTTTGTCACTAAACATTCTTATAGTGGCAAAGCAAACATCCTTGTCATTCATTCTTTATATCTAGTGATAATTTTAATATTGTCACTAGTATTATTTTTTGTTGTATTTTTTGTTGTAGTGTTAGGGAATTAACTAATTTCACCAGTGACAATATGCAAAGAAACAATTAGTAATTTTAAGATTTAATCTCACAACTAACTTCAACAACAACGCTAAATTGTTATCATTCTTCTGGATAATGTAACCTTTAAACTCTTCTACTTAATTAAAGAATTGTTAAAGCATGCGTAAATAACTTCTGATTGAACCACTTAATTAAAACATGCATGTCAAATTAGCAGCTCGTTATTGATTTAACAACTAACTAAATCACAAGGTTAATGGATTAATAGTTTATTAGCACTGTGTTAACAACTTTCGAGGCTAAATTCACCGTTCGAACAATTTTCTAGAGAAGCCAATCCGTGGTTCACTTGAACAAGGATGATATATCAAAATTAGCCACTACAAATAATTGATAATAGGATGTAAACAACAATTAAATATCCAGAGTAATTAAAGAAAAGAGGATAATTAAAGACAAGAGGAAACACGTACCTGATGTGTGGGCGTAAAGTGGGTTCTTATGTTTATATATTATATACACACACATATAGGCATGTATATGATATAGAATGTGGCCACTTTCCGGAGAATAAGGTGGCAGATTTTGAGAAGGACACGTATAGCTAAGTTTCCATATGTTAATCACGTCAAGTTTTCTGATTTTACAAATTGGGCCCTAAACTTTTCAGCTATTATATTTTGACCCCTAAACTTGGTAGAACTTGCAGTATAGTCCAAATGTATAAATTTTTTTCCTGTCCACTCTTTTGAGTTTTACTATTAATTTTGAACACGTGAAACATAAATTCATTTTGGTGCATTGACCCCATTTTCTTCATTATTTTATCTTGATCTGTAAAGCTTAATAGAAATTTCACTTTTCTCAACTTTTAAGAAAGTTCTTACTGAATAACTTTAAGCAATGAAATATTTAGAGGATTGAATTGAGCACATACATATCACACAATTCATTATAATCTCAAATGGCAATCGAATCAGGGGTAAAATATAATCAAACATGAAGACAATATGTACTTACTGTTGCGAACTAAAATTATGAAACAATATAAATAATTAAACTTACTAAAAAATGTGGGGCGTTACATCCTTCCCCCCTTAAAAGAATTCGGCCCCTGAATAATTCTCACTAATTTTTTTTCTGGAAAGTAAGTTGCACATCTACCTCCAGCAGTCGCATCTCTTAGTTATCCCAGCCTAACTAAATTATCTTTTCTCAAGACTATTGTTAACTTCGAACTAAGGCTTTTTTTTGTAATTTTAGAATAACATTCAAGTTCTTTACTTGTTCATAGATAAGATTAAATGAATTTGAACAAGAAAGTGGTTGGGTAATTCTAAAGTTTAAGACTAGATAGATAGGATAATGATCAGAGGTAAACAAGAAAGAATTCTTTATTTTTTTTTAGCAAAAATCTTAAGCATTTAAGTCATAAGATACAAGTGATTCTTTGAAGAACGTACTATAAATCATTATGATGACAGAGATCACATTCCAAGACATTTTATAAATAGGATTCAGTCAACAGTAAACAAGGAATGATGTTACCACAAGTATTTTGTATTTTTTTTTCTTTTGTTTTTTTATGACGATGATTTTGAGAGTAGGAGAATATCAAATATTTCTAAGACAAAGGCTGCCGCGATCATTATGAAGAAGACACAAGTTTTAGGGCTACGGGTTAGCGGCATGGTTCGCCGTAACGGTCGCGGTGTTCGTCGCGGAGGCCACCGTTCCAGTTCCATGGCATCGTCGCGGAACGATCACGGACGTTCCACAATTTTTTAGCTTAAATTGCTCAAAAATTATATAAAAAAAATTGATTAACAATAAGCTCGTTGGATGCTGCATATATATCAAGGAACGGCCCTTCATATATCATAATACAGAAGGTAGAATTTTTCATTAATATGTCTACAGTTTACTGAAAAGTGCAGGGCAAGTTCCGTTCCACACATGCCCGTTCCACCCGTTCCGGCACCGTTAAATCGCCGGAACGGCCGCGTAGCAGCAGCATCCCGTCTGTCTCGCCGTTTTTCGGCCGTTCCGACGCGTTCCAAATACAAAACCGAGTTGACCTGGAACTTTGGCACGCCAACGGTCGTTCCCGTTCCGGAACGACCGTTCCGGCAAACCATGGTTAGCGGATGACAAAATAGAACTAAACCTAAGAAATAAGTTCAGATATTTACCCAAGTAATTTAGAGGATATGTTCCTCAAAATGTGAAGTATAATAAGAATAAGAAAAGCTAACTAGTTACCTCAATCGTTAAGGAATTACTCAGATAGCTGGAAACACTTTCGAGTAAATGTTATCATGGAATCATGTGAAAACATATCAAATGGCACATAGTTTAAGAGAAATATCGGTTAAAAAAAAAAAAAACCTTTTACAAATGACTAAATAAAATGCAATTACTGATACGCACATCAATCAGTCAAATAATTAAACTCTTATTTGACATTTCACTTTCTTATCACCAATTACACAATTCATCACTCATATAATCAAGTGAGAGATGCATATATCGCTACAAGAAAAAGATAGAGTAACAACAATTAGTTAGACAAATAAAGTTCGTTATAATTAACTTAGTGATCTATTCAACTATATTGCCATTACCACTTCCTATTATCTTAGCAAGATCTAATCGCTGGGCTACAGTAGCATTACATGACAATTTCTATCAAAATCCAAGTCTCACGAGCAAATTCATGATGCAGTAGGATAGCAGAGCTATAAATTCACTAAGACTACATATCAAATGAATATATTTTAGTTATACTCTAATAATTGAATTCATAAGAATTTTAATTTCCCCCTTACCCTTTCACATACGATCATATAATTTTGTAGCAAGTCGAACAGCTAATTAGAGAAACGTGCACCACAATTAGTTAAGAAATACTACTTATTTCTTTTAATAGTCAGGCGAGTGAATAAAATTTCAAATAACGATCCACCTGGCTTCCAAATAAAGAGGGACCATAAGGCACTACTGAGTGAAAGAGCCTTCAATTCTGACTACTCTTGACTGGTACCTTTTTGAGCGAACTCTAACTGGTACCTGAAGTCCATGAATAATATCATTTATACGGTTCTTGAAAAGTTTTCAAGAGTTTAAATAAGAAAATTTCAATCAACAGAACTATTGAAAATGATAGGCCTGGATAGTTAAAAAAAAAAAATTATAAGCACAAATTTTCCCAATTAAATTCTCAAGAAAAATATAAACTATATACATTTCAACTAAGAAATCGGTATAAAGTCAACAGAATAAGTTTGACATGATTTGCAATTCAACTATGGTTACTCCGGGGAAAACACTTGGGTGCACCCGGTGTGGACCCCACATGGGTGCACCCACACACATAATCTATATATAATAAAATAATATATATAATATAATATTAATTTGGGAAAATGGCATTTTTAGTCCCTAAAGTGGCCAGAAAGTGTCAGAGTAGTCCCTCAAGTGAAAAAATTAACATTACCGTCCCTCAAGTCATATTTTGAGTTTCAATGTGGTCCTTCTGATCAGTTTCCGACCACTTTTGTCCGGCCAAGGTGGCAAAGCAGGGGTACGCTCGTCTTTTTTGTTTCTTTTTTTCATTTTAGTCCCTAAACAGAACAAATTTATATCAATTAGGTCCCTGGTCAATATTTAACCAAAAGAAGCGGCAAAGGCCAATATCCTTTCACCATGTAACCTAGCCAAGGCCAATATTTCATGAATGAATGATTAATTGAGGTTCATCTAATCTAATGAATGGACAGGGGTGATCATAGAGAATCAAGAAAAAACTCTTCCCATAGTTAGGCCACCAGTTAAGAAATGGGGCTAACCTTACTATTTATTAAGTCTTGGAAGAATGATAATCTTCTATGATACTAATTAATAGCTAGTTTAATCAATAAACACATAATTTTATATACCATTCTCCTTTCTTCTTCCTTTTCACTTTCCTTTCCTCTTCTCCTATCTATTTAACATTTAATTTTCTTTCACTCTAAAATCTTCTCTACTGGCACATGCAAGACCACTACTGCCATCATATTCTCATTCCCACTTACACATAAATACAGGGCACACACATATCACACCATACAAACATTTGTAGCAAACTCAAGGAGTAACAACAGGTATACAAGAGTAGATACGCTTTGAATTTACCTATGCCGATGTTAAGCTTCGTCATGTTACTCTGCCATGATTTACGTTCCACCAGTCAGCAGCGTACAATCCTGCACAAATACTCACACCATATTCTTCGCCACCATCATCGCGCTCAGAAGCAAGGAAAATTATCTATCACCTTGCCGGAATTCAGTCCCGAGACCCGTGTTCTTGTTTGAATTCGATCTCCTCAATTTACACACATTCACACTCGCTACTCTTCTTTGTCTTTTCCAAATTTCAAAATCTGATTTTCTTAACAACATATGAATTTTTATATTTTGGGTAAATCTAAAGGTAAAGAGTTGGGCTAAAGGTGTTAAAAGGAAGGAGGTGTCCTTCTCCCGTCTTGACACGCTGATAGTGGGATGGAGGAGTGTTTTTGCTTTCAGATTTAAGCACTTTCTTCGTCTCATTGAACGTTGAAAGCAACTACAATTTAATCCCAAAATACACTAATTTCAGTTTGACCCAACTGAACATCACCTAATTGGGCAACTTAACCCCGAAGAGATAATTAAACAATCATTTAAGTCCCCAAAAACAATTCCCACATGAGTTTTAGTCCAAATCAATAAATTATAATGAATCTTTCAAGTTAAATACTTCAAGATATATATAATCGCTATATCCCTTGAAACCGTGGGGCATCACAATCACACTCCATTTCAACATCCTCATTTGTATTATTCGAAGCTTTGTCTGTGTTCATGAACTCCGAATTACGGACCCCACTCAAAATGGCTAGCCAGCACTTGGAAACACGAATTTTGTCAAATACATAGTCCCTTTCCTGCTTCTTTTGCTCAAATATTGACCAGGGACCTAATTGACACGAATTTATTGTGTTCAGGGACTAAAGTGAAATAAAAAGACGAGCATACCCCTGCTTTGCCACCTTGGCCGGACAAAAGTGGTCGGAAACTGATCAGAAGGACCACATTGAAACTCAAAATATGACTTGAGGGATGGTAATGTCAATTTTTTCACTTAAGGGACTACTCTGACACATTTTGGCCACTTCAGGGACTAAAAATGCCATTTTCCCTATTAATTTATATAATATTTTATAATATTATTATGTGTGTGGGGTCCACACTGGGTGCACCAAAGTATTTTTCGTTACTCCGGGATAGGAAAAAGTTCTCAAATAGCGACCACATGCAAATTCGTAGAACTGAGTAAAAATGATGGAGCGGGTGATAGAATGACAATTCTAGTGTGTCACGACGAAAAAGATATAAGAGTAAAGACTTGAGGGTTTCTAAGAAACAAGAGGGACTTTTATCTATTTCCTGTAGGAGAGTACATGCAATAATGAAGAGAAAATCTATAAATAAGTTAATTACAGTATGACGGAAATTAATTGCATACAATACGTGCGATTGCAATATATAAACACTTACAAAATGCGAATCTTCACTTGGTTGTTTCACAGCCTCTTTTTCACATGTTTTTGATGCTCCAATTCGTCCACAAACTCAATCAAAGTGAGAGAGTTGTTTTCCACGATCCAAGTACTTCAAACCGGTGAATTTCCTTTGTCAAATTACACCAAAAAATATAACTTTTACACCTTTACATTTTACCCCTCATTTTTGCTGCGGGTTTTCTTCCCTTTTTTTAAGTGTGTTTTATCATATATTGAATATAGAATTATAAGGAGAGGGAAAGGAAGTTGATGGTAGTTTTTTCCTACAAAAACTACTCCCTCCTTTTCTTTCTTTCAAATTAATATGGGTAGGGTCAAGCCCTCATGGGCGACCCATGATCCATATCCAATTTCCAACATCTCAGTTTGTGAGAATATATATTATACGCCCCACAAGATTTGTGTTTTAGCAACGTGATGGTGGACTGGTTTCTAATCTCCTCGAGGACGTGCACCTGAGATGAGACACTGTTGTGAACTAATGAGTTTTATCCTGGAGTTGTGATCAGCCGTTAGAACCTGCACGTAGAGAGACAATCGTGACTTTAGAACAACGACATCGTCGTGACTCTCCATTGCTCCAGCATCATATTTACCGACTTTTATATGGTTTGATTTATATTTATATATTATTAAGTTATGATAATTCTATTGAATATATTGCTGATATTATTTTATTATTCCATAACCACAACACAAAATATTTACAACAGTTTTATGTCAAACAAAATGTAATGGTCTGAGAATGTATTATGCGTCTATCTCTTTCACATAACTGAGAACATTAAACTCTTATAACATGGAATATTTCAAAGAACTGGAGCATGACTCAAGCAATTGAATTACATGTTTGCCAGGTGATGTGCACCAAAATTTCTACGGGCACGATTGTAATTAAAGTTGTAATTTACTTGGACCGGATTATCCTCTAGTAGCAATGCCCGGTATAGCTGGGTACAATTAATGTGGTTGAGCCCATGTGACCAAAGGTCTATCATCAAATGAGCTCAATCTGGCAAGTGGGCTACACTAATAATTGGGTTGATAAGCACAAAGTATATATTCACTATTATAATAAATAAGCAAATGGGACGATAGCTAAGTTTTGGCTCATAGCCCACCATCAGCTCTATATATACCCCAAAAGAGCTGGTGATAGATCATTATCTGCTCTCTCTCTCCACAAAAAAGTGACTAGAGAAATCTGTTGGCATCCTTTGAGAGCAATTCCACTATTAAAGTACAAAAAGACTTGATCCCATCGTAGTGGGTACGTAGGCAACTTGCCTATAGCGAGGGCAGTCTAAAAATAAATCAATCCATTGCCTAGTTTGTCATAAGTTGGGTCAGATTCCCTCCCCACGCGGTAATCACGTGACACTTTCACATATTTACAATTTTACCCCGCATCAGTTGGTGCCGTATTTGGGAACAGCGGTTTAAACACTGAGTATGCAAAATAGGCCTCAAGCACGTACCACTGGTGTTAGGATGACTAGCAACAACGTGCCGACATCAGGCGATGGAGTTCCTAACCCCACACTGGAAGAAGGTCTGCCAGGCGTTCATGTCAATGGAGAAAATCCAAATCCACCGCCTCCAGTGAATGAATAAAATGTGCCTCCTGTGGAACCAGTGGTGATTCCACCCCCTGCTAATAGGGTGTTCGAGATCACCTAAGAGGCACTCCTTGATCTTGTTGAAAATGCCTCGGTGCGAGCAGCGGCTCGAGCTATCTAACAATATGCCTAAGTGTACCCATCTCACGCGACGCCCGCTTTATCAGGTGTCGGGGGTCAAGACCCCCTGGTGGTGAACCCTCAAGATGCACCCTCACCTCAAGAGAGGAGGCCTCGATTATACCCCCTCATTCAGTGCATAAGGATCAACAACCTCAGGAAAAGGAGCGTCCCCCGCTAGTTGAGCCTAGTCAATCCTCCCATCAAGGTCAGAAGTCCCTGATCCCTGGCGAGAGTGGATCAATGCAATCCAACTCCTGGGGTGAACAGGGCAGTGCATGAAGAGGAAGAGAACAATGTGGTTTTGCCTCATGAGAGGCCGCCACGGGGAAGAGATAGAAAGCCAGCACCCCTAGCTCTCCACATAGAGGTCGAGTCTCCTTGATCCCCGAAGAGACACTGCCGAGGTGAGAAGACCAGTGTAAACAAACACCTCACCAAGATGAAAGCCTGGAGAATAAGGGAAGATACGAAGACATGCAACTCCTCTCCCTAGTTGTGGCACCCCGTAAGAGAAGTCCTTTCTACCCGGCCATCTTGGTAGAGTCTATACCATAAGCACTAAAGATACCACACTTAGCGAATAAGAGGTAGCTGGAGACCCTCAAGAGCATGTTGATAAGTTTAATGCAAAGTCTAACATGTACAACATCAGCGATGCGGCCTACTGTAAGTTTTTTCAAACCACTTTGTCTGGTTGGGCCCTCAGCTGGTTTAACCAACTACCCGCCGGTACCATCACCAGCTTTGAGCAACTAACACAACGTTTCCTCAACCATTTCTCCATGAACAAGAAATATTCGTAGACAACCTTTTTTTTGTTCACCGTGATCCAATGAGATGGATAGTCCCTAAGAGAATATGTACAACACTTCTCTATGGAGATATCCAGAGTACCGCATGTTAACCATGAGTTGTTGTCGAGGCTAATTCAAAGGAACTTGCGCAACAGCAGGTTCAAAGAGTCTAAAGCACAGAAGCCGTTGTCGACTATGGATGAATTGTTGGCTAGGGCAGAAAAATACATCAGAATTGAGGAGACAATGGGACCGGCAATGGCAAAAAGGTAGTGGTAACAAAAGAAAGGTGGGAGAAGACGATAAGGTACCAGAATCTAAGGAACGTAAGCACATGCCTCCCATAGGGTTTTCAAAGTATACCATGCTTACACTCCTACGGGAGCAGGTTTTGGCCATCGCCGAGCAGCAAGGCATAGTCTAATGGCCTAAAAAGATGAAAGATAATCCTAGTCGTTTGAAATCCAAGAAGTACTACAGGTTCAACCGAGAGAAAGGTCACACTACCGAGGAATGCCACAATCTATAGGTGAAGATAGAGAAGCTCATTAAGAGGAGCTACTTACAAGAGGTCGTAGCACCATCTGGATAGACCACTCAAGATGCCTCTGGACCGCAGGGTAGAGAAGGAGGTAAAGGCAACTCCCCTAGGATGGACATGGATATGGACAACCCTCTAGTAAATGGAATAATAGAGGTGATTTTGGGAGGCCGTGCGGGGAGAGAATCCGCAAACTCTAGGAAAGCCTCACTAAGGGCTGCTACGGAGTTACACGCTATCAACACCCTGCGGGAGGAGTAAGTAAATCGGGTGAAGCCAAATGCGCTAAGTATAGGATTTGGAGTGCAAGATCTGGAGAACCAAATCCCATCAAGGAACGACGCCTTAGTAATAGCGACGACCATCTCCAACTTTTGGGTCAAAAAGAATGTGGTGGATTGTGGAAGTTCAGCACACATAATCTTTTACAATGCCTTCACTCAGTTAGGGGTTCATAATGCACAACTTCAAGCGGTCGACACCCCCCTCACTGGATTTATGAGCGAGACAGTGGATGCACTTGGGAAAGTGTCTCTGCCAATATCTTTAGGTACATTCCCAACTGATAGGTGTGAGATTTACAAGTTTTAAAGCCTCATATTTATGTTATTTACATTGGTTTATGCATGATTTATGCCACATATGCTTGTAATTTGTGTGCTTATTGAGTAAAGGTGGAAAATCAGTGCAATTGAGGAAAACTGGACAGAAATGCAGAATTTCAGAGTAATTAGAGACTGAGTTGGACAAATTTTTCTTCTACAATGTTGTAGAGCTATGTCTTAGCTTCATGTGGCAGCTTGAATCCCCTAAAACGGAGCTCTGGGGAAACAGTTATGAAAGAAACAAGATCTCTGCGCAGAAGAGAAAGTGCTACTGCATCCAACGTACGAATGTTGGACATGTAACGTTCGAACGTTGGCCCACTCAAACAATTTTTGCCACGTCACAATGTTCGAACGTTGGGTAGGTAACGTACGGACGTTGAGGTCGGCTGGACGAATTTTGGCAAGTTTTGATACCTAATTCAACAAGGAGACTTGGGGGATCCTCTTCTATAAATACCTCATCTTATGACAGCCAAAGGGTTCGAAATTTTCAGCTTTGGAAGAGAGTTGGAGCCAAGAAACGAGCAAGACGAAGAGAACAACGATTCTACACGAATTCATCAATTCGTAATAGGGAGAATTTTATTTTCTAGATTATTTGTCTATGAATAATTCTATGATTTTAGTTGTTTTTCCAATTATGAGTATGAACTAATTTACTTTAACTAAGGCCATGTGAATGCCAATTTTATGAGTTTATATATATGAATTGATTGTTCGTCTTAATTCTAGTATTGCTTTGTGTATTGATTTTGTGCGTTTATTCCAACCGTATGTCTGATCAACATATGCTTGCTAATTAGCCTATTTTATGATTCGGGAGAATATAAATTAGGGTTCAAAGAAATCATCACATCATCCGAAAAACATGAGGAATTGCTCCTAAAGATAGGTATAGATTTTCGGGTGCAGTTAGCCGGATTAATCCGGGGAAATTCTAAAACGTGAATGCATGGTTAATGATTTGAATCTCGGATAGAATTATTTAGAGAACAGTCACGTAATCATAGGATTATTACGGCCGAGAGATCGGGTAGTAATTAATTAAGGTTTTTTCCATCAAAGCAATAGTAGTCTAATAATTCGAATAATCACTCATATATATTAACGAGTAATAACGGTTGAAGCATGTGCCTTAGTTGCTTTCTCACATGAGAATCTTAATCAATTTGTCAAGTATCGTTTTCACTTTTTCATTGTCAATTAATCATCCTCTTTTGATTTAATTTTAATTGCTTTAAATTTTGTCAATCTAAAATACAAGTCTCTATGGGTTCGACATTCCGGACTTAAAATCCAATTTTACTACTACACACGACCAGTCCACTTGCTGTGTAAACACGTAAGGATTTTTCGTGTCAAGTTTTTGGCACCGCTCAACAAGAATAGTAAAGTTCTTGGTGGTCAAAGCCCCCTCCACATATAATGTCATCTTGGGGAGGCCGAGCTTAATCTTTTCTAGGAAGTCATATCCACTTTCCACATGAAGATGACATTTTTGAACCCGGTCGGAACGGGAGAGACTGTTGGAGATGTGAGGGTAGCAAGAGAGTGTTACGCCAATGCCTTGAAAAAACCTAAGAGGAAGCATGACAACTCCAATCCCGAGGATAAAGGAAAGCAAGCCATGATAAACCTGATCTCACAAGAGGGGGAAAGTAACCTGGGGGTAAGACCCAGCTAGGTATCACTTGGCCACTATACCTACAGTCGACTCCCTTGAAGAACTCCAGTGACCTAGATGAGTCGCTCTAAGAAGGCACGGTATACCTCAGCAACCCGACACCCCTTTCCAAGAGGATAGACTCCCTCCTATGTCAAGTGATACAAGCAAAGGCCGTAGATCCAGTAAAGGTCAAGGGCAAGGAGCTGAAGATGGAAGGGCACGCACTGGGTCATGTAGCAGAGTTCGACAGACGTGATGAGGATAAGAGGACCACTCATTGGGGATACCACTAGACTTGAGAGGGTACTATGCTTAGTGAGGCATCAGCAAGTACCAAATAAAGTTAAAGACTATTTCATATGTTTTCAATGCTATATCTATCAAACAATCTCGAGTTGGCCACATGCCAAGCTTTGAATAAGGGTGCCTCTGAGCACAACCTAACCCTTTAAAGTTTTGAGGTGCATATGTGCACTGCCGTATGTTTTTACATCGAATTTTGGATACTTTGAATTTTTGATATATGTTTGTGCCTTAGAGCACGTTTTTATTTATGCTGCTGTGCATGCTAGATATATGTGTCAACATGCATGTGATTCCATATAAGTCTATATGACAATAAATGACAAGTGATTTAATAACGCTCATAAGTGCTACTCGGGACCAACGACTCCGACTGAAGCCATTCATTCAATATAAGGCCCCCTTTAGAGAGCAATATAGGTGAAACGATGAAAGTCCCCTAAGCTAACAAATACTCAGTTGAGACTAGTCCACCTGATAATCTTTCCAGTAGCATCGAGAGGGAATGAGGCTTCCAAAATAACCCTTCCCTCTAACATAGACTCTGGACCGAGATTATACAAATGTGATTAAGGTGAGGATTCATTTCACACCATAAATAATAACACACATGGTTATTTAAGCCTCCATATAACAGGCCTTATAGACCTTGCTCCCAAAATTTTTACCTGTGTAGAAAACTCCTTAGGAGTGTGGGGTATTACGACTCTAAATTAGACGTTGGCGTACAAACCTACACATCCAATAGTGCAAAAATTGATGAGATATGGTAAACACCCCGCTAGTGCTCATGAAGCCAGCTGGAGCTCGTGAAGCCACGGGGTATGAAACACCCTTTACTAACTTACTCCTCAATACTTACTCTTAGTAAACACAATAAGGAATATGGGGCAAAGAGTTGAGTAATTAGCTAGTAGTTTTAACTAGTGTTTTTTACAAATACCCCGCTAGTGGTAAATGATGCTCAACTATAGCAAAATGCCCGAGAGGCTAGAATTCGTCAATAGGAGGGCTTCAAAAGCGCTCATAAAGTCCTTCTAAAGGTACATAAAAACAATTAAGTACCCAATCTAGTGCTCATGAAGCAACGGGGTATTAAACACCTCGCTAGTGCTCTTGAAGCCACGGGGTACAAAACACCCAACTAGTGCTCATGAAGCTATGGGGTACGAAAAAACACTCCTCTAGTGCTCATGAATCTACATGGTATGAAAAAATAGTTAAGTAATTGACCTAGAACTCGTGAAGCCAAGGGGTAAAAGAGATAGATTCAGTCAATGCTTAAGAAGGCCCAATCGATAATTCACAAGAAAAAGTGCAATAGGCTGAGATGAAAGAAAATAATACAAGAGTTAGACTAGCCCATAAGAGGGCAAGAAAAAACAAGTCTTACAACATAAAAATAACAAGTCAAGTCTAAAATACTAAAATCAACAAAGGGCTAGCTACTGAGGGGGTGACCATCACCTTAGCTCGCGCGGTTGCCCCTGTCTCGGCCTCCCCATCACTAGTGTCGGGGATATCACCATATAACCACTTGAGATCATCCTCAGGGTGACGACCACTCTCTCGAAGAGTCTTACGGCATTTGCGGACCGTCTTGGTCATAAAGCCTTTGGCGATATCGTATGCCCTCTTGTACACTCATCTATGAAATCAACGCTCTTTTGAAATTTCTCTACCGCCGACCTTCTGGCATCGTGCAAGGTCTTTTTTCCAGTATCTAAGCTAAGGAAGACACTACCACAGGATACTTCCATATCGAGCTTTCTCTTGGCCTCGTTATACTTGTTCTCCCATTTGGTAGCCAACCCTTGAGCCCCAAAGGACTTAGAAAGGAGTTTTTGGTTCTTTTGGCGACATTCGTCATACTTTCCTTGTAATTCTTCGCACTTGAGGCGAAGTTGATGGGATAGTTGGATTGACTGAGAAAATGAAGAAAGAGGCATGTTAAAAATCTGATGAATCATAAAAGTATATCCTATAAATAATGGCATGAATGCATGAAAACACTTACCCATCCGGCCCTGGCAGAGATCTCTTGGTTAATCCATTCAACTGACAGAGAGGACAAGTAGTTGGAATCATGATTAGTCACGCTAGTCTCATTAAAGACCAAGGGGTTACAGAGTCACTGGTATCCCAAAAATATTTAACGTCGGGGTCCTGATTCACCCCAAAGTTGAATAGTACATTGCCAAAGCCAGGAGAACTAGGATTCCCAGGAGAGGATTCACGAACGTGCTTCGTAGGAGGAGCTATGAGGACCAAAGAGCACATGGGTACGCAACTCTCAGAAATGTTTGACCCCTTCGAGAGGCAGTTCCTTTACCACGATAGTTTTTAGGAAGGGAGTTGGTTGAACCCCTGTGCGTACTCTTAGCATCCCCTTCTTTCAAGATCAACGTTCCCCGAGGGCTGGCTGAAATGGCCAAAAGAGGGACTTGAGCACCCTTGGTGCCAAAATTGCCCATCATAGAGTCAAAGTCAAGGTTCACGACATCCGGCCAGATGGGGTAAGTCCCGAAGGTTCAAAAACCCTAGTTTTATCTTTTGAAACAGGATTCGAGGGCCCTATTAGGTGGGCTTCCCTACAATTGCCCCGAGAGATCATAGAGGCCGAAGCGCCAATTGTGAGTGGCTTTGGAGGGGTGGTGGAGCTCACTTAGCCACCCTTAGCGGCCTTCTTCGCACCTACAAAAAAAATATACATACCAAACCAAGTATGAATATTAGAAATGATAATGACCAAAAGTGCTTAGAAGCTATGTCATAAACTAAGGCATAAATCATATACACGTATACCTTGAGTATATAGCTGGCTGACATCAAAGTTAGTGTCAAATAAGCCAGCCTAATAAAAAATAACTCTAAGTTATTTTTGTGCACGAGTACTCTTATGAGGTGTAACATCCTCACTCCAACACAACGGCGTCGGTATACTCAATTGGTCAAGAGGAAAGTAAAAGAATTTTGATTTCCAATTACTCTTGGAGCTAAAGTTTCCCTCCAAGAACCTAAAGGGTTTCGAGAGGAGAAAATACACGTAAGGTGCGGAAGAACACATTCTAACTGTGAAAAGATCTTTGAAGACATCTAAGCTTACCATAAGATTCAACTTGGTAAATCAACGAACAAAACCCACAAAAAACGTAAAACAATTGGGGATTAGTTGGCTTATACAAATCCGATAGTAGGCTAAGACTTCCCCAAAGAAATTGTGATTGGGGATGGTAAACCCCGAACAAAAATATTCTAAGTAAAGTGTCACATTCCCCTTAGGAGGGCCTACAATTCTCCAACCCTCAATAGGCATTGGCAATTCTAGGTCCACCGCATTATCTTATAAAAGTGTTGTAAGTTCTACTCTAGTTATGGTAGTGTTACAAGTGGTGAGGTCGACGGTGCGATCCTGAGATTGATTTGCGGATTGAGACCCGTCGACCCACTTTGAAACATCCTTGTGACCACTACCAGCACATGCGAGGTCCTCGCGACTAGAATGATCTCCACTATCGAAGAGAGAAGAGCTCCCTATTCCTACAAACGATAGCACAATAAAAAAATTCTCAAGTAATAAGAGGCGCACAAATTATCGCCCCAAATCTAATAACGCGAGGAGAAGCACGTTAAAATCCGGCGAGGGTTAAGCCTACCAAGACCACAAGGTAAGTCGCCACGAGGCCTCGCCTCGAGGCAATGCCTCGTGGTTGGCCAACCTCGAGGCAACTCGGGGTGCCGCCTCGAGACGACACTACTACAACCCGAGGTGACACACCCTAGCTTACCACTTAAGAGCGGCATTCGCTTTTGGTTTACGAGCTACCCAAATCAGGAAGTACATTTACCCTAAACACTTGTTACCCCAAAAATTCGCTCCATGAGGGCGGAGATGTCAAAAAATAGATCAACATGGTGTTGGAGAAAAAACAAGCAATTTTTCACACTACTAACATGGCATTATGAAATAAAGAGCGAATACAAATGATTCAAAATTTACCTTGTTCATCTTGACTTCTATCCATAGTTGGCTAAGAGAATGAAATCCTAGAGAGAGAATTTTTTCAAAAGAGATGTAAAGTAAATGAGGGTACAAAGTACTTACCCACATCTCCTTTTATTAAAGGGTGAGGTAGGTGGAAAGCTTAAATGCTATAACACCCCTTTAGAAATTCCCCTAGCCGGGGGCTGCAGTTGAACTATCCGTCATACTCCCTGATACTCTAAGTAGCCTACCCGGGAGTGAGGGGCATTATTATGTGCACCAAAATTTCTAGGAGCACAATTGTAATTAAAGTTATAATTTACTTTGATCGGATTATCCCCCGGTAGCAATGTCCGGCATAGATGGGTACAATTAATGTGGTTAAGCCTATGTGACCAAAGGTCTATCATCAAATAAGCCCAATCTGATAAGTGGGCTACAATAATAATTGGAATGATAAGCACAAAGTATATATTCAATATTATAATAAATAAGCAAATAGGTCGATAGCTAAGTCCAGGCCCATAGCCCACCATCAGCTCTGTATATACCCAAAAGAGTTGATGATAGATCATTATCTGCTCTCTCCATAAAAAGGTGGCTAGAGAAATCTGTTGGAATCCTTTGAGGCAATTCCATTATTGAACTACAAAAGACTTGCGTAGGCAATTTGTTGTTGTGATTCGATCTAGCCGATAATATTTTTATTTGAATCACTTCAGAAATTGGATCTAGGGTTTCATGATATAATTGCGCAACAACAAAATTAAATTTAGAGAATAATCGAATTACCTCTTGATGACAAAAAATTCTATTTGGATTAGCAGCAGCCCTAGACTCCTGCCTCTAGATAATTGTTGGGAATCCTGTTAGGCATGCGCAGCGGAAACGTAAAACAGATCCGGATTCCCAAACCAAGATCAATTCGTGGCTTTCGTCGATTTAAATCATGAAAAAGATGAATACGAAAAACTTACCTTTTCACGTATTCAATCTTCAATCCTCGCGAATCTTCAATCTTCTCCAACAGTTCGATTGTACCGTCTCTAGATCATCACGCACGAACGGACTCTGGGAAATCTCCATCTTTAATCTCCATAGGCGGCTAGGCGAGATTGAGTGGAAGAGGAATCTGGTGTATTTCTGGTGGAGGAATTTCACGTAATGTGAATCGTTACAACTGTGTAATCTGGCTTGTGTTGGAGGATTAAATAAATCCTCCAACTTAAGCCTACCGGATCACACACACACGCCTATATGGGCTATTGGACAATCAATTGGGCTATGTTGACCCAGTCAACTTAGTCTAATTAATTTAATCAATTAATATATAATCCAATTAAATATATATTCATTAAATCAAAATTAATTAATTAATCAAATAATTAATTATTATTCTAGTCTAAATAATTAATTAACCTAGTCAATTAAATATTCAAACTAATTAATTTAATTTACCATTTTTTAATCCAATTAAACAACTAATTAAATTAATTTGTCCAATTAATTAATTCATCCTTCCCAAGGACAAATTACCAGAACACCCTCCAAATACAAGACTTGATTTCCCCATCTATTTCTTTATAGCGCGACTCTCTAGGTTCGTCTCAATTGGCAATGGGAGGATACCAAAGCATGTGAGTGACACCTAGCCAGCACCGTGGTACCCCATCGTAACTCAACCGAGTACGAAATGATTATATCATTACGAACCTCTCGATTATGATACCGTATGAGTATAAGCCCTTCACTGACGTATCCCGATCGAGTGAGAGTCATGGAATATGTCAAACTCACAGGACTCGATGCTATGCTTAAGAATCATAGTAATATGAGATCATTAAACACGAGTTAGTTCATCAGCTCTGGCCAGAGTTTCAATCTCATTTACCTATGACCGCATAGGATACTTCTCGTTTACTTTCGAGATAGTGAATTTCATCTTGGTAATCACCTCACATGCTACTTGCCCATTGAAACGCATTTCGAGGTCGGTCCCACCAACGGGTGAATTGGGCCTAACTACTCTAATGACAGAATCCAACGTCACAAGCACACTGTGACCGTAACTCCTCAGGTCTAAGGCTCACGCATACCTTCATAATTAGTAATCCAATCATTGACAGTCACTGAGTAAAATCCCATGTGATCGGATTACTACGAGTCGTGTTCGAATACAATAATTCCATCAATGTATCTATGACACAAACTCCCACTATCCCATAGTGTTTGACTGACACTCCTTTGTCAGAGTATGTGTCATACAAGTCTTATACGAATCTCAATGCCCAATTGAGATTCTCCGACTTGCGAACGACTTAAGTGATCAAGTATCAAACTCTTCTAGTGTCCATCTCCTCAAAGAGTGCGAAGGTTTGCCTTGACACACATGGACTAGTTGTTCATTTAAGACTTATAGATGTCATCAAGAATTATACGAACAACATAATATTGCCTTTATATTAATTAGAGGTTGTATAATATAAACTCGTGCCTCATATTCTAACACCTCGTTGGCATCGAGGGCACATTCCCAACAATAATCACGCAGAAGAATATCTCCTCTATAGCAAGTAGGCAGCGTCGGCTAGTTAGGAGAGAGGGGAGGGAATTTTTCGTCTTTTCTTTTGCTCTAGCTTTCTTTCTCAAAGCCAGATTCTGAATTGACTGAGTTGGAGAGTTCTATTACTGACTAACAACTATTAGGGTTTTAAACAAAAACCCTAGTTTGACTATGAGATGTAGCCGCTAGGCCTCTTTAGGATGGGCTTTCGGGCTTTGTTCCATCTCAGCCCAAGTGTAATTAATGAAGTCCAAATTCAAATCCAATTTGACTTTCATTCATTACTTTAATCCAATTAAACTTAATCCAATTAATTTAATTCAACTTATAAATTAATTCCAATTAATTTAACTTATGAATTAATGATTTAATTCATTTATTTAATCTAACTAAATATCTTTAATTATATCATGTCATCCAATTGTGTTAGTCATTCACATCTAATATGAATTTACCAAAATACCCTTAGCACGGAAAATAATTCCTTTTCTTCACATAGCGCGACTCTCTAGGATCGATTCAATTGGCAATGGGAGGATACCAAAGGATAAGGTTGTCACCTAGACAACACAGTGCAACCAAAACATAGCCCAATTGAAAACGAGATAAATACGTCATCACGAACCTTCATTACAATTACCGTATGCGTATAAATTCTTCACTGATGTGACCCGATCAAATAAGAGTCATGGTACGTAAAACTCATAGAACTTGATACTGTACTTTGAAATCATAATAATGTGAAATTGCCAAACTACTCTCAGTGATTATCACTAGCTAATTTATATGCTTTGGCTAAAAACTTATAATTTCAATTACTTATGATCGTATAGGTCACATACTCATTTACTATCTAGACGGTGAATTCCATTTTGGCAGTTATCTTACAATGTCGAATGCACCATTTGAATTGTACTTCGAGGTTAACCCCACCTATCAGGTCATACGGGTCTAACTACTCTGGTAACATATCCAATACTATAAACACATTGTAAATAACTCCTCAAGTCAAAAGTTCACACATACTATCGCAATCTTAATCCCAATCATTGACTGTCAATGAGTAAATACCCATGTGATCAGATTAAAGCAAACCGAGTTTAAATATGTTAATTCCATTAACTATATTCATGACACAGGCTCCCACTATCTAATTAGTCTTCGAATGACACTCCTTGTCAAAGCAGGTGTCATACGAGTTGAATTTTAATGTCCAATTAAAATTCCTTAATTCGCCAACCAATATTAAGAGATTAAGTACTTAACCCTTCCAGTGCCTCCTCTTATCCACATAAGAGGTGAAAAGTCTATCTTGAAATGTCAAGGACTATTTGTTCAACATAATTAAATGACAGGGAGATTTATATAAACAAAACCAAAGTACTTTTATTCTATAAATAGAAATATAATCGTTTGTACAAAATAACTTATGAATGCCCTACTCAATCTAATTCCTCATTTGCATTGAGGGCATACACTTAACAATTTTCACTTGCACTCAACACCAATTGCTATGATATTTGGTGTCCATCTTCTCAAGATGTCTATCTAGCACCACCTGTCATAATAGCTTGGTGAGTGGGTCAGTCACGTTGTCCGCTGAGGCTATTTTCTGTATGGCGATATCACCTCTTCCAACGATTTCTCGTATAATGTGATATTTTCTCACCATGTGTTTAGATTTGCTATGAGACCTTGGTTCTTTAGCTTGTGCAATTGCTCCATTGTTGTCACACCAAAGTGGCAATTGCATTTCCACTCTAGGAACCATTTCAAGTTCATTTATAAAGTTCTTCATCTAAACAACTTCTTTATTCTACCTTAATTGTATAATCGGTAGTTGTGCTTTGCTCAGAACTTTTCCAAGACACTCCTCCACCATTGAGTGTAAATATGTACTCAGAGGTGGATTTGAGGTCATCTGGATCAGATTGAAAATCTGCATCAGTGTAACCATCCACCTTCAATTCACCATTTCCATATATCAAAAGCATATCTTTAGCTCTTCTCAAGTACTTTAAGATACACTTCACTGCTGTCCAATGTTGCTCCTCCGGGTTTGCTTGAAACCTACTAACTATTCTAATAGCATATGCTAGATCTAGTCTTGTGCACAACATCCGTACATGAGACTCCCTACTATTGATGCATAGGGTGTATTCTTCATTTCCATTCTATACTTGTTCGTCTTAGGACTCATATATTTGGAAAGAAGGATACCATGTCTCATGGGCAAAAGTCCTCCCTTAGAATTATGCATTTCATACTTCTTAAGGACTTTCTCTAGGTAGAGCGCTTACGAGAGTCCTATCATTTTATTCGCTTCATCTCTATATATGTGAATTCCTGGAATATAGGTAGCTTCTCCCAAGTCTTTCATGGAGAACGTGCTTGAAAGCCATGTCTTGATCGACGTCAATTAGCCTAAGTCATTCCCTATAAATAGTATATCATCTACATATAGAACCAGGAATGACCACTTGCCCCCACCGACCATTTTGTAGATGCATGGTTTGTCTTCATTCTTGATGAAGCCATATTTTCTTACTTCTTCATCGAACCATAGATTCCAACTACGGGAGGCTTATTTTAGTCCATAAATGGATCTATTAAGTTTGCAAACTTTATGAGAATCTACTTCTAATATGAAACCCCTGGGTTGTTGCATATAAATGTCCTCCTCGTGGTATCCATTTAGAAATGCGGTCTTCACATGCATTTGCTAGATTTCATAGTCTAAGTTTGTAGCTATGGCTAGCAGAATTCTAATAGATTTGATCATGGCTACTGGTGAAAAGGTTTCCTCATAGTGAATGCCCTCTTTTTTACTATACCATTTCGCTACTAGTCTGGCCTTATAGGTGTCCACCTTGCCATCATGTCCAATCTTTCTCTTGTAGACCCATTTGCATCTAATTAAACTTACACCATTTGGTAGATATGTAAGATTCCAAACTTGATTCGAATACATTGAATCTATTTCTGCTTTCATAGTATCAAGCCACTTCGAAGAATCTATATCCGTCGCTGCTTCATCATTGTTAGAGGGATCATCTTCTTGACTCCCTTTTGCGACAACATACAAATAATGTTGTGTATCGTGCATATTGCCATATCTTTCAGGCGGTTGAGATACTCCGCTAGATCTTCGCTGCGATGGTTGTGTCATTACGGGTTCAGTTTGTGATTCTCGAACTAATGTCTCCGAAGGGGCGGCGTCTTGTTCTTACAGAACAATCTTTCTACCCGCACCACCTTCTCGAATGAATTCTTCTTCAAGAAAGTAGTCTTGAAAGGCCACAATGATCCTATGATCATTTTGAAGGTAAAAGAGGTATCCCATCGAATCCATGAAAAAACCGACAAATTGTCCTTTCAACGATCTATCCTCTTATTTCTCTACCTTGGCCTTCTTTACATATGCGGGGCAACCCCATATTCTTATGCACTTGAGACTAGGCTTCCTTCCACACCAAATCTCGTATGGTGAGGTAGGAACAAATTTCGAGGGACATTTGTTCAGAATATGTGCAGATGTAAGCAAAGCATGTCCCCACAAGAAAATGGGTAGGTCAGTGTAGCTAAGCATGGAACGCATCATGTCTAACAATGTACGATTCCGTCTTTCTACTACCCTATTTAGTTGTGGAGTTGCTGGAGGAGTGAGTTGTAAGACTATGCCTTGTTATTTTAAGAACTTATCAAACTCGACATTCAATTATTCGCCACCTCGATTAGATCGAAGTGCCTTAATACTATGCCCAGTTTGTTTTTCAGTTAAAGTTTTGAATTCCTTGAACCACTCAAGTGCTTCTGACTTATACTTCATCAGATAAACTAAACCATACCTAGAGTGGTCATCTGTGAAGGTTATGAACTACTGAAAACCTCTAAGAGGGCATCCTTGAGGAGCCCACATACGTCAGTATGAATTAATCCTAAAACTTCATTTGCCATTTCGAAATGCGCTGTGAATGGTGACCTAGTCATCTTTCCTTTAAGACAAGATTCACAAGTAGGATATGGGTCAGACCCAACTGGACAAATAAGTCCATATATTTCCAACTCATGGATCTTAAATTTATCAGCATGTCCCAATCTAAGGTGCCATATGAGTTTTTGGTTTACGTCATTCATACTACGTTTTCTAGTCATAGTATTAACAATACATTGATTTTGGACATTCAAATAGTAAAGACCATTAATTAAATATGCAGAGCCAATACTTAAAAGAAAACAAATTTCCTTTCCTGACCAATACAGGAATACAAATGATATTCTTGAGCCCATTGGGCATAACAAGGCAATCATCTAAAATAATATGATAACCAGAAACTAATGTAATAGAAGTAATTCCAATGTGTGTTGCAGCCACGCTGTGTCTGCTTCCAACATTAATCATTACTTTCTTATCTTCCAACTTTCTACTTTCCTCTAGATCTTAGTTCAAAACACAAATATGAGCTCTAGCTTCGGAAGTAGAAAAGTTCATCATAGAACATTTTGTGTCAAAAACATAAAGTTCTATACTTGTTTTATTTTCTGCATTCAGCTTTGGATAGTCACGCTTTCAATGCCCCATTTCTTTGCAGTAGAGGCAAATGTCTGTCTTCTTAGGGTCCCTGCCTTTAAACTTGTTCCCTTGGTTTGCCTTGCCTTTGGGTTTCACAAAAGATTTCGACACTCCCAATTGCTTCTTGCCTCGTTTTTTCTTCTAAGTCTTGGTTAGCTCAATAGAAACGACCAAAGCAGTGTCTTTCGTCTTAGGGTCCATTTGTGATTGAGCATTTCAGAGTTTGTTCAAAAGACCTGGCAGCGAACACTCAATGTCATTCATGTTGAAATTGACTATGCATTGCAAAAAATACTTAGGGAGTGAGTGCAGGATGAGATCAGTCCACGGCTGGAAGTCCATAGAGAAGTGGAGAGCCTCCAATTTTTCAAACATGGAAATCATCCTTAGGACGTATTCTCTATCTTTCTCTCCTTCCTTCATCCTTGCTCCAAAGAGTTGACTGGATATCTCATAACGAGCAATCCTGCTGTGCTCTCCCTAGAGTTCCTTTAGATGAACCATAATTTCAGCAAATGTTCCCATCTTTTTATGAGATCGCTATAATTCATTAGTCATCGATCCCTGCACGTAACCCTTGACACGAATGTCATCTTTAACCCAATTATCTCGAGCAAGTCTATCTTCAAAAGATCCGGAGTCTGGGACTTCAGGCATCTCTTCATTGAGCACATATCCCAAGGATTCAAGGCTGAGGATATTCCTCAAATTTTGAAGCCAATCAATGAAATTTAGTCCAGTAAGGACATTTTTCTCAAGCAACACGGCCAAAGGGTTAGTCATTGTGTAGGAAATAAACTGCAGAAAATACCAAGATTTACTATTCGATGTATTATTATGTACTTTCAAGTAAAATTAAGGATTTTAATATTTACCTGACTCCCACTATTTTTCTCAAAACATTGCACTCCCACTGCAATAATTGGAAACCTTCTTGGATGGGTTTCATAGAGAGTGATTGAGTTCCTCAATGATCGAAACAAGTTGCCACCTTATTCGATATATGGATTGTTAGATCTTTGAGGTGGTGTCTTACACCAGTTGGTCTAAACGATGGTTCAATTTCCTTGAGCTCATGGAACACTGAACCACAACCTTATTCGATATATAGGTGGTGATCCATCTAAGTCATTTTCCCGTCAACTCCTTTCAGTCTAACAATTTAATCTCGCCTTGCAACCATTTTTGATATATGGGGCGAAATTTGTTTCGACATGAAGGAATCAAATGCACTAGAGAAGATTGAGTTCCACGTCTTGATGCATGATCCCGTATTCCGGGACGTCGCCATGCATTAGAAGTGAACCCATCTTCTAAAGCTTGATGGAGAGCTAGGACATCCAATGTCCCTTTACTTACTCAGTATAATTTCTAATGGGAGAATTATAACATTAAAATGTTAATTAGTTCGGTCTCACTTTGCACATTAATTTCTTTATTATGCAATCAAGAAAATGCATAAGAATAAGCCTAGCAATTCTGACAACACATACATATATGGATTATTCTAGATCAACTCGAGCCAATGAGTGATTGGGGAGGGGTTCTATCTATTACATGGGTTTCCGTCTAAACAAGATCTAATCTTCTTCTCCAAGATTTCATGCGCCACCATGAATTACAAATTGGGCCTATCTATTAACAATTACATAGAAATAACATATACAAAAATTCTATAAAATTATAGATACAAGCTGGGGTGCTCAAATTCCGGCCTAACACAACCCAGATAATATAGCAAAAAAATAAATGTAATTTAGTTTTGACTACTTTAATCAAATTAAAGCGTGACTATATCAAATAAAGTCATATGGGTAATCTAATTTAAACACATAAACCAAATCATATAAAATTAACTAGTTGGTATTTAAATCTAATTTATATATACCAACTTATTTTGAAAAGAATTTCAATCTAATTTAAATAATTTCAATAAATCCAATTTAATTTGAAAAATTTAAATCTAATTTAAATTATTCCTATAAATCCAATTTAATTTGAAGAATTTAAATCCAGTTTAAATTATTCACTAAATCCAATTTAAATTTGAAAAACTTAAATTAAATATGAATTATTCACTAAATTCAATTAAGAAGTTGAAATGAAAAACTTATTTAATTAGGGTTTCAGAATTGATAAATAGTTTGGTCAATTTAATTGGGTCAAACCCATATAATTAATTATTTCACAATTGGGTAACCCAATTAAATCGCTGGGCCAAGCCTGACAAAACTAATTATGAGCCCGACCCAGAAAACTATTTTAATAACAGCTGAGCTCGGCCCAACACCTAAAATAATGTGTTGGGTCAAGCCCAACAACGATTGATCATGCTAGGCCAAGCCCAGCCTAACGCTAACTCTTCCTTGGTGTTGAGCTTAGCCCAACACAACCCCAATTGTGTTGGGCCAAGCCCAGCACCCCGACGCCTAAACACCCGCGCTGTTAGGTATGGGCGTGTGCAGCACGCACTCCTGCTACAGCAGCGTGATAGGTGCATGCTGTAGCGCCGATGTCAACAACGGCTCTGCATCGCGGCGTCACGCCGCCCTTGGGGCGGTGCAATTAAGGTGGCTTTGAATCCAATTCGGTTTTTGTTTTACCCGATAAATCCAATTCAACAAATAGATTATTTTTATAATTTTGCATGCATAAAATTAATTACCCAATAACATACAATATGTAAACATGTTTATGTAATTAAAACTATTAAAACACATAAATACATATTGTATATCATGAATCACCCAATTTTTTGCTCTGATACCAGTAATGTGATTCGATCAAGCGGATAAATTTTTTATTCAAATCACTTCAGAAATCGTATCTGGGGTTTTATGATATACTTGCGCAATAAGAAATTAAATCTAGAGGATAATCGAATTACCTCTTGATAACAAAAAATTCTATTTGGATCAGCAGGCTCTTGCCTCTAGATAATCACGCGGAAGAATATCTCCAAGAGAGTTTCCGATCTCCTCCATAGTAGGTAGGCAGCGGCGGTTGGTTAGGAGAGAGTGGAGGGAATTTTTCCTCTTTTCTTTTGTTCTAGGTTTCTTTCTCAAAGTCAAATTTTGAATTGACTAAGTTGGAGAGTTCTATTACTGACTAACAACTATCGGGGTTTTAAACAAAAACCCTAGTCTGACTATGAGAGGTGGCCGCTAGGCCTCTTTAGGATGGGCTTTCGGGCTTTTTTCCATCTTAGCCCAAGTATAATTAATTAAGTCCAAGTCCAAAACCAATTTGACTTTAATTAATTACTTTAATCCAATTAATTACTTCAACTTATAAACTAATTCCAATTAATTTAACTTATGAATTAATAATTTAATTTATTTATTTAGTCTAATTAAATATCTTTAATTAAATCATGTCATCCAATTGTTAGTCATTCACATCTAACGTGAATTTGCCAAAATACCCTTAACATAAAAAATAATTTATTTTCTTTACATAGCGCGACTCTCTGGGCTTGATTCAATTGGCAATGGGAGGATACCAAAGGATAAGGATGTCACCTAAGAAGCACCGTGGAACCAAATCGTAGCCCAATTGAATACGAGATGAATATGTCATCACGAACCTTGATTATAATTACCATATGCGTATAACTCTTCACCGACGTGACCCGATTAAGTAAGAGCCATGGTATGTCAAACTCATAGAACTTGATACTTTACTTTGTAATCATAATAATGTGACATTACCAAACTACCCTGAATGTAGTTTATATGTTTTGACCAAAGACTTATAATTTCAATTACTTATGATCGTACAAATCACATACTCGTTTACTATCGAGACGGTGAATTTCATATTGGCAGTTATCTTACACTGTCGAATGAACCATTTGAATCGTACTTCGAGGTTGACCCACTTATCAGGTGATACGGGTGTAACTACTCTGGTAACATATCCAATACTATAAATACATTGTAAATAACTCCTCAGGTCAAAAGTTCCCACATACTATCGCAATTTTATTCTCATTCATTGACTGTCAAAGTGTAAATACCCATGTGATCGGATTAAAGCGAATCGAGTTCAAATATGTTAATTCCATAAGCTATATACATGAGACAGGCTCCCACTATCTAATTAGTGTTCGACTGACACTCCTTGTCAAAGCAGGTGTCATACGAGTTGAAATTTAATGTCCAATTAAAATTCTTTAACTCGCGAACCAATATTAAGAGATTAAGTACTTGACCCTTCCAATGCCTCCTCTTATCCACATAAGAGGTGGAAAGTCTATTTTGAAATCTCAAGGACAATTTGTTCAACACAATTAAATGCAGGTGAGATTTATATGAACAAAACCAAAGTACTTTTATTCTATAAATAAAAATATAATCGTTTGTACAGAATAACTTATGAATGTCCTACTCAATCTAATTTTTCATTAACATTGAAGGCATACACCCTAACACTTGCCTATAGCGAGTGCGGTCTAAACATTAATCAATCCATTACCTAGTTTGTCATGAATTTGGTCAAATTTGGGGGTGTTCACGGTTTGGTTAACCGACCGAACCAAACCGAAACCGAACCGAGATTTTTGGTTCAGTTTTCGGTTTTAATTTTCTGAAAATTTCGGTTTTCGGTTTCGGTTTCGGTTTCGGTTTCCATGGTCGGTTAACCAAATCGAACCGAAAACCGAAATATTTATAAATCATATATAATTTTATATTAATATAGGGGGCTATTGTGGGATTTATATAAACTTTAGGGGGCTAAAATATGAAGTTTAAAAATCTAACCCAATTACCACATCCACCCACACCCACACCCACACACCCTCAACTCAAAATCAAATTTGAAAGGCAGCTTCAACAATCAACACTTTCTCTGCAACACTTCAAGTCCGCCGCTGCCGCGCCGTCGCCGTTGGTGTCAACCCACGCCACCGTCTCCCTCAATCCTCCTCCTTCTCATGGCTCGGCTTCCTCTCCTCGTTCTTTTCCCGTTTTTCTGGAGTGTGTATATGAGTGTGTGTGTGTGTATGTGTATATATATATATATGTATGAATTATCATCTTTGCTGGCCGAATTCTTTTTTTTTATTGGTTTTTTTTTGTCAAAAATCGGTTAACCGAAATCCAATCGGTTAAAACCGAACCGAATCGGGCCTTTACGGTTCGGTTCCGAATTTTGCCGAACCGAAATTTCAATTCGATTTAACCGAATGAATACCCCTAGTCAAATTCTCTCTCCAAATAATAATCAGATGACACTTTCACATACTTACAATTTTACCCTTCATCATCGGGTAATATTGTATTTTCATGGCAAAGTCACAAAAAGCTGTGGGTGTCATAGATCAAATTAATAAGATCCACATACAAAAAGGCAAATGCATGTGCAAAGGAGTCTGCAACTCTGCATACAAAAAGGCAAATGCATGTGGAAAGGACCAGACTGACCAGTTGTGGGCTTTGTACGCATAGGTCGGTGGATATTTAGTGTCGCCATTCCAAATCGTTGGCGAATTTCTGATTTTATATAATAAAAAATTTTAGTCGAAACTTGGTTTGATCAACGTCAAGTTGTGCACACGACAAGGGAACTCGGTGTGAACGGTGTATACTCCAAAAATAATGACCAATCACATACGTAAATTATATTTGCCATCTAATTGATTCAATTGGACTGAAGTCAGTGTAAACTAGAATTTTTCCTAGTTAAATGACAACCCAATTTTGACATTTAAAAAGATTGTTCACATCTATGTAAAGAATCAAGGGAAAATTATACCAACATCGACTGCTATAATAGATAATTACACAAATTTATCCTATTATAATTATAATTATAAATACGTAATCCACTATAATTGAAAAAATTACATTTATCCCTATGAAATTAGTTTTTTTGATGATGTCATCGCGTGAACTTCCAAAAATGTCTTTGGCTAAAAGTTATTTAGGAAAAATTACACCAACCTCCCCTTTTATTTTTGAAATTACACAAACGTCCCCTGTTATAATGCACTTCTTACAATCACCCCATATGCATTAAAAAATTCTTACAAAAATATTACAATTAGTCCCCCTGTAGGGGAGTGTTGGTTATTGCGAAAACAAGAGTGGGGGTTTTGGTAATTGTACATTATAAGAGGGATACGGCCGTAACAAAAACATTATTCCGGTTTTATTTTTTTTTAATAATTTAAGTGAAGGGCAAAAATATTATTTATTATTGTTTGACCATTGACCGAGGGTTTTCAGGGGTAAATGTAATTTTCAATTATAGTGGGTTAAATATTTATAATTTTAATTATAAAAAAGTAAGTTTGTGTAATTATCTAGTATAATAGTGGATGTGGCTTAATTTTCCCAAGAATGAAAACAAAGGCCTCCCATTACAATTACAAATCGCTGCCGTGCCGACTGCTATATATATATATAATATATTTACATTGATGATTGCTAAATTCTTGCAATTTCGACAATAGCCTAGGGCATAGGCCTTCACATATATCAAATTAAAGACCACAATTTCTTCGGCTGAGCTTTTAAAAACACCATGACAACAAGCTTGCTCGAAACCTGTCAAATTCCACCAACTCCAGACGACGACAACGTCGAGTTATCACTGCCCCTTACTTCATTCGACCTCATATGGCTTCATTTTCATCCAATTCGTCGCCTTCTCTTCTACGAATACCCTTGTTCCAAGCCTTATTTCTTGGACACCCTCGTTCCAAAACTCAAACATTCTCTCTCTCTAACTCTCAAACACTACCTCCCAGTTGCAGGCAACTTGATCTACCCTTCAAACACTGAGGAGAAAAAGCCTGTCTTCCGTTACGTGGCCGGGGACTCGGTTTCACTCACAATCGCGGAGTCCAGTAATGATTTCGACAATCTTATTGGAAATCATGCACGGGATGCTGATCAGTTCTATGATTTCGTGCCACAAATACCACCCGTGAAAGATGAACACGACTACAAAAAACTCCGTGTTATAGCCCTGCAAGTGACGCTGTTTCCAGGGCGTGGTATATGTATTGGTTTGGCCAATCTTCATAGTCTTGGCGATGCGAGTTCGATTATAGGATTCATGTCGGCATGGGCTTCCATTACTAAATTTGGTGGGGAGACAGAATTTTTGAAAGAAAAAGGTGAATCTCTGCCAATTTTTGATAGATCTCTAATTAAAGATCCGATGGGAGCTGATAGTATATATTGGAAAGTGATGCGAGAGCTTCCCTTGATGTCATCAACTTTTCCATTGCCCACAGACAACGTGAGAGCAACATTTATACTCCACCAGGCTGATATACAAAGGCTAAAAGATTTGGTTTTGGCCAAAAAACTTCAAGTCTCATCTTTTGTTGTTACGACCTGTTACATTTGGAGTTGCTTGGTGAAATCCGGCGACGCAATCGGAGAGGAAGTTGACGGAGATGTGCTCGAATATTTCATTTTTCCGGTTGACGCGCGAGCACGGATAAATCCACCGCTGCCTGCCAATTACTTTGGTAATGTCAAATTTGAATATATAATAAGAAATTTATAAGCAGTCCAACCACACACGAGATCTTCTATTGCATCTTTTAAATTTTTGTTTCGATTTTGAAAAAATCATGAAAATATATAGAAATATTTGTAAATTTACAATCAAACTTTTGGTAATTTTAATTATCATACTTATGCATTTTTTACATTAATAATATTCTGCATATAATATAAGTATAATGAATCTTCTTAAACTTATTTAAAGAGAACAAAGTTTGATACTATGTATAATTGGCGTGCGTGTTGATGTTAACAGGTAATTTCTTAGGTTGTGGGTTGGCAAAAAGGGAGCATGAGAAGTTGGTGAGTGATGAAGGATTCATGATAGCAGTTGAGGGTGTTGCGGAGGATATGAAGAATAGGGTTAACAATAAGGAGGAACTGTTGAAAGGCCGAGAGAATTGGGTATCTGAATCAACAAAATTTATGGGGAGAAGGGTACTTGGGATTTCTGGTTCCCCGAAATTCGACTTGTGTAGTGCAGATTTTGGATGGGGAAGGGCTAGAAAACTCGAAGTTTTGTCCATTGACGGAGAGAAATATTCCATGTCCTTGTGTAAGTCCAGTGATTTGGAGGGAGGATTGGAGGTTGGTTTGTCTCTACCAAAACAAAGAATGGAAGCTTTTACATCTATATTTACTAGTGGTCTTGGTCTAGGTCTAGGTCTAGGTCTAGGTCTAAGCTTGAAGTAATATTGAATATTTTTACATGTTTTTCAGATGATGATGGTGTCACTACTTCCTTATGATTCCAACTTAATTTTCAACTTACGGATAAGAAAAGGTTACAATAAAAGTAAACCTGCTACTATTTGGTTTGACGTAATTGTCGAATTAAAAATGTCAAGTGTTAGCTTTATATATGAATATAATTTTCTTTTATGTTAAAGTTTTTATTTTTAGATATTTTTTTAAATAATATTCCGTAAGGGTATATTATTGGTCATTTGATTTTTCATCCAACCTTGTATGATTAAAAAAACACACCAAGAGAGTATCAATAATTTATGAAAAAGCAGGGGATTTTGGTAATTAGTATCAATAAAGAACCCAATAAAAAATAGATAAAACCAATGTTGAACCAAGTCAGAACCCAATTTGGACCCAATCTAGATAGGACCCAACTCAGATTAAGTGGCTATTTACTTGGTTTCTTCATGCATAATCCAATTTACTTGGGCTTAATTAAAAGCCCAAATAAACTTATAAATAGTTATGGGCTCTAGTCGAATAAATAACTCGTAAATAAACTTTTTAATGTCACAATTTTGAACAAATAAAATGTGTGTATATATATGTGTATGTATATGTATGTGTGTGTGTGTGTATATATATATATATAGGGTATAGATCAAATAAATCTCTATGAGTTAGATAAGATATAAGACCCAATCTAGGCCATTTAAATCAATTGATCCCAAGGTCCATAATTATGCCTATGTTTTCTGATATAATATTTAATTTAATGATGAAAAGGGCATTTTAGGCAATAGTCATAACAAACTCATGCAATTAACATGCAGATCAAAATCAAATCCCATATATTACGGTAACAGAATCATCTTCCCATTTTAATTAATAAATCCAATTTCAGAAGAAAGGATTGCTCGAACAAATACAGAAATTATCAGATTCATATTCCTGGAAGTTCTTATGAAATCAACATCGTCTTTCTCAGCTGGTATCAGATATCATATATATATTCGTTTCATCCTCGGCGATTTGAGATAGTATTCAAGTCTTATTTAATCGACGCGTCATCGGCAATTTCAATCGGAATTAGCGATTTTTCAACATCAATTCAAGAGATATTCCTAAACAAGACAGCATCGTCTTCAATTGAGTATATATTCATTCATTACAATAGCGTTTGATTACGTTTTGATGGCAGAAATAGTGTGTGTTTATAACTATACAGTTACAATCTTATAAATCATTATATGGTATATTATAACACAGTATACAGTATCATATTAATCAATATACAGTATTATATAAGTCATTATACAGTGAATACAATAGCTAATTAATCCATTATATTATAGTTAATAAACAAATATACAGTAAATACAAACAAGGTAAAGTTTGGAAATAATGGAAATAAATAAAAATAAAAATAAAAATCCGACTAAAAACATAAAAACACGAAAAAACCTATTAAAACGATGGAATTTGGGCCCGAAAGGGTGGTGCTCAGCATACTTATGATAAGTATCTGAGTTGTTTTTAAAACAACGTTTCCTTTGAGATTGATGTAGAGCTTGAGGCCAAATTCCAAAAACAGTTTTTGTCTTTCGAAAATTTAAAATATATATCTTTTTATTATTTTTTAAAGCAAAATACAGTACATGAATGGTGATATACAATGTGGTATTTTAGTGACACCACAATTAGTGATTTTTTAAACTATCATACAATAGGTTATAAATCATTATACAGTAGCTTATAAACCATTATACAGTAAATACAACGGTGATATACATTGTGTGATTAATGATATACAATTAGTGATTTTCAAACCATTATACAGTATGTTATAACATATTATACAGTATCATACAAACCATTATACAGTGTGTGTTTATTCGTCATACAATTACAATCTTATAAACCATTATACAGCATATTATAACACAATATACAGTAAAATATAAGACAATATACAGAATCATATAACCCATTATACAGTGAATACAATAGCTAATATAAACATTATACAATAGATAATTAATACATTATACAATAGATAATACACAAATATACAGTAAGAGGAGAATGATATTTCGCGATCGAATTTTCAGTTCGCGAAAATCTGTCGTATTCATGGCTATTTTTCGGTCGTCTTCCCCAGCTAATTTCCGGACGTTTTCGAACAGCGACTCTTGCAAATTCCAGAAGTTCAATATTTCAGATTTGGTTTTTTCAATCTCAATTTTCCAGAAATTTTCAGAATTTCATAAATTTTTTGGTGATAATAGACCGAAATCGGAGGTTAATACGATTCTATAAATTGATTGCGTTAATCGTGGCCTGAGATTGAGAGATTGAAGTGAAGATTTTCGTGGGTATCAGATTTGGAGAGATTGTAGGGGATTTTCTGTTATATTGGGTAAGTGGATGTTGTATAATCTTGTCATTTTATCTATTATACCCCTAATCTTTATTTTTCAATTTTTACCGCCTGTTTATTCCTTATTTTTTGGACTGTTGGATTTAATTGATCCAATGGTGTATATTGGGTCTTAGATCTTATCTAAGAGAGGGTATGTATTCGATCTTGACCCTATATATATATATATATATATATATATATATATATATTAAACCGTGTCTGTGCCGTGTCGTGTCATTAAATTTTCAATAATTGTGAGTCCCCATGTCGGTATCGTATTTTGTCCGTGTTGCCGTGTCTGTATCCTTGCAACATAGCTAACAACTCAAAAAGTGTCCTGATCATACAACAAAAGGAATTAATGATCATAGAAACATTGACATGTGAAGATGTCGAATATTGGAAAAAGTGAAAGGAATTTTATGGCTGTGTTTGGTTTTGTTTTCAAATTAATTTTGGCCAAAAAATTTGGCCAAAATTTATTTGTTTTGTATTTTTTTGACCAAAAAAAATTTTTTTGGTCAAAAAAATTGTTAGCTATTGTCTCCCTATTTGTCTCTACTTTAGGGTGCCTACTAATTACATCAACTACAATATTATCATTTAAAACTTATATTATATTATATTTTTCACTCATTAACTAATTATAAACACAACTTTCAGACAAAAACTTACATGATTTGACTGCTACAATAATTTCTGTCTTTTCTGAAAATAAAATCAAACACAAAATCAAACACATTTTCATCAAAATACACAACTTCCAATAAACCTTTTCACCAAAATTTTCACAAAAAAATAACCCCAAAACAAAACCAAACACAGCCTATAGTTTTCGCTGTGCGCCGTGTACTATGGAAATTAAGCTATACATATGTATGCACTGTGCGTCTTTTAGCACAAAAAAAGGAAAACAACAAGGGTCTTAATTTTCGCCCGAATTATCGAAATTTCGGGTTTTCGGAGGTCCCGAAGCGAAATTGAACTTTCTATCTAATTTTGCAGAATATCTTTCGAAATTTGACCAGAACCTGAAATTTTTCAAATTTTTTGTCGAAACCTAAAATTTCTCGAAGTTTAAAATAATATATGTTAAATAAACATCGAAATTTTGACCGAAACTCGAAATTTCCCAAAATTTTCATTGAAACCCGAAAATTCTCGAAATTTAAAATAATATATGTTTTTAATTTTTTTTTAAATTTATAGTTAAAAATTAGGATCAAATGATTAATCATATTAAAAGAAAAGATAATAAATGACTAATTATGTGAACGAATAAGTAATAAATTTAAATACGAATTTGAAAGTGATATTTGGAATAAGTTGATAAAAATCCAAGTCTGAACACAAAAATTATTTAAATAAGATCTCATAAAAATCCTTTGAGAAGCTCGATGTGGTTTTGAATAATGATTTTTACTAAAATTGTAGTACAATTTATTTTAATGAAGTTCTTATGATATTTGATTATTATTTTACTACCATTATTTCATATTTTTCACAACAAGTTTTAGTCATTCTATTAAACAAGATTCATTATGCATATAAAATACATGGAATATTATTAATGTAAAAATGCATAATTATAATATTTAAAGTTACACAAAGTTTCATTGTAAATTTTCAAATATTTCAATAAATTTACATGATTTCTTTAAAATCGAAATCAAAATTTTGAATATCCCCAAAATTCTCATCTAGAGTTCCGTAAATTTAGTACCCCGATATCGACACCGATACCGAGATTTAATACCTTGAAAATAACATGATCGGATGTGATTTTTTAAGAAAAAACGGATGTTCTGTTTTTTTTTTCTCATTTTGTAGTAAAAAAATAAGAGAATAGTTTTAATGAGTAAGCATATGATGTGAAATTGTGTTTTTTTATAATAAAAAAGTGTAATAGGAAAATGTCCCAAATAAAGGCCTTTTAATTATTTGTTGGGTGAATTAACTAATCATAAACAGAAAAAAAATCTGATTTCTTTTTGAGGGAAATGCAAATAAAATTCTGTTCTCAAAGAAAATTTGTGATTTTCTCAGGGAACTTCTATTGCAGCATTTTAAAAAAAAATTAATATGCCCCTAATAAATACAATTTTGATGGAAAAATGTCTACAACATAAGGAAAATGAGAACTGATAGGCGGTCCCAATCATGCTAAATAGTTCCCAGAATAAATGAGGGCTTAATTGAATGGCATATCCATCTTGAAGAATTTTTTTTCATGATAAAAGTGAGAAAAAAGATTTTTAGGGATAAGAAATGTTGTGTTATAAATGTGGTTGGATGAGTTTTTTTTAGAGAAAAATATGTAATGATTATGGTTGATGTGATATGTTTTTTATTGTGAAAATTTGTTTATATTAATGTTTAAATATAATTTTTCATAAACATATCTTAGTCAAATTCATCGATTTAGTCATCAAAAAATAGGCAAAATGGATCTTATTTTGCTCGTTACGTTATTTTACATTAGAATATGTAATTAATTTGATTTTCGGTGTTGAACAATAGCCGGACCAAACCCTTTTAATTGGTGAATAAACTGTCAAATCATGAATAGTAAAAATGTATTTTTTTCTAAGAATTTTTCATAGAAACTTTGAGATTTTTATTCAAAAAAATTCTCATGATATGCCAACCAAACGTATTTTTGGGGAAAAAAATGTTTGAAAAATATTTTTTTGGAGATGGAGTGTCCATCCAATTAAAGCCTGAATTCCCAATTCTGTCAGCAATCAGCATACGTTTCATTCGGATAACTAGTAACCATAGAAGAAAAAGGTATAGATATATGCTCCCTTCATTTGTAGGGCAAAATTCATTTTGCACCCTCGAGAATAGACACTCCATCAAACACCCCCTTCTACTCCTAAAACCTTCAAACATTCCCCTTTACTATATTAAAATATATCAAACATCCCCTGGACATATTAATAAACATGGATACCCCTGATTTATGTAAAATCATAAATTCATTTTCCACCCATCTATTATAATCTAAAGCACTTTGCCCCCTCGCGATTATATTTCATGTAATATGACTCCCAAATTGATTTATTGCTAAATTTATTAAATAAATTAATCTTCAATATTTGAAATAAACAGTAAAATGTGATCGTAGTATCACCCTTTCTACTCACCCAGGAACCAAGGGGATATTATGAATAAGACATTAAACTTTAAAAAAAATCTCACAAAAATGTTTATGATCACTATTAATATATTATTATTGATAATCCATGTTATGCATTTTTTTTAACAATGTTGTTCATTCTTAGTTTTAAATAAACTATTTTTTAAGTATTATATTATTAAGATAAAGTGATAAACCTATTCATGTCATCTTGTATTATATAACATGGACACACTTATTTACGAGCACAACCTTTTTTGACGTTAATTAGTGATAAATACTTCTTTCTTTTTTACTCTTTCTTTAATTGGTATAATTAATACTACTTTGTGGATAAGACGTGGATACATAGTTCAAGATATATTAAATAAAGTATTAGAATATTTAGTTATTTACTTTCATGAAAATGCAACCAAAATCAGAAAGCACAAAATAAAAAGAATGTTTTCTAATATCTATTAATTAATGCAACTAAGTTATCGAAGGGAAACGATAGTGTGCATGAGCCTTAGACCTAAGGAGTTACGAAGATTGTGCTTGTGTCACTAGACTTGTTATTAGAGTAGTTAGATCCAATTCACCCTTCGGTGCGATCAATCTCAAAGTCTGGTCTAAGTGGGCAAGTAGAAATCGTTCGGTGACTACCAATATGGGATTCCCTGTCTCGAGTAGTAAACGAGTTAACATCCTGTGTGATCATAGGTAAATGAAATTAAAAGTCTTAGGCCAAATCAAGAAAACTAACTCGTGTGGAACACGAGGGATCATTTGGTAATTTCATCTTACTATGATTTATTAACCACATCATCCAGTCCTGTGAGTTTGACACATTCCATGACTGTCACTCGATCGGAATGTTACAGTGAAACGCTTATACTCATATGGTATTTGTGACTTAGAGGTTCGTATTAATTAAATCATTTTAATTTCAATTGGGTTTCAATGTGAGTCTACGAGACTGGCTGACACTCACATCCTTGATTTCCTCCCATTGCCAACTGAGAAGAATTTAGAGAGTCACGTTTTCAAGAAATTAAGTCAAGAAAATCTCTAGTTATCAAATAAGGTTATTCTGATAATTTGTTATTTGATCAACAAATTAATTTATTTAATTAATTAGATTAATTCACTATAAAAATAGGCTTTTCCTACGAGGTCGAATCGTAGCTAAAAGGTGTAAACCGTAGGCAATATACTATTGCCTACGGTTTAGCTACGCTTTGCACCCCGTCGTAAATGAGGATGGGCAATAATGGCCTCCGATTTGCTAAGCGTAGCCAATTTAAAGCCTACACTTGTGTCTATGATTTTGTCAGAGTGGGAAAAGGTGTTGACAAAAAGGTCAATAGTACCTCCGAAAGCAAAATCGTAGCTATTATGAACTGATGCCTACGCTTTGGCACCAGTAGCTATAATTGGTTTCTTTCCCTACGTATTTACCAGAGTAGTTAAAGGTAACAAAATTAAATTAGGGATGCCTACGTAAACATAAGCGTAGGTATTGTTGTTTAGGACCTATGTTTTCCCAAGACTTAGCCTACGATTTAGAGTCTCGTAGTTGATAGTATTTTGCATTTTAATTTTTTTTGGGGTATTATTTTGATTCCAAATTTTTTTATCCTTGTTCAATTTATTGTTCACCCACAAATCTGGAATCAACAATAAAACAGTTCACAAATATAAAAATCCTTATAAAAAACAATACATAAACACAAACTTCATCATCCAATCTAAACACCCAACACGTTAACCAAAACCATTACATAAATACAAACTTCATCATTCAATCCAAACACCCAACACTTTAACAAAAAACACTACACAAAATTTATCATCCAATCAAAATACCCAAATTTGTAACCAAATAATTAAGTCTATACTCAAAGTAACCTTGCATTGTACCAATTCTCTACTAAATGAACATTGAAATGAACTAATAAAATATAAACTAAAATAATCACCAGTAATTAAGAAAATTTGACCCTTTACATCATTCGTGACTTCTGAATCATTTGCTTTCTTCATCAACTTACACTTGACCTATTAACAAAAAATCAAACCAACAAACAACACAAATATATAAATTTGAATTCAAATATTAAAGATGACATGATAAATAACTTATCAATTACTAATGACATGGACAAACAATGAGGGCCATTCAACTCCCTGATTTCTAATGACAAAGACAAGATTAAAATTTAGCAATCTGAGACCAGTAAATTACTTAAGCAAGAGTAAGTTGCCTCTTCAGAAAAATTAAGTGATACTAAATTTTATGAATGCATAAAAACAGTAACTTACAATTTAATAATTAAATTTACTGTTAGTGTGGAAGTAAAAAACTATACCTACACCCTCATAATACTAGTAATAAAGCAATTACATATACCGCCGGAAGAACAACAACATTCATCTCAAATGAACTCCTTCATAAAATTATCTCATACATATCATCTATAATATGTCTGATTTAGAGCATGTATTCTTAACATTTCAGCATCAGCTCAAAAGAACATATTAGGAAAGGAGTTTTTTTAAGAAATCTTTGACACAACAATAGATTATATTTTTGTCCTATAAAAGCACCCTCGCAAAGAGCAGTGGACGAAAAGTACGTCAATTTTCAAAAACTAATACTAATCTACACATCATTTTCACAAGTCATATCATTCAAACATTCAAGGTTGCACACCACATAAACAATAAATTCAACTAATCAAAGAGAAATTCAACTGACCAACTATATCGACCCAAGCGAGTCAACCCCATCAATAGAGGTACACATAGTTGAGGGGGGCGAGTGCCCCCATCAGCCCCCCACTAGCCCGTCCCTGGTTGTGTTGGGATTGTGCGTGAAAATGGGGCAGTTGTGATCCATTGTGGTTGTTGTGCAGCTTAGGCTACTAAAAATGGTTAATGAATGAAACTATTGAAGATACTACCACAGAAGATAGTCACCAATTCAAATCAAGTGACTTGATTAAGTGTTCTGCATGAGTTCAAGGACTTGCTATTAAAAAATGGTTAGCTTCAAATCAATGATGAAAGTCAGTCATGAATCTCTAGGACAATTACACTTCTTAAGGACACAACATATTCCATTTCAAAAGTGCTAGTCCTCAAGGAGTTCATTTTAAAACTAATTTGTAGCTTTCAACTAGATTTATCCACATGCATTACAGAAATCACAAAGATTATCAAAAATTACCATACCTCTATATGTTTAGCATTTGCATCGGAATCTGAACCATTTGGCTCTTTTAGAGTCGCCAATACCTTAGATATCATCGCATTGTGCCTGAGACCCAGCAATAATGTCATGCATTTATAAGCATTATTGTGAAATTCATGAACAAATAGAGCCCGAGCTCACTTGAATTTGAAATTTTAAAATTAATATCGTTGTTTCCTCGATCACACGCTCTCTCATTCTATTGGAGGTATTCCTGCACTAATTATCATCAAGTAAATGTGAAAATGTTAACGAAAGCTGCAGAATTACAACAAAGATGGGACTGCTCATAGAAGCACCAATATTAACATTTTGTTCCCCAGTCTTAATCCACTTCCCTAACTGTGTTCATATTTTAATAACTCTTCATGATTGTTCCTAACGACACGGCCCTAAGAGATCATATCTATTCTGCAATTTATCACAGAAACTTGAACTTAAAACGGTTGCGAAAAAGTTTTGTTCCATTCATTGCGCTGCCGTTGTTTCCCTTGGACATTAATTGGCCCCTAAAAATCCACATCTCAGAGTACATAATCTGTCAATAGTTCCCAATAATTTGCATATGTTTATATATTTCACAGTATATGCAGTACATTATCAATATAATTTATCTACAAATTTCTTAATTCTCTCATGAAATACATGTTCTCCACTAATGTCTTGTAAACTAATTCTTCTCGAATTGTACTCATTAGTATATATGCAGCAACAAATTTTGTTTCATTAAATCACAAAATTACAAGAAGATTACATAATAACAGCTCAAAAATTAGGTTAATTACAATACCTTCGCATCACGGTAGTTAATGATAACTTTTTCGGTGCCTTCCTGCAGAACAACCCTAGCAATGGTTCAATTCTTGCGGCTGGTACCGTTTATGCTCTGCGCGGTGAATCCACCGGGAAGCCTAGACTTCACCAGCTTCTTCAAGTCCGCCATATCCACGTCCGATTCAGCGACAGCGGGCGTCGGCGTCGGCGGGGCCGGCGACGATGAGTGCGGGGAACTTTTGGGCGGAGGATTTAGAGAGAGAGGCTTCGATTGAGAAAAGGAGAGAGATTGAATAGGTTTTTGGGAGATATGGGAGGAAAATGAGAGAGAAGATAGGGAGGAATCTGCTAAAATAAAACAACAATTCAAGAACAAATAGAGATCGAAAGTTACGAAAATAGTGTAATTGTGGGTGAAATATTTTTTCATTTTAGTTTCAACCGGATTTAAAATTTCGCCATTTTTTTTTATAAAACCTGCCAAATTTTTTAGAACCTGCTGATTCTGAATTTTAGCACGGTTCTTAAACTACTAATACCCACACAAGTCCAAAGAGTAGGTAATACCAGTGGATTCCCTACATTAAAGCCCAAAGAGCAAGCAATACCAATGTTTTCAAAAAATTAATACCTACGTGGGATCAAAGCGGAGGCTTTAGTAACTGTTGACTACGGTTTAGAAAATTCATGTAGGCTTTACAAGTTATAATGACTCCGGTTGCCAAAACGTAGGTAATAAGTTAATCCCTACGATTTCCTTCGTGTAGAAAAAAGCGGCGTAGGAAAAGGCCCATTTTTTTGTAGTGATTGAAATAAATAAATAATAAATAATTGAATTGATTTATTATATTTTTATTAGCCTAAATTAATAACTGGATTAATAATTTAGATAATTCTAAATTAATATCATCTATTAATTAGATTAATATATGTTGGACCGAATTAAGAAGTGGACTAAGTTGAAAGTCAATTTAGCCCACTAGGAAGTGTGTTAGGCATGTATAATGAGAAAGATGGGCTCAAGGAATTAATTTATTCTAAGCTCATCATCTCATTTAAATACACAAGCTTGAATAGAATAATTGAAGTTTTGAATCATAACTTTACTACATAACAAGAGAAGAGAGAAAAAATACTCCCTCTCCCCCACTCTTAGCCGTCGGCCTCAACTGAACCAGAGGAGGAAGATTTTTTGTCAAGCATTTTTCCGGTGTGATATCTAGAGGCAAGAATCCGGGATTGCTGCTATACTTGAAGATCAAGAAATTCTTTTCTTCTACAAGGTTAGTAAATCGATGAAATTTGATTTCATCTTTTTCATATAAAAATTATTAAACCCCAATAGTGTTCCGACTTGTGAATCCAAATATGTTTTTCTTTCTGCTGTACATGAACCAGAATTCACAACAGATGAAACACATGTAAAAGCTCGACTACCACAAGGAAAAGCGGTACCATATATTGGACGTAAATGAAGTGCCACTCGAAATGTTCTTGCATTTGTAGATTTTAATACGTGTTTTTACATTTGCTTGGACTAGGTGGGAGGGAGCCGCACATGACACTAGAATATTTGGAGAAGCTATTCATAGACCGGACCTTAACTTTCCTGCTCCAAAAGGACAAAAAATATTATTTGGTTGATGCAGGGTACTTGCATATGCCAGGATATATGGGTCCTTACAAGGGTGAGATTATATGATATCTCTTTGACCATTTTCGTCGAGCTAGGACTGGGTCTTTACGCGCACCAAGAAATGTTAAAGAAAGGTCAATTACTATCATTCTTCATGTAGAAATGGTATTGAACGAACAATTGGTGTTTGGAAAGCACGATGGAATATTTTGGCCGATATGTCTTGCTTTCATATTGACACCCAAAGAGAAATCGTATTGCCAACTATGGCAATTCACAATTATACAAGAAAGAAAAATGTTGCTGACGAGGCATTTCAAAAGGATGTGAATGAAAATTATAATCAAAGTAGTGAACGCTCGATTGGAGCATCAACTAGTGTTACTAATACAAAATATGAAAATACCACTAGGAATGGTTATTGGATGACATTACGCGATTCAATTTCTATTGACATTTCTAGAAGACGGTGATTATCTCATTGATAGAATTTGAAAATATGCTTCATATGATGGGTTATTTTTGAAGATAGGTCAATTGCTATGGACATTTCTACTGGGAACTCTCTTTGAAGATATGTTTCATATTGAAGTACTTTTTAAAAAATGTGTATTTGTTGAGTACAACCCCTAGAAAAAATAGATAGAATGTCTCTATAATATTTGGGAAAAAATGTATGATGTGATATTTTTGAAGTAATTTTAATAAATCAAAAGAGAACATTAATATTTTGTACAAGAAATGAACCATTTTTGGAGTCATAAAAATATTATTGTTTTTGGAGCCAGCCAACCCAGAGTTAAAGATTATTTCAGAATTAAAGACTTGTTTCTATTGTTTTAGTTAGTTAATGACGGTTAATTGTAGCTTATGTATAGCTTTTTTTTCATTCACAGATTATGTATTCATTCAATTACTTTGAGTTCTGTAATAAGATTACTTTTGTTTCTCTCTCTAGAGTTTCAATTGTCAACATATGAAATGCGGCAATATTGTTATTTTAATATAATATAGAAAGTATGAGTTGAGAACATAAGCAGCAGTAGACCAAGAATGCAATCAGAAAAGCATTTATTAGTAGTGTTTATCTTATTCCTTGGCCGGTCCATCTTGTCGTCATATCATCAACACCATCTGAATTTAGTCCCAACTCCTAAGGCGCCTCTGATTTGTTATAGGGAATGGGTTCTGTCTTTTACTTTTGTATCTTAAAAGATTTCTTTATAATATTAGTAAATTTTGTACTTACGTTGTTTAATCGCTTCAACTCCAAGTCTAAATTCTCAATCTCCGTGTTACGTGTCGCATATTTTGAAATATCCTTATTACAATTTACAATGATGGAGATGGTCTGCAATTCAAGAACCAGTTGAAGACTTAAATATTTGTAATGTAAAATTTACAATGCTTACGATTACAAGACTTTTAGGCCCCGATTGGATGGCATGCTATTTCCCATTTCTCGATTTCTCAGAGATTTTTTTCATCAAAAATGCTTGTATCAAATATTACTACACACAATGGAAAAATGGAAATGGAGATAAATATCAGAGGGAATTTTATGCGCCAATTAAATTCAAATATCACATGAAATGACTTAAGATCCATTATATTTTTGGAAAATCTCAAATATGTTAAAAAAAAAATCATCCATACCAATTTCCCACAAAAAAAGATCTTTCATATTTTTATTTCCTTAAAAATAATTTCTCTTACTTTATCTATGAAAAATGAGAAATTGGGAATAGACGTCCATCCAATCGGGCCCTTAGCGACTATAACAAAAGCTTTATCAAATTTATTGTGGAAATGAGATAATATCAAGGGGTTAAATTTATTGAAAACTTAAATTTAATAAATTCATTAAAAAAAAAATCATCGCATGGACTACACGAACTTCGGTGCGGTACACCAAACACCAACCGAAAGACTCCGTACATGATAGTACTTTTGGAAAGATAGAATATCACCTCGTGAATATAACATCTTGTTATGAATGTAACACCCTCCCGAGGTATTAACCACTATTCTAAATAGAGTAAGGTGGAGAACTCTTGTTCATTGGAGTGCCAGAGTACGAAGATTGTTCCCATCATTGAATTCAGAGTGTGGGACTGAGTCGTTCGAATGAGAAAGAAAAAAGTGCTTAGTTCCATTGGAAAAACAAATGCAAATATCATATTGGCTTTCTATCGTCTTACTTCAAAAATAAATAAAACAAGTTGGAGAGAGTGTTTTATGAAATTTTCTCTTCTTTCTTTCAAATACTTTTTTCCTTTTTGATCGAGTTGGAAAGAATAATCTTCCAAGGCGAACAGAGACCTAAATTTTCATTACATTCATTTTATAAAGTTTATGACCTGTATTATACGACAGTCGGAATAGTCCGGGGGATTAAGTATTAGGTTAAAGTAGAAACCAAACCCGTATTCAAATTTGGATCGGGGCACGAATGGGAAGTTTTGGTAGCAGGCAACCATGTGTCGGTAAGAAATTGAGAAAGAAGGGCAACATTGTAAATATGATTAAAAAATAAGGGCAGAAAACGCAGCCCACCATTCAGCTGTACACCTCGCGCTGGCTAAGGTACAAGTTATGGTCATTTTCAGTTGTAATCCACAATTCCCTCGGCCTTTCAACGCGGCATTGTCTTTGGCTTTTCGACCCCAGCTCCCACACACACTCTCTCTCCATAAAATATACATTACATTGCATACATAATTGTATGACGTACATAATAATAGTGCGTGATATCAATCCTTATTTGACAAATCGCAACATATATAATAGCAAAGATATAAAGTTCGATATCGAGTTCCATTGGAAGCAACCACTGAACTATACAAAGCAATTGGTGAGTTTGATTATCCAATTCCAATGTCTTTAATTCAATTGTATTTTTCAGAGGATTTCCAATTTTCGTTCGCATCTATAATCCGTTTTCTGATCAAGTAACGAGGTGATTCAAATGCATCACAACTGATGAGTGAACTTTACTTATGTGTGTGTGTGTGTGTTAAGTGCAGAAATTTTGGATCTGAAAGATTGTGAGATGAGAATATTTTTAAAGAAGAAGAAGCGGAAATCGAAGCAGGTGGGAATATGAAGTTGTATGTATCGACGACACCTGATATTAAGAGAGTTACAATATCCAGTGGCGACGTGGAAGGCGGAGGTATTTTGAGGAGGATGAAGGGGAAGAATTCATCCCGTCGATTATCTCATCGGACGGTGGTGATGCTGCTGCTGCTTGGCCTACTTTTCCCCTTTCTTTTCGTTAGAACTGCTTTTCTACTTCTTGAATCCGCCGCTCTCTGCTCTTCCTCAATCGGTAAACATGACAGGCTTTTCTTTCTTTCTTTTGACCTTTTGCCTCTTTTTTTTTTTTTGGGGAGGGGGGGGGGGGGGTGATGCTGTAATTTTTGTTTACTTGGTGGGGTAAATGTGTAAAACCTTGTCTGCAGGGTGTATCACATGGCGATTTTTTGGCGGGAGTGATGCTGCCCTGGTAAGTGAGACCAAACTATCTTTTCATCTTTCTTTTATGTTTTACACTGCTGTTTAAAATCTTTTTTAATTTTCTCTCAAAAAACAAAAATATTTTCTAATTTAAAATTTGCCATCTATTGAATTTTATTATTTTGTTTTTCAGATTCATATTTTCAGTATAAAAGATGTGTTTTTTTTTTCTCTCTGTTTAGTATATAAATGATGTCAATAACAACGAAATAGATGTCATTTTAATTTATAATTAGAAGCGTTTCATTTACCAGTGATATTGAGACTTAGGTATGCAATCGGAGACCAGTCAACTGAAAGCACTATTTGATGGAGGAAAACTCATTAACAAAAAAGTCAGAAATAATTTGTTTCTTAGTTCACCTTTTCTTGATATTAAATTTCAACTTTGGTAGAAATATTAGTCCCCAAAATTCGCACATCTTGTTGAAAACAGAGAAGGGAAACTTGGGTTGCAGCAATTGTTTTCTCTCACCTTTGCTTTCTTTGTTTAGGGTGCGAATCAAAACGAAACAAAGGGTATTATTTTATTATACAAATACAAATAAATTGGATGATTCATTAAAATAACATGGTAGAAGAGTGCTTTGGTTACACGATACGTGACAAGTGTATACTCGGTAGAGATATATTTCTCTCATTACATCCTAATTATTCGTGCATACACTTGTTAAATATCTATGCGTGTAATATGAAAATGTAACAGAAAATTCGAATTGAGAAGACGGGTGGAGGATAAGCGCTTTTCTCGGTAGTGTCGTAATCAGCCGTCGTAAGCACTTGCCAAGTTGTATTGCCATGCTTGCCACCACCTTTTTTCTACTACAACTTGATATTAATTTAATTTATCCTCTTCAGATAAAGTTTGCCAATAAAAAAATCTTTCATTTTTATTATTATTATATACTACCAAGTATCGTCATACTGTACAATCAATAATCACAAGGAAAAACCAGCACCACCCCCACTAATCCACTAATGTAAGAAATAGTGTAGGTCGCAGTAGTAGCCTTTATGATGCTTGAATTGAATTAATAATCACGGGGCATTCCAAAGTCATACGTAAACACTGGTGCATAAATCAAATCAGTAAACGTTAAAAACAAAAAAGAATTATGTTTATTCCACTAGGTTTGTCGGCTACTGTATTTGCTTACAATTTTCATCTTTTGTGATAACGCTAAAAAAATAAAGGTGAGAGAAGAGCTGACGAGGTCCTTGCTGGAGGCAAATACTTATTATACTACTGGTAATGATGATGCTGTATTGGAGGAGGGTTCAAATACACAAGTACCAGTCTCATTCACGGATCTTGTGAAGGACATGACGGCAAACACACATGACATTAAAGCCTTCGCTTTCAAGACCAAAGCCATGGTAATTAATGTTTGCCTAACTTTTCATTACTAGACATTTAGTACTCCTCTACGAGTGTATAGAATATAAGTGTATAGAATATAAATTTGTATGCTAAAAAGTTTCAATATTCAAGTATTATATTTAAAAATATAAAAAAAAAATTTAATTCAAACTTGTTTATATGAAACATGTTAATATAGAATATATTTAACTATAATATAAAATTGAAAAAAGAAGAAGAGAGATTTAGAAATTAAGTTGCACGAGAATTGACAGTTGATCTCGTTCAAACCATAGTAGTGCACCTCTAAAAGAAATTTTACAATTACAACCTGTTAGCGAACGTCGCCATAGTTAACTTGTACACATTATAGATTGCATTTGCAGCATTCTTATCAATGACGCCATAGTTATGTATGTATGCAACTAAACAAAGCACAATTTTGAAAAAAATCATTTAACAATTGGTATTTATACTAAATTTGCATGATTAATGAAAGTGAGTGTTTGCTACTAATTTTCACCTTATATAGAATTCGAATATGGCTCTTGGAATTCTAGTCTATATAGTAATGACTATTAATTTAGAGTAAGGTGACCATTCAATTTTTCTTTTATGACCATTCATTTTTTTAGGTTAGTGGTGGAATAAATATAGGCTAATTTGTACTCTTTTTCAATACATATTTTCAATACATAGTTGATCTATATAGTAATGGTAATTAGTTTGCTGTGAGGTGACCATTCAGTTTTTCTTTTATGACTATTTATTTTTTTAGGTTAATGGTAGGATAAATATGGACTAATTTGTACTCATTTTCAATACATAATTTTAATAAATAGTTGGGGGTAGAAGTGTAAAATCACAATTGAAACAAATACTAAGATATCCACACTAATGACTATTAATTTAGTGTAAGGTGACCATTCAGTTTTTTAGGTTAGTGGTGGAATAAATATGAGCTAATTTGTACTCTTTTTCAATATATATTTTCAATACATAGTTGATCTATATAATAATGATAATTAATTTGGTGTGAGGTGACCATTCAGTTTTTTAGGTTAGTGGTGGAATAAATGAGCTAATTTGTATTCTTTTTCAATATATATTTTCAATACATAGTTGATCTATATAATAATGATAATTAATTTGGTGTGAGGTGACCATTCAATTTCTCTTTTATGATTTCATTTTTTTAGGTTAGTGGTGAGATAAACATGAGCTAATTTGTACTCATTTTCAATACATATTTTTAATACACAGTTGAGGGTAGAAGTGTAAAATCACAATTAGAACAAACACTAAAATATCCACGCTTTTAGTATAGTATAGTATAGTATAGTATAGTATAGATATAGATATAGATATAGATATAGATATAGATAGACTATGACTATCCATCCTTATTTTGTATGCTCTGCTATCTATCTATCTATCTGGATTCTTGTTCACTTATGTCCACTCCAACAAGTCATGTGATTATAATTGGCCTCGCCCTCCTACTTTTTTGCTGCTTAAATCTCAATTGGGTGATCTTGTCTACTTGACGTAAAGTAAATAAATAATAGGGTCCTAAATGAAAAAAAAAATTCTTGATCCATAAATAAATAATAGGGCCTTCATGGATAATGATTAGGCATCATATATAAAGTTGTGGTTGTTTACTCACATGTCCATCCATGTCTTTCCTTTGCAATTTTAGGCAACATGTGAACGTCCATGTCGTTTTCCTAGGCTAAGAATGATTGTTGGGAAATTCCATCTTCAGTCCCACCACTCCTTTTAGTACTTCTAGCCTAGGTCTACAAGATGAAAGGGACAAAAGGAATCTTCCTTACTGATGTATAGACTATGTTGTTCTGTGTTGAGAAACGTAAACATTTATGAAATCTGCCAAACTTGATTGATACTTACTGATTGACATGAAAGTCGTCCACTTCCCGATCGGCTCGGCTTGCTTCATGAACTTTGCATGTTAGCAAGGGAAATTCTTGAACCCTGGTTGAAGTGAAGTGCCAGAGTATTTCTTCAACCAACAAGTGCAAAACACTCAATTTTATTGAGACTAATCAAACATTCAGTACCAGTGAATATTGGCTCACTGGAAACAGTTAATACTTGCAGGAGTTAAATTTGCCTGCTTGATGTTTGATGAAACCCACAAGAATGAAACCTTGAATTAGACCAACTACAAACTTTTGCTTATCGGAACAATTAATTCTTGCAGAAGTTGTCACAAAGACTTGATGCCCTAGATTATTTACGATTAACTTAATTATGACCTTTAGATTCTGATGTTCTGTTTGACAATTTAATTCCAATAATAATCTCACCATAACATTTTGCTGTGTCTTTGGGTGGACACTCGAAAATCTATTGTTCTCTAATTGCAAAAAAGAATTTGACTGGCCAAAAGTCTTTTGATTGAATTATTAAATTTGTCTAACTCTATGACATCATTTTCTCAATTCTGATCAATGAGAGAAATTCATCATTATGTATGCAGATTGCAAAGATGGAACACATTGTTAAAACAGCTAAATGGCATGAGTCTATTTACTGGCATTTAGCTGCTCATGGTTTACCCAAGAGTCTACACTGTCTTTCACTTAAGTTGGCTGAAGAATATGCTGTAAATGCTGCAGCGCGTTCTCGTTTACCTCTGCCTCAATACGTTTACCGCCTCTCTGACCCTTCTTTTCAACATCTCGTCCTTTTAACTGACAACATCCTTGCTGCCTCTGTTGTTATATCCTCTACCCTCAAAACGTCAATCAACCCTGAAAAATTAGTATTCCACGTAATCACTGATAAGAAGACATACACTTCGATGCACGCATGGTTCGCAGTAAACACAATTGATTCCGCAGTTGTTGAAGTCAAGGGTTTGCATCAATATGATTGGTCTCATGAGGTAAATGTTGCTGTTAAGCAGATGTTAGAAATTCATCACCAAATATGGAATCACAAGTACAGGAATCTGAAGAAGGAAGACTTTGAATATGATGAGGAAAACGATCGCAAACTGGATGTCCTAAATCCCAGCTGTATCTCCCTTTTGAATCACCTCCGTATTTACCTCCCTGAGGTAATTTCTTGAATTATCTTAATTTTTAAGTTATGATGAGGATGATCTTCAGCATAAAATGATGAAATATGGATTCTGATTTTTTTGGATCTCACAGCTGTTTCCAGATTTGGATAAAGTTGTGTTCTTGGATGATGATATCGTAGTACAACGCGATTTATCATCTCTATGGGACTTGGATCTCAACGAGAAAGTTGTGGGTGCAGTTGTTGACTCTTGGTGTGGACCCAACTGTTGTCCGGGGAGAAAGTATAAAGATTACCTCAATTTCACGGATCCAGTTATATCATCTAACTTGGATCAGGATCGTTGTGTGTGGCTTTATGGGATGAACGTTTTTGACCTCAAAAGATGGAGGAAGAGTAACATAACTGCAGTATATCATCAATGGCTTAAACTTGTGAGTATTTATTTTTTTGTTTCTGGAGTTGGTTGTAAGATGTTAATCTTTTCTGGAGTTGGTTGTAAGATATTAATCTTATCGATGTCTATGCTACATACCGTTCTCTAAGGTTGCGTTTGGATTATTTAGGTTGGGAGCCTTATTTCAAGTTAGAATGAATTTCAAATTCCTCAGCGTCACTTTTGATATTTTGTTTCATGCACTATGTGGAATACTTAGTTCCACCTATTCTTTGAATCATTTGAGATCCTCAATTCCAAATACTTCGTCAAATCCAAACTCAACCTATTAATCATGTTGACCTGCTCTAACTCTGCACCTCGTTCTACTGTTACTTTAACCCCCGCCCTATAACACGCACATTCGTTCACTTCTTTTATGATGCCCACCATGCAAATATTACAACCTTAAAATTAAAGATACTTAAAATTACTAAAGATTAACAAGTATCACGAGAACCATCGTCTGTGGAAAACAAATTATGGTATTTAACTTGACATCAACATAAAGTTGATTTGGTGAACTAAGGACGATAAGTTATATGAAGCAAAAAAAATAAAATTAGAAATATGGATTATCTAGATATAATAGTTTTCCCAGACTATTAAACCTCGAGTAGTTCCTTTTCCATGATAATTCTGTAATCATGTTTTGTTATGCTTTGCAGAGTTTGAATTCTGGTTTTGCACTATGGCATCCTGGAGCACTTCCTCCTGCTTTAATTGCATTTGAAACTCACATGCACCGGATTGACCCTTCATGGCACATAGCTGGTTTGGGGTATCGGAACCCACAAGTTGACAAACGTATATTAGAAGCTGCAGCGGTTGTGCATTTTAGCGGGCCTGCAAAGCCATGGCTCGAAATTGTGTCCCCTGAGGTAAGAGGTTTGTGGACTAGACATGTAAATTTGTCAAATACATATATAAAGAGATGTGGAATAACGAGCTGAGGGGATAAATATATATACATATATATATATATGTATGTATCTCTGTAATGAGGTATTCATTTCGGTTTAAAGCAGGAGATATTGTTTGAGAGGGAGGGAAGAAGGTTTAAGCCTTCAGTCTCTTCTCAGGCCATGCTCCCCTGTTCATAATTAGCATATAGACGAGGTTTTAGCCGAAATTCATTCAAACAGCCTACCTACAAAGGTTTATTAGGATAAATGATATGTTACTGTAAATTTAACTTAGTTTCATAAATACTAAAATATTAATTCTAGTATGCTGGCGCTGCTGCTTCCCTTTTCTGCACAATAACTGCTTAATTTTATTCATACTCGTGGGCTGTGTACGGGTAACAATTACATTCTAAGCTGCCATTTTACTTTAATGACATTATCATATAAGACTGATATCCAACTACTGTCAATACCTAATCGTTTAAGTAGTATCCAAGTAGAGTGATAGACTTGAATTTCCTCGGCATGCTAGATTCCTAATATGTTCATGTGGCAATATCATATGACTCAATTGGTGCATGCACAATAGGTAGGTCTAGCATTTTACGATCTGCCATCGAACTTATTAGGTTCGTTGTGTTTAGATGGAAGAATTTGCATCTGCGCAGAAGTTTTTGGAGAAAAGATTTCAAATTATTCCTAATTAGGTGTATAGAAATAAATTATATTGATATCGATAAATATCTCTAAATGACTGGCAAAAGATTTGAAATTCATTGTGTGTTGAAACTTGAAGTCATCCTGACAAACTCAGGGTTGTGTTTTGATTGACTAATTTGGATTTAAAAAATGAGTGTGGAGGGCTGATTTCAAATTACTCTAAAATAAACTAGTTGTAGCCCCGTGCCTTTGGCACGTGATACTATTAATGTGGAGACTAATAATAGGAAATACATATCAATCTACCATTACAAAATATGATTCAATTTCGATAATTATTATCGAAAATCTTTTTATTTAAGAACCATATGTAACTTCTTATGCTTCGACTTGTAACAATCACTGCTTTGACGTTAGAATCATAATGATTAAGTATTCTCTATCGTGTTTTAGCGAAAGACCTTGCATAACTCTCTTTCCTATGACAATTTACATGTGTAGTAATAATTAGAATATGATGCGTACAAACAACATTTCAACGTTTTGAGTTCTTACATTTGTATGATATGTGAGAGGTGAAACATAGAAGTAGAACTAGTATTAGTAGGCCTCTTCATATCCAAAATATTTTCATTATCAAGAGTTTCCCCTCAATATGGTATTGCTAATGGCAGTTATCCTTAATAGAAAAATGCTTGTGCAATCGTTTTTAATTTCACCTTTTTCTATCAACTTTTTGAACTCCTGCACCACTCTTGATCAAATATAATCTTGCCTATTGTTAAGGAACTCAAACAAATAAAGAAGAAAATAGAGAGCTATCAATTGACATGCTCAAGTATTGAGAATATTCACACAACGCCCAAATGTATGAATTATAGAAATATCAGAAATAGGTGACACAAATTTTGTGAAATACTGTACTAAATAAATGTGTTGTTCTTGTTTTGTTCTCTCGTAGCAGTTTTACCAATTAATTTAAAATCAAGGACCATTACTAATAAAACTACATGCATATCTACCCATGAAACTAACTAATCTATAGGGGTGTTCACGGAGTAACTAAACCGCCTGAACCAATCGAAAAGTTCTGTTCTTTTTTGGCTTTTTTTTTTTGATTTTCGATTCGATTCGGTTCGGTTTCGATTTTGAGGTTCTGTTCGGTTCGGTTGACCGAAAATTCTTTTTTATTTTATTTTATATAATGTACCATAGATCAAAAACTATTATAACCATAATTACAACTTATAGAAAAAAAATGAATTAAAATTAGTCATAATTAAAATTCAATTATTTTTATCTAGTTTTCATTTTTTTTTGAAAGACTTATTTGAATTGCATGTTCCTATAACTGATTAGTTGTCTCGCCCATTTCATAATTTATATTAATGTTTTTGGACCTTAGGCATAAAAAGACGAAATTCAAAATTCAAAAGTTTGATTCGGTTTTCAGTGCAAAATTTTTGAAAACCGAGAGTTCGGTTCGATATCGGACCGAACCGAACAAATAAACATCCCTACTAATCGGGGACACTAATTAAAATTTGAAATAAAACAAAGCACAGTAACAATTGCATAAATTAAAAATAATAATCTGGCCCCATGAGAGCCCCCATCAACCGACCCAATCATATCATTTGCTGAGAAATTCGGGTCATTTTATGGAGGATCGGGAATGTTGCTCTTAGTTCATTTTTCACCACATAAATACTTGGGGTGTGGTGGTTTACACAGGGTAGGAGGGTTTGAAAATCACCCCACTTATTTTGAATATATGGTATAAAATGGAACGAGAGCAACACTCCCAATCGACCTTAAAATTTTCCCACTCGTGGGAAAAAGCTCCGGTACACTGATCTTAATAGTGGCGACTGTTCATATTCTTTGTCCATAGTAAGATGCACATTTGTTGTCAAATCTAATCGCTTTTCTCCTTCTAACATGTTTGTAGATATCCACAAGTAAACGAAAAATACTTGTATAGATTGGATCTTGGGCCCCATTTATGCACTTTGTGGCTAAGAAAGTGACACATCATATATTTTTTAATTAAAAAACAAATGACATGTCTTTTTCCAAGCCACAAAGTATATGAGTGGGGTCCAAGACACGGTCTATACGAGTGTTTTCCCATATAAACAACTGCATTATTCCTATTAATATATCATATAGGACACAAACTTTTTAATGGGATGAGACATTTGTCGTATATCTTAAACATCTATAATTTGGTTTGCGTATTAATATTTTGGAGTGGTCTGACAATTATGGACGAGAAAAATGATTAAAGGATTAAATTTTTTTTATTTGTTGAATTCGTTGTAAAGATGTTTCATAACATAAATGATGATATGATTTAGAGAGAATTTAAAGAGTACTAGAGTGGATTGATATACCTGTGATTCTGATTAACACTGATAATATAATGAATATATTGGACAATACAGTCCATAAGGAAAATACAATGAAGAATTTTTTTTTTTTTTTGGGTTTCAACGGAGGGTGATGAGTTCACCCGTCTTCATTCAAAAGGTACGAAATACAAGTAGGAGGGTCGTCCCAAAAGTGGACTTCCTTCGAAAGATTATGACCTAACTTAGCAAGAGTATCGGCACAACAATTGCCTCCCACTTAATATGGCTAATTTTACATTCCCAAGGTCTAGCAATTAGCCTACGACAATCTTCAATAAAACATCCAAGGGGGTGGGTTTCCGGGTCTCCTTTCGTAATCAAAAGGAACACCACCTCCGAGTCGATCTCCACTTCAAGCTTCCCAATTCGTCTATCCCATGCCAACTGAAGACCTTGTCTGAGGGCATGCATCTCCGCTTCCATGATAGTTAGGTTACCCAAATTGTAGCTAAAGCCCCATTCCCAATTGCCATGCTCATTCCGAAGAATACCTCCTCCAGCCGCTGACTTTGGTGATTGAAGAACACTCCCGTCACTGTTTAATTTCAACCACCCACGTCCCGGCTTCTTCCACCTGAAATCGCACAAGTACAGGAATAACCAAAAAACGAATTTAAATACAATGAAGATTCATCATCAATTTCTTCATTGTATTCATTGTATTGCACCCCCTTTTTAAATACAATGAAGAAATTGATGATGAATCTTGAAAAAAATTCCATATGTTGTGTTATTGCGGAGGATAAATGATATTTCATCCATTAATAAAATAAAACGGTTTAGATGAATGAAATAAAATGGTATATCTATTAAAATGCCGGATTAGACCAACGTCGATATAACTCTACAATGTTGATGAAATTGGGATTTTTAAAAAAAATAATATTGTTTTTAATAATTTTTTAAAAAATAATACAGAAAAAAATTTTAATTCAGAAATAGCTGGATACGCCATTCCAATTGGCGTAACCAATTTTAATAAAAAAAAAATTATTTAGAATGGTTACGCCAATTGGAATGGCGTAACCTCTAATAAATTTTTTTTTTTGCCGTTGAGTCTGGATACGCCATTAAGAATGGCGTATCCAGGACACTATTTTTCTTCCTCCTCTTCTTTCCCTCATTTTCTCTCCGTCTGCAGCTGCTTAAGAATTCCTCCATCTCCTCTCTCTCTCTCAATTTCATTATATCACAAAGTAATTCTTTTAATTCTATATTATTATATTTTGTATTTAGCTTTGGAATATAGTTGTTTTTAGGATATAAATTTTGATTAATTATATAATTTTTATTTTGTACTTAGATTTTAAATATAGTTGTTTTTAGGATATAAATTTTGATTTAATTACATAATTTTTATCTTGTACTTAGATTTTAAATATAGTTGTTTTTAGGATATGTACTTTGATTTAATTATGTAGTTTTTATTTTGTATTTAGATTTTCAATTTAGTTGATATAATACTTAGTTGTTTTTAGGGTTTGAACTATGATATAATATTTTAGATAAAATGTATAATTTTTTAGGCATAATTTTGAGATGTAATGTTGAATTTAGTGTTTATGAATGATATTTTAAGATTTTTTACAAGGTATAATTTATGTTTTCGCACTATAAATTAATAATGGATATTTTGCAGAAATGTCTAGGCAGAACTTAGTTGATGTTTGCATATTTGTGGATGGACAAATAATTGAAGATGCGAATTATATTTTGAGTTATAGTGTTCCAGCAACAACGTACATGAGAATATCTCGTTCGATCACATTTGTTGAATTGGTAAATAAGGTATATGAGAGTACAGGAATTAATCCGACTGAATTCTTGTTAAAAGTTTTTTCGAAGTACTCCTTTGAAGATAGAAATTTGCTCAGGCAGAGAGCTATGGAGGTAAAAAATGATGGTGATTTAAGTTTTTTCTTGGATCCTTATACTGGTGTTAGTACAATGGATCTTTATATTGAAAAAGCGCCAATACAATCTCTGGGTCAATACACATCGCTGTTAACACAGATGACGTCGTATCAGCCAAACCAATTCTCACCATTTTGTGCTCAACCACTATTACCAGATTTAAATATCAGTAGTTATCCAAATGACGATATGTATGGAGGTAATTTTTATTTTTATATTTATTTTGTATCATCATACTTTTAAATAAATGTTATAACTGTGTTAATTTTTTTTTATGAGAAGTTTTAATTGTATCACTCTTTTATAGTTTTTCTTTATTATGATTATCTTTTTAGGATGTTCTACATCGGGTAATGCTTTTGGAGGTGTTGAAAATGTGCCAAATTTCCCTTTGGCCGCTCATGACTCAGGGAGTTATGCAATGGATGATGAAGATGAAGGTAATAATGAATCGTCTATACATTTGCATAATTTTAGTGTCCTATTTTATTTTATTCGTTATCATTGTATTATATGAATATGTATTATAACAAACTTTAATTTAATTTCAATTTTTTGTACAAGTAGGTATGTCTACTCACAGTCATCACGAGTTTGGGCATTTTGACGAAGGCAACTATAGTGCTCATTTTTCTCATCATGGAGGGGCGAGCAGTTCGATACCACCTCAGAACGATCAGTTTGAGGATGAGAATGACAGTGCTTGTCGAAATTCGCTTGATGGACTTTCAGACACGGACTTAGAGGCACATATCAACAACGATCCGAATTATGAGGAAAATGCTGAGGAAGATGTTCCTCAAACAGAGAATCAACCACGGCTTCATCCTGTGCTCCCATTCTACTCTACATCATATGAAGAATTACAAGGAGACTCATTAAATCGGCCACGTGAAGTTGGGGATATGACTTATGATTATCAGATAGGCAATCTTGGTTTGGGATTAACATTTGAGAACAAGGAGCGGTGAAAGACTACCACGTAACACATAAAAACGAGAGTTTACGGTGAAAATCAGTAACCCGACCACTTATGTTGTTGTATGCAAACACAAAAACGAAAGAGAAGGGTGCAAGTTTAGACTTCGAGCTCATTTTAGCCAGAAAACACATTTTTGGATGATATCAAAGTATAAAGGGCCACATGAGTGTATGTTCGAAAATGTGGACAAAAACCACCATAATTTGGACATGAATCTGATTGCCAACGAACTTTTGGGACAAGTTCAAATTGGTCCGTCAATTAAGGTTGCACGAATAGTTCAAATGGTAAATGAAAAATGGAAATGCCAGATTTCGTATGGCAAGGCTTGGCACAGCTTGCAACGTGCAAATGAGATTGTATACGGGACTTGGGAGAATTCCGTTCCACAGTTACCTAAGTTCTTGGGAGCTATCCAAAAGTGGAATCCGGACACGGTTGTTGAATGGAAACACAAAAGCATCTATCAAAATCCAAAAATATTTATGTATGTGTTTTGGGCATTCAAGCCGTGTATAGATGGATTCCAACATTGCCGAAGAGTTATTTGCGTTGATGGGACACATCTATATGCACGGTACAAATGTAAATTATTGATCGCAACGACTCTTGATGGAAATAATCAGATTTTGCCTCTTGCATTTGCAATTGTCGATAATGAGTCAAACGACTCGTGGTTGTGGTTTCTGCAATTGGTGAGCAAACATTTTATTCGAAGGAACGAAGGTGTGTGCCTTATTTCTGATCGTCACCACGGCATACAACATGCTTCTGAGCTTGTACCCGCCTTTTTCCATCCTCATGGATCTCATCGATATTGCCTACGACATGTGTCTTCAAACTTTAATACTTGTTTCAACAATAAAGTTTTGAAGACTCTATGTTATCAGGCAGGCATGACACATAGTATTTCAAAGTTCGATAAAATCATGCAGGATATCCGACAAAAGGACGAAGATGCTTTCATTTATCTTAGCAGAATTCCATTTGAAAAGTGGACACTTGCACACGATGGAGGGGTACGCGAAGGCATTATGACAACAAATATGAGAGAGAGCTTAAATGGTGTTTTGAAAGGTGTTCGTCATCTACCACCCACTGCTATTGTGGAATGCACATTTCATCGTTGTGTCGATTATTTTTATAACCGACACCGAGATGTCTTGACAATGGGGGGGAATTCGGGGCTGACAGATTATGCTTACCAAATGTACTCGGAATCACAGAAAGCATCCGAGACACACACTGTCAGACACTTTGATCATCTTGACGAAACTGGTCAAGTTAACACCAAAGTGCAGCTCGGATATCGTTCTGTAAAGTACGCCGTTGACATAAAGAGAAAATATTGTTCTTGTGGAAGATGGAGCACACACAAAATTCCATGCTCACATGCGATTGCGTTATGTGTCGATTTGCACAAAAGGTCGATCCCGTTGGTTGAAAAGTATTATAGGGCAAGTGAGTATTTACAAACATATCAAGGGAAATTTTTCCCTTTGCATGAGGCTCATTTTTGGGATGTACCTAATTTTGAGTTGGTCCATGACCCTCTATCGAAGATACAACAACGAGTAGGCAGAAATGTGACTACTCGAATTCCCAATGAAATGGATTGGTAGTTATGTATTGCAATCGAGCATTGATATGTATTTGTTGGATAATGAGATATTTATTTTGACGGTATTTGTTGTAATTTTTTTGCTCGTATTTGGCCTGTTTCTGTACATTTATTTGTCAGCATTCATTTTTGTATGGAAATTATGTTCGAAAAAGAAAAGCAAATGAAAAGAAAAGAAAAGCCAAAAAAATTATAAACCACAAATTATGTTCGACGAGTAGACAGATGCTACAAATTATGTTCGAAAAATAAAAGCAAACAATTATAAACTACAAATGAAAAAGACTATCTACTCAGCATTCCGACCGCGATGCCCCCCTGTGCCACAAAATGGCATACGCCTCTCCCTAGTTGAACGTCTAAGTTGCTCCATTTCATTTTCTGTTTTGTTCATGTCAAAGCTAAACGGAACTGCGGACGTGTCAAATTGCAAAGAGGCTGGAGGTGGATTCCACATCATGCAATAGAGGCGCCGACCCTGTTTGGAAGCCGTCATTAGACCTATCCAACATCCTTGAAATATAACGACGCGTGGTCCTATCATACCAGGAGCCGTAATCCTCTGTTGCGCTCGTACCCTCGTCACCTCCCACAATATGATTTAATCGGTCATTCCATATATCGATGAAGGTCCTATTAAAAGTGGACCAATCCTCATTGTCCCTCCCAGATCGGTCAACCCTATTGAATTGTGGATGCGTATATAAGTGTGGAACCGTTTGTCGGAATCCAAGCTGTTGAAGCACACGCTCAGGACGATGATATTCCACAATGTTAAGGATTACCATCGGAACTGATGCTCTCCACACATTAGGGGCCAAACACTCAGGTGGCAACTCAGCAATATCCGACTCATTGAAGTTGTATAAGTCCCATACAAACTGAAATAAAAATATTGAACACTACTATTTTTAAATCTCAAGGATTTTATAATTTTATAACATAACAAGCCGAAGAAAATTTTTTACTCACATGATGATAGGCCATCTGATCTAATGCTTCTCTAGCTGCCACTACAACGCCAGTGGTTGTCCTTTCGTTTCTCACGGGACGACACCACCTACAATATCAATAATGCAAACAATTAAAAAAATAGTTATTTTTGAATTAAAAATCTTAATTAAATAAGTTACCGTTTCCCATATAGCGTTCGTGCAATTCCTAAGGAATCAATATTTGCCATTTCCTGTGGCAAACGGGCTGGCCTCACAACCAATATTCGTGACCATGCCCACAACTGTTAAAAATAAAAATACATCCATTTATTAAACATTTATTATAACATTCATTTACATAAAGATATAACAACAAAAAAATAATACATTATACCTGTAACAATATTAAAGGACCAGATGCTCCTTTCGAAGTCCTCAGGGAGGCATGATATAATTGACGATACAAATACGCCAACACACCATTCCCCCAACTGTAGGAGTAAACCTCGTCAATATTTTCGAAAAATTTCAACCACAAAATCGAAATCCCTTCCCCGGTGCTGTCAGGTAGCATGACGCCAAGCAGTGCAAAAGCCCAACATCGTGCCATCTGATCAACCATATGCTCAGGGGACCCATCATCAATTGATGTTGCATTCAATTTTATTAATGCACATAAACTTTTCATTTTTAAGCGCATACCTGCGGGTTTACAATCATCTCGTGTAATTTGTAAACCTAAAAGCTGATGCACTAACGCCGTATAATCACTAAACCCATTAAAGGGATGATGAATAACTAACGCCCTACCATCAATTGGAACGCCCCATAATATTGCTATGTCTTGGAGAGTAACAGTAGCCTCTCCACTTCTGAGGTGAAACGTGTTCGTCTCCGGACGCCACCTTTCAATTAGTGCATTTATAAGTCCCATATCCAATCTAAGCTGGCCACACAGGGTTAACAGGTAAAAGCGGTAAAACCCCATTTGATGGAGTTTTTGTAAAACTCGATCATGTGGTGGCGTAAACCCGTTAGCTTTGATCATTTTAAAATAATGTCCATCTGCTCGTCTGGATCGTACTCTTTCATCATTCGCAGAAAATACCAACTCAGACCTATGGCTTCCCTGATCCGACAACACACTAGGATCAGCAGGCCCATATATATTACGATCGTACAAATTTGCCATCCTGCATTTATAAAATATAATAAACACAATTAGAATACAATGAATTAGAATACAATGAATTAGTAACAAATCCTAACTTCTATTATAAAAATTGAACAGTTACGTCAAAAATTTTACTAAACTTCAAAAATAATATCATAAAATTTGAAATTCAACACATCAAAATTGAAACATAAACCCTAATATTACACCTTCTACACTACAATTAACCAATGAATCCTCAAATTCAAAAAAATAAAAAATAATAATTATTACCAAATTAAGCAACTATCACAAATTTTCAACAATAAAATCAAATTCTACTACTAAAACTCAAAATTAATACCATAAAATTTGAAATTCAACACGTCAAAATTGATACATAAACCCTAGAATTACACATTCTACACTACAATTAACCAATGAATCCTAAAATTCAAAATAAAAATAAAAATAAAAATAAAAATAAAAATAGGGATAGTTATCAAATTAAGAAACAATCACAAATTTTAAACAATAAATTCAAATTCTACTACTAAAATTAAAAAATAATACCATAAAATTCGAATTTCAACACATCAAAAAACTAAAATAAACCCTAAAATTATGGATACTAACATTACACCTTCTACACTACAATTAACCAATGACTACTAAAATAGGGAAAAAAAAAATAAGGATAATTACTAAATTACGCAACAATCACAAATTTTCAATAATAAACTAAAATTCTAATAGTAAAATTAAAAAATAACACCATAAAAATTCAATATCGTGCCAATTAACGATAAAATTCGAAACACACAACAAAACACATCAATATTAAAATATAAATTCTAAAATTAGTAGATATAGGAAAATAAATCCTAAAATTCTACAATGTTGAGCCTAAGATTTCGAAATAAATTAGGAAAGTGGGGAGGAATTGGAAATTTACCTGAAATTGGAAAGAGTTGGAGAGGAGAAGAGGTTAATGGTGAGGGGAGGTGTGATGAGTTTTCCAGCAGAGAAGAAGAGGGGAAGTGGGGAAGAAGGAAGAAAAGAAAAAAAAAGGGGGAGGGGAAGATCGGGCTGCATACGCCATTCTTAATGGCGTATGCAGACACATATGTCTGCATACGCCATTAAGAATGGCGTATGCAGTTCTAACAAAATTTAAAAAAAAAAATATTTATTACAGGTTACGCTATTACAATTGGCGTAACTAGGTGGATACGCCAATTGGAATGACGTATCCAGCTATTTCTGAATTGAAATTTTTTTTCTGTATTATTTTTTTTTAAATTATTAAAAACTATATTATTTTTTAAAAAAATCCATGAAATTGTTGCCATATGGAAAGAAGAAAATAATTATAACATACCATATGAGAGAGATGTTGTTACACATGCACATGATGGTCGCCGACACAAAACTAAGCATTACTTTGGTTGTTACAATTACAATATCCCCTTTTTCTCCAAATGGAGAATATTATAGATTGATACCAAAATATTCGGAAGTGTGATACGGATGCAAATAATGAACCAATGCAAGAGACTGCTTCTGTGCAAATTTCTTTCAACTCCAGAATTTCATTATCGAGTTTCATGTTTTCTTTGGTATCAATAGATTATACCAAAATTATATGGCATCATGTTATATTACGTAACCATGTTAATGCCCATGTTATACAAATGGCATTGACATCTATAATAACTGTACTTCTCAACCCACATGTCCTAAAATAGACATCCTCAGTTCAAAGATGATCATCTCTTTAACATAGTATGACGTTAAACATCCTTCATAAAATATAAAAATGGCAAATTATTATTGAAATAAAAATAATATTCACAGTTATTTTTTTTCGGAAAATTACATACAAACCTCCTCACTTATTATGTAATTACCAAAACTTCTCACTTATTGAAAATTGTAAACACACACCTCTATATATTGAAAATATCTTACAATTACACACCTAGTGTGCTTAATATTTCTTACAAATTTAACCCTATAAACCTTACAAATAGACCCATTGAGGGGATGTGTTGGTAATTTTTAATATGTGCGGGGAAGTTTTGGTAATTACACAATAAATGAGGGGGTCTATGTGTAATTTTCCATTTTTTTTTTATAAGTAAGTTAATAATACAGAACAATTATGAATGACTAAGAAAATCAAGGAATCTAAGGAAGTCACACTAAAAAATTAAAACATAATGTACGTACTTAAGTGGTAAAAACAGTAACGACATCCAAACTTTTCTCATTTTTGTATTTCTTTTATATAAACCTTTTTTTATTATACTTTTTTTTTATCTGAACTACACTATTTTTATAAAATTTTATACTTTAGCATTTTTCGGTGGAATAGGCGGCATATTAAGCCGGGATTCCATCACATGCATCACATGTGACCTACAAGGGTCATGAAATGTCATTTTATCAGTTGAAATGATATTTTTTTTTGTGGTTTCAATATTTTGAATTGTATTATTCAAAATGTCGTTCCAACTTAAACTGGTAAAATGTCATTCTTACTCGTAAAAGGGTCACACGCAATATATGTAATGGAATTCCGGCGAATATTCCACCGAAAATGTTAAATGTATAAAATTTTATAAAAATCCATGAAGTTTAGAAAATAAAGTGTAAAAAAGAAACAATTTCTATAAATAAGTGTAAAAATCAGTATAGTTCAGATAAGAAAATGTTAAAAAAATAGTTTATTAAAAATTTGAAAATGCAAAAGTTGGGATGGGTTACTGTTTTTACCCCTATATTTAAACTCATTTCATGACCATTACATCAAATATTATATCATGATCCATACTCATATTTTAAATTTACCTTTAAGCGTTTCGAGTTTGAGAATTTAGATATGTGATATGTGTTTCTCAACATCAAATAACTAATTTTATGAACAATTATAGAATTCATACTATTATTTCAAAGTGAATGTCACAATGGTGGAAAATTTATCGATACATTGGTATGAAGATTGCAATAATTGCATCTAATGAATTTCCAAGACAATTCATGAGATAGAATGCAAAAATTGCAAAAATAAACATGTGGAAACATTTGCAATGCATGAAAATAAATCTTTGGAAAATACATATAATAGTCACGAAAAAACTCATCATTCTAGCTATTACAGGTATAGACTAAAAATAAATGTTATTTATGGCAACTTTGGGAGGTCACTATTGCATTGTTCGAAGATGTGAATTAAATGTATATTGATAGTCAAGTGGCTCAGTACATAGACTCAGTTTTTGAGGTATCCAACACTAATATATATATATATATATATATATATATATATTATAATTTTACAAAAACTCCAACAAGTAATAAATGCTATTACAACGTAGAATCAGGTTTCATCTGCCGACTACATGACTTTGGAGAGTGTTTCGCGATAAAACAAACGTAGAATCAGGTTTCATCTGCCGACTACATGACTTTGGAGAGTGTTTCGCGATAAAACAAACTAGATTAGGGAAGGATTTCGAGTGGTCGATCCAAACCCCTTGATAATTCACAACTTAGAATTATCTCTCAACTCTTGCGTTCGATTCGCTAAACAGTGGTTCAAGTCTTTAATTAACTCTTGGTTGTTACTTTCGAATACAAGAAAAATGAACGAAAACTCAAGTCAAGATAAAATTACCTATCAAATACTTAAATTTGAAAAGAGGTAATTTATACCTCCATGAGAATCTTCGATTGTGATGATTACCTTGGTTATTAACTTCGAGTGTAAAAATAATTAATCGAACAACTCAAGTTAAGATAAAATTAACCTATCAAATAATTAGATTTGAAAAAGGATAATTTATACCTCCATGAGAGTTCTTCGATCGAGGATTACAAATAAACTGTGGATACAAGCTTTGCAGCCGAATCCAAGTAATTCGTGACAAACAACTATTACATTATTCTACGGCTACTCGTAATTTACGCTATGAGCTACTCCTACATTACGCTATAAACTACTCCTAAGACTAGAGCTAATTCTAAGAGAATGAAAATGTAGAAGTTGTTGATTTCCGATGATGATCCCCTGTTTTCCTTCGTCTTAGCCGCCTATATATCTTGGCCTTGGGGAACCCATGTTCTTCTTCTTTGGGAACTGCCGTCAACTGCGTCCAACCGTCCTTTTCAAAATCCTCAACTTGGCGTGTCTTCCTTGAATGCAGATTACTGGCTTTTGGATTCTCTTTTATTTCTTCAGATTCGATTATTGGGTTTTTATCAACCCAACTTACATTTCTGCCATTTTCTAAGTTTATTGGGCCTTATCTTACCTACCTGTGGACCCAATTTTCTTCTTTTTGATTTTCTACAGTTTGGGCTATTTGGCCTCTGTAATTCGAAATCCCAAATTATTTTATGGTGTAAATAGAGAAACCATATAAAAAAGAACATAAATTTGTTTTTGAAGCTTGACAAAAATGTAGAAGTTCATAGTGGAGTATTATTTGCTATTGTTGAAGTAATTGGAGATAATATACAACAAACCACAATAACAAAGAGTGAGAAAAACAAGAGTGCATGAATGTTCATTAATAAAGTTACAATTTTGTGTGGTTTTTTAATTGAGAGAAAGAGAATGTGATTATTTTCTTTATTTTTTTTTAATTTTTCCTTTTGGGTTCTAATGACCATTTTAATCTCTTAATCTTTTCATATCTTTCAAAATCTCACACTTAATCACCGTTAAACTTTCAATCAAATACTTAATGATCATATTCTCTTTCTTGTACGTGTGTGCGTGCATGTTACGGAATAAAGTAACAATTCTTTGTTGTTTTTCAATTGAGAGAAAGAGGATATGATTACTTTGGAGCTTTTGTCTATTTTTTGGGTGGTAATGACCCTTTTAAGCACTTACTCGATTTTGTTTGTCCAAAGAAAGCACTAGCAAAGTGCACCACATTATATACTTAAGACTTCAAGAAGTCTAGAATACATATTATAGCATTCATTGGTCCTTGCCATTGCAATGAGAATTGGAAATTAGTTGATTAAATATGTATTAGTATTACTTTAAATAATTAGATTGTCTAGAATATGAGGTGATAGAATAAGATAACTTTACATATTTAGTCTCATACTTATGTAAGAAACCGATTGGTTAATTAGTTATCCCGTCAGTTACTTGAGTGCAACTATAGTTTACTATGGTATACAAAATTATTTTAGGATTTGATAGAGGGAACGTGATTGTGAATGACTAGCTTCCAATTTGATTGTTAGACTTGATGTCACTAGAATAGGTTGGAAAAATATAAGTTGTCTGCTATACCATCATAACGATAAGATGGGATTTTGGGGAATTGCTATTGCAGTATATAAGTTCACTTCTCACATTTGTTTAATTTCTAAATACTAGGACACCATTAAGTCTTTCTGTTGACAGAAGAAATTTGGGAGAGAAAAGGTAAAGACCATTTTTCCGTTGAATGAATAATGAATTATTACACAAGAATAAACTAGAAGGTCCCTTTATACAAAGCGATAAAGCTGACTAGCACATATATAAAAGTGCTACTATAAAGCATAAGGAAAAAAAAATGCTATTATAAAGGACACCTATAACACAAAAATATAAAACTTATACATAATCTCAATACTCCCCTCAAGCTTGTTGTCAAAGAGATTGACGACACCAAGCTTGCATATTGATGACAACAAGCTTGCATAATAAAAACTCAAACTGCCCTTTTCCTAATGCTTTGGTTAATCTATCAGCAGGTTGCTCATTTGTAGGAATAAACTATGTAGCAATAAGACCTTGTTGAATTTTCTCCCTTATAAAATGGCAATCGACTTCAATATGCTAGGATCTCTCATGATAAATTGGATTGGCAGCAAGCTGAGTGGCTGACTTGCTATCTATGTAAATCTGAACAGGCAACTTCACATCAAACTTCAGATCTTTGAGAACACTTAACAGCCAAAGGAATTCACATGTAGCTATTCCAATTGCTCTATACTCTACTTCTGCAGAACTTCTGGAAACAGTATTTTGCTTTTACACTTTCCAAGAGATCAAGGAGTCTCCAAATTTAATTGCATACCCAGTTAAGGATCTTCTTGTCATAGGACATGAAACTCAATATGAATCACAAAAAACATTCAAATCAAAATTAGACTTGGAAGACATTAATAAACCAATTCCTGGTTTCCCTTTTAATCTCAGCATTCTATTCATTGCATCCTAATGGGATTTTCTAGGATTACACATGAATTGGCTAAGCACTTGTACTCCATAACTGATATCAACTCTAGTGAGACAAAGATATATTAGCTTCCCCACAATTTTTTGATAAGCTGTAATATTATCTATTACAGGATCAACACTATCCTTATCCTTATTATTATCAGACAGCTTCATATTCAATTTAATACTCACAGGTTTTATCTATTACAAGATCAACACTATTCTTATCCTTATTATTATCAGACAACTTCGTATTCAATTCAATAGGAATACTCACAGGTTTACAACCAAGCATACCTATTTCACTCAATAATTCCAGAACATATTTTCTTTGATACATCACAATTCCTTTTTGAGATCTAGCAATCTCAATCCCTAAAAAAAACTTCAACTCTCCCAAATCTTTCATATGGAAATTATTGTTCAAATATACTTTACATGCATCAATTAAATCATCATCATTACTAGTAATACTAATATCATCCACATATACTAAAAGAATGATTAAACTGTTCCCCCTTGATTTCATGAACAATGAATAATCATTCTTAGATTGTATAAAACCATGATCATTCATAGCAACATTAAATTTATGGTTCCACTGTCTTGATGCTTGCTTTAAACCATATAAAGACTAGAGAAGTTTACATACCCGAGGCTTGTTGTTTTTACCTGAAATATTGAAACCTTGAGGAATAGTCATATGCACTTCCTCATGTAAATCCCCTTGTAAAAAGGCATTTGTAACATCCATTTGACACAAAGGACATTCATGCTTAGCTTCAAGACAAATAACTAATCTAACAGTAACATGCTTAGCTACTGGAGAGAAGGTTTCTATGTAATATATATCCCTTCTAACTGATTATAACCCTTTGCAACTAGTCTTACCTTATATCTATCTGTAGTTCCATCTGATTTATATTTGATATTATACACTCACCTACAACCTATTGGTTTTTTATCAGTAGGCAAATCCACTATTTTCATGTTTTATTTAACTCTAAGGCTTTAATCTCAGTTTCCATAGCCTTCTGCCAATTCTTATTTCTCTGAGCTTCATAAAAATTTACAGGAATAACTTCATTAGAGATGGCAGACAAAAAAGCTTTATATCCATGACTAATCTTATCATAACAAACATATTGAGATATAGGATGAGAAGTACTGAAATTATTACCAGATTCATGAATATATGGTGAAGTATAATCTTTTGGCCAAGAAGGAGGTCTAACTTCCCTAGTGGATCTCCTAGGCAAATCAGAGGTAGAAGTAGGAACATTGTCCCTTTGAGTATCAACAATATTGAAATCAACATTGTCATCATTCAAACCAGTAGAAGAATCAATATTATCCATAGAAGAAATAGTATCAACAGGGCCCTCATTGAAAATATATTGCAAAGCAAATTTATCATAGTAAGATTTTATATCACCAATGGGGAAGCTTTGCCTATTAGACTCATTGCTATTCATAGCAAAAGGAAATATATTTTCCTGAAATAATACATCTCTTGAAACAAGAAAACTTTTAGTATCAAGATCCAGTAACTTATAACCTTTCTGAGTAGGGGCATATCCCATAAAACACAAGCCCATGATCTATGTTGAAACCTATCGTTTTGAGGTAAAATCTTAGCAAAACATAAACATCTAAAAAATCTAAGGTGAGAGTAAGGAGGTTTACTATTTAACACATAAAAAGGAGTTTTGCCACCAAAAATAGGAGTAGGTGTTCTATTAATAAGACACACTGTAGTTTTAACACATTCTCCCCGAAATTTCATAGGCACATGAGACAAAAATTTTAAATTTCTAGGCACATCTAATATATGCCTAGGTTTCCTTTCTACTAAACCATTTTGTTGTGGTGTATACAAACAAGAGCTTTGATGAATTATGCCTAAGGAATTAAACAAATTGTTACACTCATGACTGAAAAACTCCCATGCATTGTCAGTTCTCACAGTTTTACATTTCACAGAGAACTGAGTATCCACATAAATAAAGAAATTCTTAAGATATTCAACAATCTCAGATTTGTATTTCATCAAGAAAGCCCATGTAGTTCTGGAAAAATCATCTACTATAGTTAAAAAATAAGTTTCTTGATTATAAGTATGCTCTTTGTATGGACCCCATGCATCAATGTATAAAAGCTCAAAAATAGCAGATGTTGTATCATTTCTCATAGGAAAAACAGTTCTTGATTGTTTAGCCAAAGGGCAAATATCACAATACAAATCATTCTTATCAAGCTTAATATCTAATTCATGTAAAAATTTGAATCTATTAAAGGACATATGTCCAAACCTTCTATGCCACAAATTGGCTTTATTTCTCAAAGCAGTACTGTGCTTAGTAGCATTATTACAGACTCAAACAACTTTAGCAGTAGAAATAATAGAAGGATCATTGGGGAATAGTTCAAGGTAGTATGATCCATTTCTTTGCCTACCAATCCCCTTGATCTTGCCACTCCAAATGCCCTGAATCAAGCAAAAGCAGGATAAAAACTCACAAAAACATGATTGTCAGAGGCAAGTTTGGAAACAAACAATAAATTGTATTCAAAATCTGGCACATAAAGAACATCTTCAAGAAGTAAATCTGCTCCTAAATGCACTGTTCCAGTATGTGTAATATGACTAACATTACCCTTTGGTAATTGCACGACATTAGAAGATGCACATGACTTAAATTCATGATTAACCAGCTCATTATTAGCCAACATATGTTGGTTAGCACCTGTATCAACTATCCATGCAGTCTTATCATATTTATCCTTATTGACAGAAAGATTATAGATAGAATACCTGCAAGGTTAGCCGTAGCAGCAGGAGCAGTAGCACTATTAGCATCTATATTTGTGTTGCCAATTAACTTCAACATCTGCTAGTATTGATGTGCACTCAATCCAGATTGTTGAGTAATGCATCCGCCAATTTGATTATCCACAGAGTTTCCAGTATCTGTTGATGAATTATCCTTTACAAAGGATCCAGAATTAGCATGATTTCCATTGTAATTATCTCTTCCTCCTCCCCTTCTGTCTCCTCTCCTTCCTTCTTTTCCCCGATTAGGAGGGTGTCCAATCAATTTAAAGCATTTATCCTTTGTATGCCCAGGGATATCACAATGCTCACACTTCACACTGCCTTTATTAAAGTTGTTACTTTATGAATTAGTCATAAAGGCAATAGAGGCGTCTATATTGTTGGTTTGTGTATTTATACCTCTCTGAGCTTCCTCATTACTAACCATAGAGTAAACTTGATTGTGAGTTGGAAGAGGAGACATCATAAGCTGTGATTTCGCATTATTATAACGTTCATTCAATCCCATAAGGAATTGCATCATTTTTAATTGAGTGCAATGATCCTTAAACTCTTTTGAAACAACAACTGCGGGAGAAGGGATTAATGACTTATATTCGTCCTATAAATTTCTAAGCTTAGAGTAATACTCTGTAATATACTAGTAGAACCTTGAGTAATGGTGTTAATCTTCCTATACAAAGAGTATAACCTCTCACCATTAACCCTATCAAAACGTTTTTTTAAATCACATCATATCATATACGTAGATTCAGCATAAACAACTCCATGAATTAGGTCACGAGAAATTGATCTGTGAATCCAAGATTTGACTAATGCATTGCACCTTTTCCAGGTTGATAGCAGGGGCCAATCTTCATCAGGTTGTTTAATCGTTCCATCAATAAAACCGATTTTATTCTTTGCCTCCAAAGTAACAAGCATCTCTTGACTCCAGATTTTGTAGTTCTCTGAACTTTCAAAATTTCTGTCACAAGATCCAAATTAGGCGTGTCCGATGGATGAATATACATCGGATCATGAAATTCTATATTATTCGCCATTGAAGAAGAAGATCGAGTTTCAGTTTTGGTTGGATCCTTATCAGTTTTTGTCATGATGAAAAATTTGACAGAGAATCGCGCACGGAAGATTGAAGAAGATGAAAAGAAAAAAAAATCCCCAAATTAAAGGAGATGAAAAAAAAATCCCCAAATTAAGAGGATGATTCAAGAACAGGATCGATAGATTGAGACATTGCGAATTCCATAGCAAATATTCATAGAATAGGATTGATTAACAGAATAATGCGATTTAATTAGCAAGAAATCATGAAATCATATCTTTGGTGCCATGTTAACAGAAGTAATTTGGGAGAGAAAAGGTAAAGACCGTTTTTCCATTGAATGAATAATAAATTATTACATTAGAATAAACTAGAAGGTCCCTTTATACAAAGCCATAAAGCTGACTAACAAAACATATATAAAAGTGCTACTATAAAGCATAAGGAAAAAAATGCTATTATAAAGCATACCTATAACACAAAAATATAAAACTTATACATAATCTCAATACCTTCCTAGATTAATTTCTCATTGTCAGCTCATCCTCTTTCTACTTATTCTACTTAGCAACCCCTAACAAGTTTTTTCCAATTTAATTTCCCCATGAATCCATTTAGTGTCATGCATTTGCTCTTTTAATGAAAACACCGAGTATGTTTGAAAAATTTCAAATATTTTATGATCGTTCCAAGTACTTCAAGAACAACCAAAATTTCCCATATTCCTGTTCACTTCTTATGGATAGTTCTCTTGCTACTTGATGAGTTTACTTGATTACCATTTGACAGTAATGTGTAACATAACTTATTTTTTATTTTGTGTTGTACGAATCTATAGAAAAATCATAATTCTTAAGAGTTTCATATGGATCGACTTTAAACGAGTTAACAAGATCTTATTTGAGGCTCTATCTACTATCTATTTTACTAGCAAGTCATTGCCACATGTCACAAGGTTTAACTATATAAAACCATAGGCTACTTTTCACATGATTCTTTCTGTTGTATTCCTATTAGTATTTCTTTGTTTATGAGTGCATAAGGTGTTGGTTCCCTACCTCTACGTGTTACTAAAGTTCTCCTATAATCCTTCAAACTTTTGGAGTATTCGTAAGCACTCATGCGATTGTAGTGTTGACAATAAACTTGTATTGTTTGAAAACGACTCAATACTGTTTTGAAGTTAATCTCCATTATCTAGCTCTTTCACTTATTTTCTGCGCTTTATTATTTTTATAACTTAACATAATTCTTCTAATGGTTTACACATTATTTCACAATATGTCTTATTTTTAAATCTTGTTTACGATATTCCTTTTCTTCCTTACTGAAATTTAACACTTCAAAGTTTCAATCAAAAAATCATATTACCAAAAGGATTTACTTATACCTTACTGCTTCAAGGAGATCATTATATCATGTATATGGAAAATGTTAAAGATCTGAGGAATGTTTCACATCGTTAATGCATTTTCAAATTTCTTCTTTTCGTCTTACCAAATTGAAGAGTATCGAGTAACTTATATCATTAAATGAGTAGTTCATTCTATTTAACTAAACTTAGTTTCATATCTAACTCATAAGTTGAACTTTCGAAGCGTTTTAATTCGATGTTTGATAGCTAACCATAAACACTCTCTCATTTGACCCTTCATTAGAGTTTAAGTTGGGATTTAACCTACTCTTCTATGTTCATATTTCCTACATTTACAGTCACTCATATCATCTGAATCCTAGGGTCACCACAACAAGACATAAATGAGTTTCTATGATACACTTGAAATACATGCCTCTACTTTTCCATCATAAGACGTAACTTTTTTATTTTCATCTTTTTGTAATCTAGGATGAAATCTTTAGGTCAAAGTCTCCAGCTGATTCTTAGCTTTTTGATATCTATAACGTGCAATCCGTTTTCTAAAAAAAATAAAATGCATTCATATATATTCATATTTATTAAATTGTTGCCTTTCTATAAATTTTAACAAAATATACATCATTCCATTCAACAATTCATTCTTACTCTAGTAAATTTGAATAACTATTTTCTTGAACTTTTTCTAATGAGTTGCTAGCAGAAATAATGGATAGTAACACTAAATTTGTCCTTATTTTCTTACCTATCTCATAAGTGGTTTACTCCAATACTGCAAGTCGTTCACAATATTTTTTAGTTGTGACTAACGTATAAGCTTTTAGACAACTTTTTACATGAGTAAATAGAAATTTTTATAGCTCGATTGTCGCAATTGAAGTATTATTAAAGCTTTAAGTCCTCCTACAGTATTGAACATTTTGTCCTTAAAGTTATTCTGACCACTCATCTGACCAATTTGAAACTTAGTATGTTAGTAAGGCCCGAGTGCTTTTGAACACTAGCTCAAGTTTTCATTGCCATAATGGTGTTTAATATCTCATTATTTTTCCTTATATAAACATTCTAATAATTCAACGAGTATTTATTTTGTGAATTAGATAGTAAGTTCTATTCGCAGCTTGCTTTATAATTATTTCAAAACTTTATACCTCATGCATTGCTTAAGAATTTATTATGCGCAAAAAAAAAAAAAAAACATTTCTGCTTTATGAATTGATATAAAAATAAAATAAAATCAATCCTTCAACTTATATATGAGAATCCTTCTTTCTACACTATACCATATAAAACTAAAGGATTCAAGCTCTTATGACAAGTTATTTTACTTTCAGACTTCTTTACATCCTTGAGAAATTTCTAATGTTACACATGCCTTTGTTTTAAAGTTAAGGAATAGGCCTCTGCCTTTATGGATAGGGTGACTTTAATTCAAGAATGAATTTGAGGACCAAATTCTTTTAAGGACGGGAGAATGTGATACCCCAGATTATTTTTTCTTTTTTTTCCGAGTAACTTAGTTTTTTCTATATATATTATGTGATGCCGTGGTGTGTATGATTTAATATTAGCAATATTATTGTAAAATTTGGAGAGTGTAGCAATCCAGTTTTTCTTGTTTATATACTTACTAATAAAAAGTCTTTTTATTATCTCATGAAAAATATAATATTTATTGTGATGTATATGCACAAGTAGATTAAACGATCAAGAAGACATTTTTTATGGGAATTTATTCTAACTTTATCATCTTTGAGAAGTCAATTTTGTGTCTTTACATTATTTTTACTTGGGAATTGGAAATTAGTTGATTAAATATGTACTAGTATTACTTTAAATAATTAGATTGTCTTGAATGTCAAATTATATGCTTATAAGGATTTTAGTGTAAATTAAATGTATTTGAGGGTTAGGAGATAAAAAGAAAAGTTGCATTGTTCATTTTTCCTCTCCTCACTCTCTTAGTTCTTCCAACCGGCCACAAAAACAAATAAAGACCCATTACTATTTCATCTCTCCGTATGGTTTACAATTCTTTTCATTGAAGCATAAATCAAAGGTAAACTTTAAATTTCACTTATCTTTCCCAAGAATCTGAAATTTAAGAAAATATTTCATTGTAGAATGTAATACATAGATAAATTTGAGTGTGATGTGTTGATAAAAGGGATGTTTTGATGTTTAGGTGAAGAAATTACACATGCTTGTAAGAAATTAGTTGAGTTGTGTTGAGGAAATGAATTGCATGATGAAAATTGATGATGGATTGCTGATAATTGTTGGATATGATGAGAATATATGATATGATTGTTTGTATGAAATTGCCCAAGCGAATGCTTGCAAGTTGTTTGACAAAATGTCTTCAAGACAAATAGATTGGTGCACTTGAAAACTATCCATTTTTAGTTTGAATTTCGAAATTATTTGGAGGGTCAAACGACCATATACCTTCTGGAAAGTATTTCTGGAGATTCTTACTTATGTTTAGAAAATTCAAAAAAAGTTCACGATTTTTGAAATAATGATGCATTTTCTAAAAATTCTGGAAAATAGTGCTGCTGGAATGGTTTTCAGTTATGGGAAGCCCACTTTGGCTTCTAAAAACTCATACTTCGACATTTCGGATTTATTTGAAATTTTTACTGTATAACTATGGATATGTTGAGAGTAACATATGCAAAATTCACATTTTTTTGAACTTGTGAGTAATTTCTAAAAAATTCTTTAAGTTGACTGCTCAAGCTGATTTCTCTATACAGCAGCAATGAAAGTGTAATATTTATACATGGCTTTACCCAACTTAAAGTAATTCTATAATTTTTACGCATGATTATTTTTATGTTGGAAACATGTCTATAAAATGTGGGATAATTTTGAGCTTTATGTGATTTTATAAAATTCATACACTACAACTTGCCAAATCAAACTTTGTAGAATATTCCATGTTTGTTTGTTTTCTTGTAAACTCCATAAGTATTTCGGGTGTGAATAAATTTGTGGTACTTTGGATATTGGTATAGCATATTGTTCAGTTGGTTTAGGTCTCTTCGGGATTAAGTCGGGTAGGTTATTAAGTTCAAATATAGAGGAAAAGATTCTATTATGACGTTTGGTTAAGCAGGTAGTGTTGGAGCTTGACTCGGCGATCAAAAGTGTACAGTGAGTTGCCTCTCAAAATTATATCTCTATGTCTTTAAAAACTGGAAGGAACTTTATTCACGTCGTATTATATATATCTATATACATGCATCATGCTTTGAACACTTCACATGAAAACGAGTTTCAACACTTTCAAATCAAATCATGAACTCATTTTAAATTAATCATTTCATGTTGCCAACTGTTAACTGCATGCATGATTCAAAGGAATAGTTTGCGAGAATAATTTTCAAGGCATCTTTTGTGAAAATGATTTCAATAAAAACCTTTTTTTACTTACTGCTTGAAAACTATTTGATTGAATGACTATTCTATCATGAGCCAAAAGGATACTAGTGCATCAATCGTGACATCCGTGATTGCATTTTTACGTGATAAAGTGTCGGGACCAAGAGTCGGGCGTGGATAGGGCACGATTCGGCTGGTCAAGCAAGGGTTTGTGGTCTTAAACGGTTTTCGCTATCCACGGCCAGACCCCAACACCTAAAGACGGAGTGTTCTAAGGGAGAGTGAGGTGACATGAATAGTGGCATACCTGGGATATGACCAAACAGGCATTGCGAGCCTGTGTGGGGAGGTATAAGGTGATAGCTTTTACGCCACGTGTTCAGGGGTGATAAGGAAGAAGCAGCGGAACTCAAAGAGTCATGAGCAAAGTCATTGGATGCGATGGTATTGCTAACATAGCCCCCTATTGCTTAAGTGTTCCCTGTACATGTTACTTGTATTGAACTGCATACTGTTTAAATGCATATAATGAAACTTGAGTATCATATCTCTCATTATTCAGCTGTTTTTGTAAACGTAAATTCGATTTTCGCTCATGCTGACAATGATTTTTTAATAAAACTTTATCATGCATATGCTAAGGTTTTGGTGTCATACCGTTTATTCCTTAACTGCTATCATGAACGCAAATGTCATTTTAACTCATGTCTTCAATGATCCTTTGGAAAAACAAAAAATTGTTATTGTTTTCACCTCATTAATTTATCATTTTTGGGTCTAAAACTATTTTAAGCACCTTTTCTTACGTACTTCACTTTCTTCCTTCTAGTTATAGGCAAGTCGAGAAGTGAAACTAGCTTCAAGGGTCGGAGTATAAACTCGGATAATCCGAGAGTTGAACGATGTAGATTGAGTCATGGATATTAAGTTTGCTTAGCTATTTGGTTGACATATTAGGGTTGTGAACCGATAAGATAAATTGTTTAATTGTGTCCAAAATCTGGTTCGTACTATTGTAAGGATAGGCTAGCGCTTTCAAGTTGGATTCTTTAGGACTAAATTTGGGGGCGTCACACCAAGCTCAGTGTTAAGTATTTAATTAATATTCCCAGTCCAATCTAATTGATAATTAACTAATTACTAATCTCCTTTTATTAACAGTACTTTATTAATTATAAATTAATAATACCATACTATTAATATTGATTGAATAAAAAATAATTTAATTACAATAATTAGATATATTTATTATAATCAATACATATCCTTTGATAATTTTCACTCCAAGTGAAATTACCAAAATTCCCTTCAAATAGTAAAACTCCTTTATTTTATCATCTTTACATAGCGTGACTCACTAAGCTCGTCTTGATTGGCATTGAGAAGATTCTAAGAATATAGTTATCACCAAGCCATCCCGTGAAGCTATATCGAAACCCAATCAAGTACGAGATGAATATTTCATCACGAACCTTTGTGTTATAAATACAAATATCTAATGGAACGTCAAACTCATACAACTTGATACTGTACTTTATAATCATACAACTTGATACTGTACTTCATATCCAATATAAGTCAGTTATGAATGCTTGGCCAAAGACTTTAATTTCACAACACCTATGACGTATAGGTTGCTTCTCATTTACTTTTGAGACAGTGAATTCCTTATTGGCAGTCCATTTTCCATTGTCGAACGCACTAATTGAATCGTACTTCGAGGTTGACCCCACAATAGGATATTTGGGTCTAACTACTCTAATAACTTATTCAATGGTACGAGCACAATGTAAATGACTCCCCAGGTCTAAAGTTCACTCATATTATTATAACGGTAATCCTCATCATTGACTGTCACTGAGTAAAAACCTATGTGATAGGATTACAATGAGTCGTGTTCGAATATGTTAACTCCGTTAACCATATTCATGACACCAACTCCCACTATCTAATCAGTATAAGACTTAGCACTTTCCTTGTCGAAGCAAGTGTCATACGAGTTGAATCTAAAGTCCAATCTAGATTCTTTAACTCGCGAACAATGTTTATAAGATCAAGCACTTAACTCCACCAGTGCTCCTACTTATCAAATAAGCTGTGGTGAGTACACCCTGATCTTAAGGACCTATTTGTTCAATACATTCAATGCCACAATTAGTTTTATAAGAACAAACTCAATGCCTTTTATTAATCAATAGTAATGTTCATACAATATAAATAAAATGCTCTCTTAAATCTAATTCCTCAATGGCATAGAGGGAATAACTCCTAACACTAATTTGGGGATGCCGGTTTTGTTATTAAAACACATATTCTTTCGTTGCGCCAGCGTCTCCAAGGATCCATTGATCCCAACAAGGCGCACAAGGTATGGAACTTTATGTTTTTTAATCTTATTGTTCTATGACCTTTTTTTCCACGTCATGGATTCTTGATTTTGGAGCTAGTTCCCACATTTGTTGTATGAATCAGGATCTAAAATAAGTAGGAAACATGGTAGTAAAAAAACTAACCAAAGACTTATATGGCATTTTAGATTAAGCTATGCTGGTGAACACTGTTAGGTTAATGTCCCAAAATGCCAGTAGAGGATTAGAGAATGTAAGGACATTATTAAATTGTAATTTTTTCTTATTCTATCAATAAAAAGGAAATTAGTTGTTTACTATTATATTGTCATTTATATATTGTAATCTTCTATAAGTCCATGAACATAAAAGTTAACTCTCTAAGGCACTATAGGAGTTTGATACTTGTGTACTAAAAATAGTCTGCAAGTCAATGATTCTCAATTGGGCATTGGAAATTATAAAGACTTGTATGGTGTGAGTTTTGACGAGAAAGGTGCCCGTCAATCATTAAGAAGTAGTGAAGAACTCAGATCATAGGTGCAATGATGGAGATAGTGACACTCAGACATGACTCGAATCGATTCTATCACATGGGTTTTCACTCTTTGATAGTCTATGACAGAATTGATTAAATTGTAATAGGTGTATCTGAACTTTAGACTTGAGGAATCGAGTTGATGATATGCTTATGACATTAGGTTTTTCATTAGAGTAGTTAGATCCAATTTACCCTTTGGTAGGGTGAGCCTCGAACTGCAACCTAATGGGCAAGTAGAAGTCTTAATTGATATCCAAGATGAGATTCGTTCCTTCAAAGGTGAACGAGGAATTATCCTATGCATTTATAAATAAGTCAGATCTTAAAGTATTTGGCCAAAGCATTCACTGATCTAGACTTATTATAAATATAGCTTAGAGTCAAGTTAATGAGTTTGACTTAAAACCAGGACTTTCACTTGACCGGGATAAGAAAAGGAAGAGTTTGTATTCACATAGTATTTACAATAGGAAATGTAAAATGATCCAATCATTTTATCTTATTTGGGTTATGATGTGGACCACATGACTGGCTATGTGGGACCCACATTCAATGGAATCCTCGCATTGCCAAATATAGATGAACCTAAAGAGTCACGCTTAAAAAGAAAAAATTGATAGAAAATATGGAATACTTCTTGTGGTAATATTTTAAGTATTGGATACTTAAAATTAATTAAATGGAATTAATTATTTGAAAAATTAAGTTATTCATTTATAATTTAATGGGGTAAAGATAATAATCCAACCGAATTTTGCGTGTTTTTATACTTTTTTATCTAAACTATTTTTCGTAACACTTTTTTATCTCAACTCCACGGGTTTTACACTTTTCTATCTATTAGCATATTTCGGAGGAATATTTCGTCAGAGTGAAATCTAAACAAATTTTTTTTTACACTTTTTTATCCAAACTATTTTTTGTTTACATTTTTTTATCCAAACTTTGTGTTTTTTTACACTTTTTTATCTAACTCCGCCGTATGTGCAGTAACTCTGATGGAATATTCCGCCAGAATATGCTAATAGATAAAAAAGTGTAAAACCCGTGGAGTTGAAATAAAAAAGTATAACGAAAAATAGTTTAGATAAAAAAGTGTAAAAACATGCAAAGTTCGGGTGGATTATTGTCTTTACCCCTAATTTAATTAATGTATTATTTCTTGAAGAAATAAAATTAATTAAATATCTTATCTATTATTTAATTAGATTAAATAATTGGATTAAATTAATTAATTAAATAATAGATTGGACTAAGCTCAAATTGGTGCACCAAGAGGCACACCAAGACCGAGTAGGACGGCCATTAGGCGTCCTACATGGGCTAATTTGAGCCCAAGGTAATTACTTAAGTGATATAAATGTTAGGTATGTGCCCTAGATGCCAATGAGGACAAATAGATTGTATAGGATATCTAATTATATTGTACAAACTTATCATTAATAAAGGCATTTATTTTTTTGTTCATATAAAATTTCATGGCATTAATAAGTATTAAACAAGTAGTCCATGTGTATTGAGGTTGACTCTTTGCCCTTTATGGAATAAGAAGTGGCACGAGAAGAGTCTGACACCTGATCACTTAAGAGGGTTCGCAAGTCAGGAAATTTTAATTGGGCATTAAGATTAATTAAGATTCGAATTGTATGACACATGCTCTGACAAAGAGTATCAATCGAACATTATGGGATAGTGAGAACACGTGTCATAGATATACCAATAGAATTGATATATTCGAACACGGCTCGCAGTAATCCGATCACATGGGTATTTACTCAGTGACTGTCAATGATTAGATTACTGATCATAATAGTATGCGTGGGCCTTAGAACTGAGGGGCCATGATCAATGTACTTGTGCTGTTGAATACGTTACAAGAGTAGTTAGGCCCAAATCACCATTTGGTAGGGCCGACCTCGAAGTGCGATCTCAATGAGTCAAGTAGTACTTGTGAAGTGATCGCCAAGATGGGATTCACTGTCTCGGTAGTAAACGAGAAAGTATCTTGTGCGATCATATAAGCAAATGAAATTATAAGTCTTTGGCCAGATGGTTTGGTAATTTCATTATGGCTATGATCTAATGCACATTATCAAGTTTAGTGAGTTTGGCATATACCATGACTCTCACTTGATCGGGATACGTCAGTGAAGGCCTTATACACATACGGTATTTATGGTCCAAAGGTTCGTAAATGATTCTTTCATTTCGTACTCGATTGGGTTACGATGTGAGTCCATGGGACTGGTTAGGTGACACTCACATCCTCTGGTAATTCCTCTCATTGCCAATTGAGACGAACCTAAAGAGTCGCGCTATAAGAAACGAACAGGATGTCTTTTTGTGTTAATCTTTTAAAAAGATAAAGTTAATTGGACTGATTGATTTAATGATAAATCAATAAATTAAATATTTAATTTAATTAGATTAAATTAAATTATTTAAGTAAAGAATTAAATTAAATGGAATTAATATATATATATATATTTGGATTTAAATAGGATTTAAATCAAATAATTATTAAAAGGTGGACTAAGTTGGACGTTCCAATTAAAAGTCCACCTTGACCATCCATGGTGCCCTAGGAGGCGGCAACTAGGAGTCCCAAGGGGATCTTCTACTTGTTGCATAAGTTAGAAGAGTTATAAATAGCGCTAACTGTAAAACAAGAAACCTAACCCTAATTACATAACACAAAAAGAAGGAAACTTGTTGGTCTCAAGTGGCATACAAAAGAGTCTCTCGGGGGGGGGGGGGGGGGGGGGTTGAATAGACTCTGGAATTCTTTTCGAATTTGAAGACTTGTTTTTACAAAGATAACTTAGACAATAGTTTTGAGTACTTGATCAAGATGGATCAAGTGCTCAACACTTATATTAGGGTTAGCACAATGGAAGTTTTGTACAAGTCTTATAGTGAATAAATAGGCACTTAGAAAATGTTTAGTTGCTCTTAGAGATTTAATAAGGTATGCATTACGATAATGTAGGAAGATAGTAATGAATAATGCAATAAAACAGCTAGTAAAGAAGACACTAGAATTGTAAGGTTCACAAGATTTGTGTAATCCCAGCTACGTCCTTCTACTCCTTTCAACACAAGAGGGATTCAATATACTGAATCACAAAGCTTCACAAAGACAGCTTCAACAGAATAGCAAACAGTGAAGGCTTGATCTCGAGTTTCCTGATCACAAAGATTTCAACTCGGCTAAGATCTTCTTCTGACAAGCTTCTCTCACACAGAAATACTGCTTTGTCTTCAACAACTTCGTCACACAGATTGAAGAGGTTGATGTGTTTTATCAAGGTTTGTTTGATTTGAAAAGTTCAAACACTTTTGGAATATCTCATTAGAAAATGATAGTTCTTCTATGAAGAGGTAAGAGATATTGATTTGACTGTAGAGATGTATAAGCTCAAAGATATTTTGGTTATGGGGGGGTTTTGAGCTTTTAAGGATAAATATAGATTTCAACACCGTAAGTGTATATCAATTTTTTGATAATAATTCTCTGTATTTAGGGTTGAGCTGTGAGTATCTATTTATAGACTTTTCTCGGGATTTATCCGTTGGAAACAAGCATGAGCGTGTTTAACACGAGACGCGTGACTTAATCTTTTTCTGACATCTCCGAAAATTCTGCTGCACAGATTTGGTAGCAGGCCTACTTTGAATTGATAGACAATGGGGAAGGCTTATCCGTACGTCAATAGTCTTTATCACATTTAATGCTTTTATCAAACATTTAATGCATTTGAATTTAATTTCCATTGGAATTAAATGTCCGTTGATAAGGACTTTCTCTAGGTAGAGCGCTTGGGAGAGTCATATCATTCTATTCGCTCTATCTCTATATATACGAATTCCCAAAATGTAGGTAGCTTCTCCAAAGTCTTTCATCGAGAACATGCTTGAGAGCGATGTCTTGATCGAAGTCAATGAAGCTTTGCATTCCCTATTAGTAGAATATCATCTACATATAAAACTAGGAATGCCAACTTGCTCCCATTGACCAGTTTTTAGACACACTGTTTTTCTTCATTCTTGATGAAGCCATACTTCCTTGCTTCTTCATCGAACTGGAGATTCCAGCTACGAGATGCTTGCTTTAGTCCATAAATGCATCTATTAAGTTTGCAAACTTTATGAGAATCTACTTCCGATATGAAATCCCAAGGTTGTTGAATACGGTCTTCACATCCATTTTCCAGATTTCATAATCTAAGTTGCAGCTATGGCTAGCAAATTCTAATAGATTTGATCATGGCTACTGGCGAAAAGGCTTTCTCATAGTCAGTGACCTCCTTTTGACCATACCTTTTTCCCACTAACCTAGCCTTATAGGTTTCCACCTGGCCATCCGGTCTAATATTTCTCTTGTAGATTCATTTGCATCCAATTGGCATTACATCATGATAGGTTATGAATTTATGTGTTTTAGAACCTCATATTCATGTTATTTAAATTGGTTTCTATATGATTTTATGCCACATATGCTTGTAATTTGTGTGCTTATTGAGTAAACGTGGAAAATCATTACAATTGAGAATAACTAGACGGAAATGCAAAATTTTAGAGTATTTAAAGACAAAATTTGAGGAATGTTTCTTCTAAAAAGTTGTAGAGATCTGTCTTAACTTCACGTGGGAACTTGAATTATCCAAATTGAAGATATTTGGAGAAAGTTATGAAAGAAACAAGATTGTTGCACAGGCAAGAAAAATTTCAGAAATCTATGCCCGAACGTGGTGTGTTTGACGTTCGGACGTGAATCTGGTTGAGAAAAATGTTAGTTTTTAAGTACGAACGGTGGAAAAATTATGCACGAATTTGGGAAGGAGTTTAAGTACGAACGTAAGGAGGCACAACGTTTGAACGCCGACGTCTGGAGCAGCAGTTTTGGAAATTTCCAATTCTGATTCAAAGAGGATTCTTCCACCCATTGGTTATAAATACTAGATCACTTCTATAGGATTTTGTACACGTTTTCACACATGAAGTACACATATAATAGGTCCCTAATAGGGTTTAGACTTAGTTTTTACATATTCATGAAGATCTACACAAAACCTTGAAGGTGAAAAAAACCAAGAAGCATGGAAGGGATGAAGATCGAAGTTGAACCATTAATTATACGAGGAAGTTTCTAAGATTTAGATTTATTTTTGTCTATGATTATTAATCTTTATCAAAGTTTCTATCTTTTATCTTTCTTGAAGAATTAAATTTTTTGAACTAAAGCCATGTTTAGGCTAAACTATGAAATTTGAGTTATAAATTGTGTTTTTCATATTAATTCTTTTGTTACTTTGTGTTTTAATCTTGTTCTTAATGCTTCGTGTGTTTGGCCAACATATGTATAATTTTTTGCTTAGATTATCTGTTCAGGAGAAAGTGATTTAAGGTGCAAAAAGGATTAATAACATCTTCTAAGTTAGTTGTACAACTCCGGATGCTGTTAGCCGGATTCATCTGGGGAAAATTCTAGTTTTTAATGCATGCAAGAGAGATTGGTACACCCAATCGAGCATAGGTTATTAGGAGCGAGGGATCGAATTGATAATAATCTTAAGGAATTTTTCACCTTAGCAGCATTAGTCTAATAATATGAAAACGTGATTTTAACAAGAATTGATTAATTTATGCCAATACTATTGGGAATAATTGTACCAAAACAGCGGAAGCGGTAAAACACTTTTTTTTAATTCCCAAACAGGATCTACCAGGGTCTAGTTGTAAACAACTATGTATATGAGAAAGAGATTAAAATCACTTACTTGTGGTAGAGTGATTATTCTGCACTTCTATCTTCCAAATCACGAATCGACTGTTGATTTTGATCCAAGTCGCACAGACGTTCTACCTCTAAATCTTACCCCGGAATTGATGGAAGAAAAATCCTCCTTTTCTATCTCAAAGGGGGCGCTTACTAGAGGGGGGGGGGATAGAGAGTTTTTCTTTTTCTGCAGTATTCTTAGAGCAACACATGAACTTATAAGATAAAAATACAACCTCTATGTATTTATATTAAGTGAACAAAAGACATGGGCTTCACAAGCCTACATGGGCTTCTTTTTAAGGCCTACGGCCGACCGTGCACCGACTCTTATTTATTCCTTTAGTTTAATTTGATTAAATTAGAAGAATAAATTCATAATAAATAATCATACTAAAATATTATATCTCTAAGAAATAAATATTTATATATTAATATTTATTAATACATTATTCAAAACAATTTATTTATTTATCACATAAATAAATATTATTAAGTATCTAATACTAAATATTATACTACAAAAATACTCCATCATTTTTCTTCATCGTTTCCCTTTATAAGCATGACTCTTTTAGGTTCGTCTCATTTGGCAATTGGAGGATACCAAAGGGTGTGGGTCCCCGTAGCCAGCTTCGCAGCCTACACCGCAACCTAAATAAGAATGAATGATTAAGATTATTCTATCAACATTTTCCGACGTGAATATTGTGTGATCGCAAACCTTTTTACTCTTATATCACCGATAAGTATAGACCGTGGTAAATGTCAAATCATGAACTCATCTTTACTTTCTATTTATAGTAAGTCGAGATCACTATAGTTTCCTATTACAAAAACGTTCATCGTTTTGGCCAAAAAATTTAGATCTCATTTGCTCATAAATAATTAAGTGATAATTACTTGTTCACCTACCAGAGAGTAAATCCTTTCTTGGTAATTAGTTGAGATTTCTACTTGTGCATTAGATCGCAGTTCGAGGTCAACCCCACCCAAGGGTGTTCTGAATCTAACTACTCTAATGACAAACCTAATGTCATCTCCAACTCAATCCCTCAAGTCGAGGGTTCATCACACCTTACATATTATATCAATTTCATCATTGAGTGTTTGATGCGAGTCATGTTCAAGCACATTGATCTCCTTCAATGTCCTCATGGTGTCAGCTCCCACTACGATCAACACTTATCGCCACTAGAGCTCTTACCACACAAGTCATAAGTAATTCTCAACGCCCTATTGAGATTACATAACTTGCGAACTATATTTGGTATGCAAGCATTTAACTTTTCCAGTGTTGTTTCCATTATCACATAAGGAATGGAAAGTCTACTCTTGTGTACTTGGGCCTTCAGTTAATTACATATTTATACGAATGTAATAAAACAAGTAATAACCAAAATGCCTTTATGTATAGGTTTTAATTAATAATATGATTACATTGTTTTATTCCCTATTACAATCTATCCTCCTTGCATTCGAGAAGTGCGTCGCAGCCAAGTTGTGTCCTCTTCTAACATTGATCATTACTTCTTTTTTGATGGTCCCAAGTGGCATACGAAAGGGTCTAGAAGGGGGGGGGGGAGGATTGAATAGACCCTGAAGTCTTTTTCGACTTCAAAAATTTCATATCACTTTTCAAGATTTGAACGCTTAGGGAGCTGAGCGCTAGGTCAGGTGCTACAGTAAAGATCACTTAGACTTAGTGATTTTAGCAATTTACCAAAGTAGGGTAAAGTTCAGATTGCTTAATCAGAGTTAGCACAACGAAAATGATTTTAAAACTTTAGCGTTCGTTTTGTTCAAATAGTCGCTTAGCTGTTTTACTTGTCTTTTTCAGAATAAATGATAGAATATGAAGTAAGAAAATATGACAGTAAATGACACAAGAATTTGTAAGGTTCACTAAGTGGTGTAATCCCTGCTACGTCCTTCTTCTCCTTGAACACTTGGAAGAATTCCACTAAATTGATGATCGAAGGATCACACAGAGGCTTCTACAGAATAGAGGTGGAGATGATGATCTTGGGCTCCTTGATCACGCATACTTAAGCACCAATGAAGATCTTCACCAACAAGCTTCTCTCACTCAGAAATACTGCTTGTAGAGTGAACAACTTCTTCACACAGATAGATGAGGTTGAGGATTTGATCACGGGTTTGTTTGATTTTAGGAAGTTCAAACAACTTAGGATATGTTAATAATAATGTATGGTTCTTCTTTGAAGATGTTTGAGATATCTATGACTGTCTGGAATGTATGTAAAGAGCCTGAAAGAATTTTGGCTATGGAGTTTCTAAGCTTTTCTTGAGAAAATATTTCAGCAAAGTTTTGACTTTTTTGTGTATGTACGTGTTTTTTTAGGGTTTGCTGAGGTAAGGTATTTATAGGCATTTTTGGGATTTGTCTGTTGAACACATGTAGGCGCGTGTATCTTACGGGCGAGTGAGTTATGCCTTTTCTCTGACATTCCTGAAATCTTGCTGGTTCCTATTGGATAGGGGCAGGTTTGAACTCTGAAATTCTGACAGTCTAAGCCAATAGGTAACTTATTCCGTATACAATCTGTCCTTATCACATTTAATGCTCTTATCAAGCATTTAATGCATTTGAATTTATTTTCCGTTAGAAATAAATGCCCGTTAAATGATTGCGTTTAAGTCCTTAGTGACTTCGGAATTTATTTCAGCTGAATCTGATCTTCTTGATTGCTTGAGTGCTTGATTCATGCAACATGAAATAGTCCATAGCGATTAGCAGTTACTTAAGACAATCTTTATCTTCACTTCACTTCAGACGCTGATCTTCAACTTCATCTCTAATTGACTTACCTAGAATTATACTAGTGACTTGGTATTCAACACTTAGTCGAAAATTTACAAAGATAAAAATTTGCCTTAAGACAAAATCTTTATCTTCACTTGACTTTAGATGCTGATCTTCAACTTCATCTCTAATAGACTTACCTAGAATTATACTAGTGACTTGGTATTCAATACTTAGTCTAAAATCTACAAAGATAAAAATTACAAGCCTAGCAAGATTACAAACTTTCAAACACTAATACAATTCTTCTATGAAAACATAAACTTACATTATTTGGGGGTCTAACATAAAATCCTATCTTGTCATCGTCAAAATATCTAACATGAAATTTCCTAACAATTTTCCCCTTTTTGATGATATTAAGACCTTAACTCTTATAACTCTTTTATAGATTAAGAGTTCAAAGAAAACCCCAAAATTAATCATAAGTTAGCGTTTGGAAAGTTAGTTAAGTTAGCTAATGTTAGATTAGCCTTAACAAGTTGTTTCAGCGATAAATCATTCATATGAAAAGTAAGAGTACATGAATTATACTGAAAGTAAATAATTTAAAGCGACAACAAAAACATACAATAGAAAATAAAAGTAATCATCTTTTCTGTCGCTTTGCGTTTGTCTCTTCAGCTAGAATTACATTCGCTAAGTCCAGAAGAAGTCTATCAATGTCTATCATAGTGGTATGCAGGAATTCATTATAGTCATGCCTTCTCTATCTAGCGTTTAAATTCAGCTTTAATAATCTTTCCACCCAATCCCTTGGAGGGATTCCAAGTTCTCGAATCAAGTCATGATAAAGGTCTTGTCTTCAATCATTGGTAAGTTTCCAATTAAGAGGTCTTCTGAGAGGTTCAGCATATTCATGAAAACCCATACCCTCTAAAAAATCTATATCCAAGTTCGGAAGCCTGTGCCTGCCTTGATAATATCTTGGCTTTTGCTTCATAGTGAGCTTCTTCTTTATGTTCACTATTTCTTCGAACATGGAGCGCCAATGCTTATTATATGTTTTAGAAATTGGCTCCTTCAAGGCTTTGGCTTGGGATTTTTGATGCTTTTCTATTTCTTCCCCCTTCTTGGCATCATCAAGAGAGGTTTTTAACGCAGTAAGCGTCCAGTTAAAGTCATCAGCGAGTTCTTTGAAGAGCGGAGCTATACTATTCATGACAGAGATTGTAAGCTTGTTAGCATTTTTTATGTCAGCGAGAAGAACTCTCTCTACTTGATTAAGCGTTGAATTGCTTCTTTATTCCAAACGAGAACAAGAGCCCATTATATCGCTAAGAGAATTCCGAATCACTTTTCTAAAGTCTCGTGCCTCTTGATCGATTTTTGAGTCCGAGTCCAAAGAAGAACGCTCAGGTCAGTGTGAGCTAGAAACTACGACCTTTCCCTCGGATTTATCTTTGATAAATGGCTCTTCAGCAATTTCTGCATGAACTTCTTCGATCGCTAAGTCAATAGATTGAGTTGCTTCCTCAATCTGAACAAGTTGTTTGACAATGGGAACCTCTACTGCTGGATCGCTAGGGGAAACTATAGTTTGCATATCAGCGTCTGTGGTTGGAGCGACTTCCACAGTCGGAGCATGTTCCACTTCCATTTCAACAATCTCCACCTGGAGAGAAGGTTTCTCAACAGCAATGACCCAGAGTAGGCTAATCGCTTCCATGACGTGCCTTGGACTTAGGATATTGGTCTACGAAATATAGAATATAGCATCTTCGCGCTCTTCAGTGCTAAGTGCAAATTACACATCCTCTGGCAGATAAACTCCTGAAATATAAGAATTGTAGAAGTCCAATATAGATGGCATCAGCGCTTGTGCAGCTTCTTGATCCACTCACCGAATAAGCGAAATCATCTTGGCCACTTGTATGTTCTGCTCACACATAAAGACAGGGTGAAGATTATAGCCTCCGAATGGATTTAGGCTAAAATATTCAGCAAAGGTAATGTCCAGCGATTGTGCATTTTCTACAATTGCTCTCTTGTCTCTGTAGAATTCTTCAAACTCAGCATGATCATTGTCCAATCTCATGTGAGCTTCACTGTGCCCTGGCACAATTGGTCGCTTACTGGTGGGAGCATCTTCATTAAGATCGGGAAGGATACGCTGTACAAAATCTTGAGTTGGATGATAAACATAGCGTCCTACCTGAGCGATTAAGGCTAGATGCTGGTGAATACAGCTTTCTATCGATTATCTATAATAAGGCAAATCACTACTATTCCCCACCAGATTTTTGCGCTGCTTGAGTAGCAAAACCTCCACGTCTGTAATCTACTCCAAATTCAAAAAGGAATGGATACCCCACGAGCTCTTCAAGTTTGTAGAAGTGTAACACAAAGTCTTTAGCCCATCTTTTAGTATCCATCATCCACCGCCTACCAAGCTTGACAGCCTTTTTTATGTCTATTCTGGCGGCCAGATACTTCTCAAATCCCTCTATTTCTTCATCATAGTCGTCTGCCCATATTCTAGCTAGATACTCGCGGGCTTCATCCTCTATCCAGGAATTGACAGGATTAGGACGCTCAGCTATGACTTGTCCTTTGCCTTTCCATAATTTAAGAGGCTTCGGGTATAGAGCGTTCTGAGGAGAATGAACAATTTTGGGCAAGGCATAGTATCTAAGTCTGTTGAGAATTTCTTTGTCAGTGTTCTTCAACCAATCACCCATGTGGGGATTTCTGATGATGATATTATTCTGGCGCAAAGGATAAAAAGATTCTTCAGAGTGACCTGTGAAGTTAAATCGCCCTCGGTTGAAGTCTGTCATGTTGATCACTGGTCGCCTAATATATTCAAGACGTGATTGCAGGCGCTCAAGCGAGTGAAGACCAAGATCAGCGAATCGCTCGAAGAAACCGAACTTGTCAAAGTTAGAGATAGCAGGCTTGTGGAGAGTGTCTTGGAAACCAATCTCCATTTCAACCAACTGCCTGGTGTCACTTTCTCTATCAGCATAGTAGAATTCAACATTTGCATTATATCCACGGGGAAAGAAGTTGATGACACAAGGAGGAGACCTGTTGGAGTAAGGACAAAAGCAATTTCCTCAGTTGGGATAGGGGCCACGTCTATTAATCGCTCAGCGTGAACAGTCGCTTCACTGACTGGAGATGTTTCAGCGTTAGGAAGGACTTGAGCTACTTCCTTAGCGATATCCACAACCGTTGTCAATTCTACATCCACTTCAACAGGGACGTCGAAAGGTGGAGGTGCATCAGCGTCTGGGATGTTTTGAGCTGATACATGCAAGCGTTTGAGAAAGGCAAGCAAAATTTCCACAGAGTAGAAATAGATAATAAAAAGACTACAACACTTATCCTGAGGACTCTTTTGGACTGTTTCAGTCGCTTGTTCTATAGGAACTTCAGTTTCCATAGCCTCAGGATCTGGGACTACTTCATCATCTTCAAGATTGAGGAATGAAGTAAGGGGATCAGCACGAATAGGAATTTTGAATCCTTCTAATAAATTCAGAGTATACTGGATTCTATATTTGCTAAACGCTGAAAAACAATTTATCCTAGTGTTAAAGGAAAAACGTAGGAAATGATAAAATACATTGTCTAAGACAAGTACTTACTCTTATGACCAAGCTCTGTTGAGAGAGCACCAGTAGTGAGATCGGCAATTGGTGCGACAGGAAAGGGTGGAGAAACACCAGATGATTCTCCAAGCACTGGTTGTTCAAGCGCTGGCTCGGACGGAATGCTAGTGGATCCTCCTGGTGTGGAACACTTGCGTGCTAATGGCACTTCTTCTTCTTCTTCTTCTTCTTCTTTTGAATCTTCTTCTGAATCTTCTTCTTTTTCTGAATCTTCTTCTTCTTCTTCTTCCTCTTCTTTTTTTGAAACCATTACAACTGCGGGAGGGGGAGATGGCGATTTAGGAGGACGAGATTGAGATTTCTTCTTCTTAGTCTCCTTCTTCTTCTTATTCTTAGATGGCTGGCTAGCTCAGTGACTTTAACAGCGATTTTCTGTTTCGGTCGCTTAACCACCACTTCTTCTTCCGCTTTCGATGATGATGATGATGAAGACGATGACGCTTGCTCCTCATCATCACTTCGAACAACTCCTTCAGCAAGAAGTCGCTCACGTTCCTCTTTGGAACAAATGCTCCACCCCGTCGCTTGGGTTTCAGCAACTCGCCGATCATCTTCTTGCCATAGAATTTAAGCGATGGGACCTTCTGCTAGCGGTGTTGATGAAACTGCTAGCGCTTAACAGAAAACTCAAAATAATCCCATAAGGCTTGGGATTCATGGACTTTGCCATCGCTGCCTTAAAGTGATTAAAGACATACAAGGACCAATTGATCTTCAACTTGGTCAAGATGACAGTCATCATCTTGTACTGGATGTTGGAGACTTTGTCAAAACTGCCTTTCCTGAACTCGATCATTTTGGAGCAGATGTCAGCCAAAGTGACATATTCTCCTTTCATGTCTTTCTTCTTGAAGTTTGCTTCATAAGCAGCTTCCACGTCGTCCTTTTTGACCAATTCCCATATCTTGGTGGCATCTCCAAGAGTTACTTCTTCAACTTCTCCACCATCGTTGGGTAGTTGCAGTAGGGAAGATAATAGTTGAGGAGTGAGAACAAAGGTTTCTTTGGTAAAAGGAAAGACGCAGGAAATAGAATTTCCATCGTTTGAAATCTTAGCATGTTTAAAGAAGAACAGAGTTTCTTCGTTGTGAATATTGGAATGGGAAGTCAGAATGTTTCTTAGACTTGATTCTTGGATGAGAAGAAGAATGTTCCTCAAAGGAAAGTTCTGGTTTTCGAAGAGATATTCTCAGTTTACCAGGAATCCGGCATTGACTGTCACTAGTTTCTCAGTTTTGGCAGATTTTTCGGTGGTAGTTCTGGAAGATTTTGGTGGCACCATTGATGAAGGTTTGAAGCTTTTGAGAGAGTTAAAAGAAAGAAATCTTTTTGCCTTGAGAGAGAGATTTTACAGCAAAAAGAGTTTGAAAGTGATAAAGCTTTTCTGTAAAATTATGGAGGGTTTAAATAGAGGCAAAAAATAACTCTTCAATAGCCTAGATAAATGCCACATATTAAGAAATTAATTTCGAAAGTAACAAAATTTAATTTGAGCCGTTTAGTCATGAAGACGGATTTAAAAAGGTTCGGTAAAATAGGATAACTGCTGTGAAATATAAAACTTTGGAGTCCACAGTTACTTTTTCAAAAACGTTTGAAATTTTGAAAATGTTCAGCGTGAGTTGCACATGACTTATGGTACACTGACACGTACCTAGACATGCACAGTTACTGAACCGCCTATTTGTAGGAATCATTAATCGTCAGTTTGATTTGATAGGAGCGCATGGGCAGTTGTCAAATCTTATCGTTTGAACTTATCCACAAGCTACTTTTTAGCGATGAAAACAATGCATGAATTTCAGAAAAAGTTCTACTACAAAAAATACTCATATTTTAAATCCTACTACACATTCCCCTATATAACTACTCATCATTTCATCAATTCAATCACTTCATTCTCCCTCTTCATTAATTATATAATTCAACTATCTAACACATTCTCTTTCTTACTTTATCATAAATAAAATATTATTCTAATTTTTTCTCTCATCATCATTACATATATAACTAATTCAATTAACTTTATATCACATCTACACAATTTTCAAACATTTTTCAAAAACACATCCAAAAAAACAAAAAAAATTAATAGTTTTCACACGAATTTCTACAATACACATTCTCCAAAAAAACTCAAAATTCATTTTCGAAAACACAAACATACAGAATCTTAGTGTTTAAGTGGTAATATTCTTAACACTGAAGTCTTTAATAACGTTCAATCGCTTGAAAAGACATTTTCATTTAATTTTCTTAGAGATTGATTTTGTCATGCATAATAGATAAACGCTAATGATCAATGCACAGAATTTTGAAATGAATTTTTGATCATAGACGCTTATTGTTTTGAATAAGTATATTTTTAAAGTTCCCCCTAAAATTGATAACTCATTTCAATTTTGAAAGACGCTCTAGACATAAATTTGAAGTGGATTTCCCCAAAATTATATGCCTATAAAAGATATGATGCTTTATGATTACGCGTTTAAATCAATCATACCTAGTTCACTATAAAGTGAGAAAACGTTGTTCGTTGAGCGCTTAGGTGAAGATATCTGTCAGTTGTTTGTCAGTACCAACGAAATGAATGGAGATATCTTTCTTTTAAACATGGTCATGCAAGAAATGGTAGGGAATGTTAATGTGTTTAGTTCTGAAATGAAGGACTAGGTTTTGGGTCATAGCTAAAGCACTTTGGTTATCACAATGGATTGAGGTAGGACCTAAGATTGTTCCATAATCTCTAAGTTGTTGCCTCATCCAAACGATTTGTGCACAACAGCTTCCAGCGGCTACATATTCCGCCGCAACGGTAGAAGTCGCTATGGATTGTTATTTTTTACTTTACCACGAAATCAATCTATCACCTAGAAATTGACATGTACCACTAGTACTCTTTCTATCTATTTTGCATCTTATAAAATTTGCGTCTGAATAACTAATTAGTTCAAAAGGAGAGTCCATTGAATACCATAAGCCCACATTTTGTGTGCCTTTTTAGATATTTAAGGATTCTCTTGGTAGCATTTAAGTGTGATTCTTTAGGATCAGCTTGAAAGCGTGCACACATGCATACTAAAAACATAATATGATCTTCTTGATCGCTTGAGTGCTTTGAGCGCTTGATTCATGCAACCTGAAATAGTCTATAGCGATTGGCAGTCGCTTAAGACAAAATCTTCATCTTCACTTGACTTCAGATGCTGATCTTCAACTTCATCTCTAATAGACTCACCTAGAATTCTACTAATGACTTGGTATTCAATCCTTAGTCTAAAATCTACAAAGATAAAAATTACAAGCTTAGCAAGATTACAAACTTTCAAATACTTATTTAATTCTTCTATGAAAACATGAACTTACATTATTTTGGGGTCTAACATAAAATCCTATCTTGTCATCATCAAAACATCTAACATGAAATTTCCTAACATTTCTCTTCTAGCTTTCTACTTGCTTCCACATCTTGGTTCGAAACACAACTATGAGCACTAGCTCCGGAATCTAGAACATTATAGAACAATTTGTTTCAAAAACACAAAGTTCTATACTTGCTTTATTTTCTGCTTTCAGCTTGGGACAGTCATGCTTCCAATGCCCCATCTCTTTACAGTGGAGGCAGATGTCTATCTTTTTAGGGGCCCTGCCCTTAAATTTCGTCCCTTGGTTTGCCTTGCCTTTGGGTTTCCTAGATGGTTTGGATACTCCCAATTGCTTCTTGCTTTGTTTCTTCTTCTGAGTGTTAGATGGTTTAGTAGAAATGGCTAGACTAGTCTCTTTCATCTCAGGGCCCATCTGTGATTGAGCATTCGAGAGCTTGTTCAAAAGACCAGGCAATGAACACTCAATGTCATTCATGTTGAAATTCACATTGAATTACAAAAAACACTTAGGGAGCGGCTGCAGAATGTGATCTGTCTGAAGTTGGAAGTCCATAGAGAAGTTGAGAGCCTCCAATATCTCAAACATGGAAATCATCCTTAGGACGTGTTCAACAATTTTCTCTCCTTCCTTCATCCTTGCTCCAAAGAGCTGACTAGATATCTCATAAAGAGCAATCCTGCTATGCTCTCCGTAAAGTTCCTTATAATGAAGCATTATTTTAGAAGATGTCCTCATCTTTTCATGCGATTATTGTAATTCATTGGTCATCGATCCTAGCATGTCCCTCTTGACACGAGTGTCATCTTCAACCTAATTCCCTCGAGCAAGTCTATCTTCAAAAGATACGGGTTCTGGGACTTCAGGCCTCTCTTCATCGAGCACATGTCCCAAGGATTTAAGGCTGAGGACAATTATAAAATTTCGAAGCTAATCAATGAAAAGTTCAATAAGGACATTTTTCTCAAGCAACATGGTCAAAAGGTTAGTAATTTTGTAGTAAATAAACTGCAAAAAATAACAAAATTTACAATTACATGCGTTATTTTGTATTTCAGGTAAAATCAAGGATTTTTAAGTCTACATGACTCCTACTATTTTTCTGAAAACATTGCACTTCCACTGCAATAATTGAAAATCTCGTTGGATGAGTTTCATAGTGAGTGATTGAGTTCCTCAATGATCTAAACAAGTTGCAACCTTATTCGATATATGGCTTGTTAGATCTTTGAGGTGGTGTCTTACACCAATCGGCCTAACTGATGATTCAATCTTCTTTAGCTCATGGATCAATAAACCGCAACCTTATTCGATATATAGGTGGTGATCCATCTGAGTCATTTTCCCATCAACTCCTTTCAGTCTAACAATCTTATCTTCCCTTGCAACCTTCTTGACTATATGGGGCGAAATTATTTTCGACATGAAGACACCAAATGCATTAGAGAAAATTGAGTATCAAGTCTTGATGCATGACCCCCTTATTCCCGGACGATACCATGCATTAGAAGTGAACCCATCTTCTAAAGTTTGATGGAGAGCTAGGACATCCAATGCCCTTTCTCTTACTCAGTATAATGTCTAATGGGAGTATTATAGCATTTTGATGTTATTGAGTTTAGTCTCACTTTGCACATTAATTTCTTTATTGCGCAATCATGGAAATATTATAGACTATTCTAGATCATCTCGAGCCAGTGAGTGATCAGGGAGGTGTTGTATCTATTACATCGGCTTCCGCCTAAAAATATCTAATCTCCATAACTCCAAGACTTCATGTGCCATCATGAAACACCAGCTGGGCCTATCTATTAACAATCACATAAAAATAACCTGTACAAAATTGGGGGGGCTCAAACTCCAGCCCAATACAACTCAGATAATACAAGAAAATAAAACACTAAGTCCATACATGGTGTCACCATCACAAAAATAAGGAGTACGTAAAATAATTATACATTTATGTGATTATAAAGCATTAAATCTAATTTAATAACTGATTAAATTCAATTTAATCATGCCAAAATAAATCTAATTTAATTTGACTTCTTTAATCAAATTAAAGTGTGACTATATCAAATAAAGTCTTATGGGTAATCTAATCTAAACACCTAAACGAGATCATATAAAATTATCTAGTTGGTATTTAAATCCAATTCAATCAAATATAATTTGTATATACCAACTTAATTTGAAAAAAGTATAAATCCCATTTAAATTATTCAATAAATCCAATTTAATTTGAAAGAATTTAAATCATTAAATCCAGTTTAAAAGTTGAAACAAAAAAACTTATACAATTAGGGTCGAAATTAATAAATGGTCTGGTCAATTTAATTGGGTCAAAACTATATTAATTAATAATTTCACAATTGGGTAGAACCCAGTTAAATCGTCGGGCCAAGATCGGCATAATTAATTATGTTGCGCCTGGCCCAACTATTTTTTAAATACAGCTAGGCTCGGGCTAACACTTAAAATAATGAGTTAGGCTAAGCCCAGCTTAATTTGACCGCCCTGGGCCGAGCCCAGTGCCATTTATTATGCGTTGGGCCAAGCCCAGCGTGGATCCCTTCGGTGTTGGGCTTAGCCCAACACAACCCTAATTGTGTTGGACCAACCCGAACACCATCAGCTGCACCATCAAGGGAGTGGGGCACAGCGTGACGGCGGTCGCCTGACGCCGCATCCCTGGCAACAGCTGTCGCCAAGGTTGCTGCTGTGCAGCAGCGTGGTTAGTATGCCACGCTCCAACCTGCTGCTGCAACAATAGCTTTGCCGGCAACGGCAGGCTACAATTCTGGTCGCACAGTGCCGTCACCTACTGCCATGCCACGCTGCCCTTTGAGCGGCGCAATCCAATCGACGACTTAGCTGCCAGTTTTTCAATCCACAATTGTTTTTCGTTTTACTCGGTAAATCCAATTCAACCAACATATTAATTTTACAGATTTTGATGCATAAAAATTAATCACCTAAAAACATACAATATGTATAACGGTTTATGCAATTAAAATAATTAAAACACATAAACACACAATCGATATCATGAAGCACCCGAATTTTGGCTCTGATACCACTGTTGTGATTCGTTCTAGCGGATACAATTTTTAATACGAATCACAACACAAATTGGATCTGGGGTTTCATGATATGTTTCGCAACAAGAAATATGACTCTAGAGGATAATCAAATTACCTCTTGACGACAAAAAATCAATTTAATTAGCAGCAGCCCCAAACTCCTGCCTCTAGATTATCACGCAAAAGATTATCTCTAAGAGAGCTCAGATCTCCTCCACAGCAGTATAGGCCGGTGGCTAGGTAGGAGAGAGAGGAGAAAATTTCTTTCTTTCTTTTGCTCTAGGCTTATTTCTCTAAGTCAGATTCTGAAAAAACTGAGAGAGTTTGAAGTTGTGTTGTTCACTAAGTAACAAGCACTAGGGCTCGCTAGGGCCCTAGTGGAATAGGCGTTCGACCTTTGCTCCATCTTAGCCCAAGTGTAATTAATTAAGTTCAAGTCCAAATCCAATTTGGATTTTAATTAATTACTTTAATCTAATTAAACTTAATCCAATTATTTTAATTCAACTTATAAATGAATTTAACTTATGAATTAATGATTTGATTTAATTAAATCATGCCTTCCATTTTAGTCTGTTATTCACATCCAATTTGAATTTACCAAAATACCCTTAGCATAGAATATTATTCCTTTTCTTCACATAGCGTGACTCTCTATACTCGATTTCATTAGCAATGGGAGGATACTAAAGGATGAGGTTGTTACCTAGCCAGCACCGTGGAACCAAATCATAGCCCAATTGAATGCAAGATGAATACATCACCACAAAGCTTGATTACGATTACCATATGTGTATAAATTCTTCACCGATGTGACCCGATCAAGTAAGAGTTAGAGTACGTCAAACTCATAGAACTTGATACTGTACCTTGGAATCATAATAAAATGAAATTACCAAATTACTCTCAGTGACTATCACAAGCTAGTTTATATGCTTTGACCAAAGACTTATAATTTCAATTACTTATGATCATACCGGTCACATACTCGTTTACTATCGAGACAATGAATTCCATAGTAGCAGTTATCTTACAATGTCTAATGCACCATTTGAATCGTACTTCGAGATTGGCCCCACCTATCAGGCGATACAAGCTTAACTACTTGGGTAATGGGTCCAATACTACAAACACATTGTAAATAACTCCTAAGGTCAAAAGTCCACACATACTATCGCAATCTTAATCCCAATCATTGACTGTCAAAGAGTAAATACCCATGTGATCGGATTAAGGCGAGTTGAGTTCAAATATGTTAATTCCATTAATCATGTCCATGGCACAAGCTCACTATCAAAATCAATGTTCGACTGGCACTCCTTGTCAAAGCAAGTATCATATGAGTTGAATTTTAATGCCCAATTAAAATCCCTTAACTCGAGAATCAATATTAAGAGATTAAGTATTCAACTCTTCCAGTGCCTCCTATTATCCACATAAGAAGTGGAAAGTCTATCTTCAAATTTCAAGGACTATTTGTTCAATAGAATTAAATGCCAGTGAGATTTATATGAACAAAATCAGTGAACCTTTCTTCTATAATTAGAAGTATAATAGTTCGTACAAAATAACTTATAAATGCCTTACTCAATCTAATTTCTCATTGGCATTGAGGGCATATACCTAACACGGGTAACTCTGTTCCGCATTGTTTAGCACGTGATGCTTCTATTGTTATCTTGGGGGATGACTCTGACATCCCTTCTGATGTGTTGAACATGGTTTTGGCTGATGTAGCCTCTTAATATATTGCATTTTCTTCTCAAAAAATAAAAAGAGTATTCTTATACTTTCTTTGAATACTTGAATGTTTTATTTTGGGAGGCCTATTTAATGTAACTCTAGCACTAAAGGGGTAAAATAAAGTTTTAAGAAAAGAGCGAGTATGGACTCAAGCAACTTACTCATTATATATTTGCGTATTTCCAACAATTTATTTGTTTCAAGTAGGGAGTAAAGAGTTTTCTTTAGGTTGGAAGAGTAGGATTCCAGGAAGGTTGAAAATTAGGGTATAGAATTTGAAAGATAAGATTGTTTTCTAAAATGTGTCAAAAAAGTATTTCTTAAAATTATCACCAACAAATGGGTTTGCCCTGGAAGACTCAAAATCTTTACCAAAACGAGCTTGATTTTACCAGTCTTGAGATAGTTCTTAACTACTTGAATATGTAATGCGCTATATAATCTTCAATCATCTATAGACAACAAAATTTCGAATGAACTAACTAATTATGACAAGAAGTTTCTATACAAGGTTTGCTCACTCCCAACCAATCATATGAATAGTGTGAACTACATTTACTATGTAACTGTCACTCTTTAAAGTAAGTGAGTAATTACACCGTAAATGTTGTTGCACCTGTGATTAATTGAATGTGAATAAACTCAGTCCAGGGAATATATATACTTGGGAAAACAACTATATTGAATAGGGTTCATAGAGTGCAAAGGGTTTATGGAGCAAGAGTTGCCTTAATCTCAAAGTAGTTAAATCTTTTATACTGAAAATTGCTTCACTATTAGATCAGACAACTTCTAAGTTTCATAAAAAGGTTAAGAACAACATATGGATCTTCAAGAATTTCATTCCGTGCGTGATATAGAAAATTTGATGCCGAATGTGAAACCCTTGATTAGCAAAGTCTTACCATTTTGCTAGCTGCAGAAACAACATGATGATGCAAATATAAATCACAACATAAGAAATAAGAACATCATTTTAAATTAATAAAAATTGACTACTTTGCAAACAGCAAGTTTCTGTAAGTCTAGATGAGATCAAATAATAAGTTTTTACAAGCACAAGGACGAGCTTCAGTTTCTTTCTGATGTATAGAGGCCATGATTTCACAACTGCTTTCAAACCGAATAAAAGAAAATGTTCTTTCTTTTTGTTTTTGGTTGGATTAGAGTAAAGAGTATAATATGAAACTATTAAATTTGTTCAAAGCAATCGCGTAAAAGTTCTACATATTGTACTTGAATTTATGCGATTCTAGATAAATTAATTTGTCATAACAACCAAAGAAAATATTGGTTATAAGATATCTAGTGGAACCATCATAATTGTCATTGATTACATATATTATTCGTTTGTCATTAAGTTATCATTATATATGTGTTATTAATTGTCAATAGTGACAATTTAGACACAAGTATTGTCAATATTGAATTCTCCGAGAAAATAAGGACAACAACACTTTTTCCACCACAATTATCATTTAATTAATTTTAAGTAGGATTAATTCCGTGGAAAAATAATAATGAGCAAATTAGAAGAGAGATCATACACAAGTTGGAGGGGTGTCTGGTCCTGGCAAGAGTAGTGATGATTAGGCTCCATGAGATTCATTGGGATGAAATTGCGAGCATCATAAGACTGTGAAGTCATGGGTTGATCATACTCAGATCCTGAAGGCATCAAATTCATTTGCTGTTGTGCTCTTTCACCCTCAGCTATCTGCACCATATATAAATTATCACCATTTTAAATATCAAATTTTTTTTGAATATTATTTAATATTAAAGAGAAATTGAGGATTAATTATAAATGACCTTTGCTCGCAGAAACATGTTAGCATTGTGTAGCTCTAGCTCCTGTTACATCAACCAGTCACCATATTTAAATACAATTATGTTATTTCTCTCAATACGTATATTCAACAATATTTTTTGTTCTAATTATATATAGAATCCATAGCATAAAACAGATCCTTATTCAGATTCATCAAAGAGAAAAATATCAACTTATATAAATATTCCATTTTACCCATTTCTACCTTGAATTAAGCCTTAGTGGTTGAAGAATTAATGAAGAAATGAGATAAAATAATTTACCCTCTTCTGCATGAGCTCTATCTCCGCAAACAACAACTCATTCTGGCAAATTTCAAGAATATTAGTCACAACCAATTTTTCTTTACCTTCAAACGAATTTTGTAAAAAAGAGGAAAACATATAATAAAAGGTGAAAAACTTGATTTATAATAGAAAACCTTCTTGGAACGGATTCTGCTGATGGCTTTCTCAACTTTGCCTTCAACGCTCTTGAGATCCTTCAAGGGCATACTCGTAACACCCTCTCCAAGAATTTGTCTACGAAATATGAATTTATTAGTGAAATGTGTTTATATATATATAGTTAAGTATAGCATATATATGCAAGGAATATATGGTGATCATAAAAAGGAGGTAATTAACCTGTTTGAAGTCTGTATCTCTCGAATTTGTCTGCGCAGCTTTTGCGCTTCTTGCTGGTAGAACTGATAAATCAACAACCACCCATTGTACACATGGAGATTAATCAGAAAGGAATTTTAATAAATAATTTTTTAATTATCAAAAACAATTTTCAAATTTTTGAAAGATTTGGATAAATAAATTAGGCTCTGAATAAGGGCTTTTGACAACTTTAATACTGGCTCTAGCTCAGAGTTTATAAACAACATGTTGCCAGGTTGAAGGCACAAACGATGTTGAGATTCCAGTATTACACGCCATAAATATATTTTCTTACAAGGTTTAGTGATTAGCTAAATATCGTTACGTACAATTAAGTTGTATATATCCATGAAAGTTTGAGTTTTAAGATGATAAATGAGAAAACTCTTGAACTAATTGACTGTCGGATCCAAAGAAATGACGCTTGATTGCCCCCATATTGATCACTTTGAAAAGTTTAACAAGAACTAAGAACCTCTTTTCAACCTAAAACATATATAAACAAACTCTTTTTGATGTCTAAACTACTTGAAGGCATTTCTTCAGACAGAAAATGGGGAAACAAATTTGTTGATTAATGAAATGTCGTTTTAAAATGATTTACGTGCAAACTCAGCTCATTTTACTCCAAATAGACTCGAGTTACATACCACGTGAATTAAAATTATTTACCTTAATACTATCCCTGAATGCTTTTTACCTTGTGAAATCAAAGAACAATACATAGAAAACATGTTCATGCAAAACTTATTCATATATATTCAATCTGCATACCTAATTTGGAAAGTGAATTCAATTCATAACTTGATATGTAATTTAAAAAAAATTAAGTTTTATAAGTAATATGCAATTTTGTTAAAAGGGTACGTACCTCATAATAAATTAAGTGGATATAAATTTTCAATTCAATTCGGAAGTAAACTTACATGAGTGTTAGCTTCAGATGTGGAGACAGAATTAGTGGAATCAGCACTTGCTTTCTTGTACCTGTCAATAGTTGCCCTAACACTGCACCCACAAAAAAATAATTTATGAAACCAGCCCCATCTAATTTTATATTTATGTTTATAGGTTCTTTTTTCTCCATATGGGGATAAGATTACATAGGAACATATTCCGAGTGCTCTTTATCGTAGTCGGAGTGGTAAACATAGTAATTTATAATTTTAAAGAACAAGTAGAATTGGAAAAAAAAAAAAAAAAAAGAGGCAATTATATTGATGCATTTATTGATACATATATATATTCGTCTTATGGTTTAGTTCATGCATCAGAAAAGGGCTAAGCATGTCATTAATTAGGATTTGTGTACTAGAGTCGTCGTTTCATGATAGATTTTTCCTGTAAATATGTATTTACAGCATTTTGATTTGAAGTTATTTCAAAACAAAGTCAATATAGAAACCAGTAATTGCATTGTTTGTGCAAAAGTTGTGAAACATAGAACATTTCTTTTTAAGATAGTCTCATATATATTTTCTTCTTAAGCATTCTATGAGAGAAGATAATTTCTTAAATATTCTTTATTTTGAAGTTCAATAAATTATATATGTTTTAAGGAAAATATATTTTTCGTCCCATAAATAAAGGTAAGTTCAATTTTTATCCAATTTGTTAGAACAATGTCTCATTGCATAGACCAATAACTTAAAAAATGTCTCACATGTTGCCACAACTTAACTTTTCATATAAAGGTTAATGGCCAAATGCACGTGCCGCGTGCGTGTTTGCTAGTCAACTAGCTAGGGAGGAAAAAAATGGGATGATATTTCATGGAAAAGGCTAATTAAGAGCTTAATTGGTAGTTGGGTTGATTAAGTGGACAAGTATTCAAGCTTGGAAAACTGGGGCAAAACACTATACCTGATGTCTCCAATCCTAAAGCTCAAATGGGTACTGATACTTGAAAATCAAGGGATTCAAGTCTTTGACTTTGATCATAGCATGTCGATACTTCATGCTAAAGATGTAACATTTGGGTCAAGTGTCGACAGCGAGTCACATGATTAGAATATCTTTGTTTTCAACAAAATTGATGTCAATAAAGACCAGGAGATAGGTGATATGTCAAAAAATGGATTCTCGAATGCTCTCTTCTCGATGAACACAAAAGATGAGGCATATTGGAAACGCAAAGCAGTGCTAAGTGGTGTACAGGAATCACATGTCAAGCAGATGAAGCGTGATTATTTGGGAAGTTTCTTATGTGAAAAGTTTTCCCTTTCTCGGGTGATAAACGACTAAGTTATGGGAATGAAGTTAAGAAACTTGGCTCTGATGATGATGATATGTGAAGATGGTAAAAATCGTCAGTCAAAGAATATCAAGTGATTCACCACGTGGGGAGAGAATTCGGTCCAACTCATGACAAACTAGGTTGGGGGTTGAAAAATTTATAGATTGCACTCGCTGTTTTGCGAGCTGGCTACGTACCCTATGAAATGGGATCGAGTTAGTTCGTACTTCTATGGTGAAATAACTCTCAGAAGTAGCCAGTAGATTTTTTCTGAGAGAGTAGATAATGAATGACATCAACCCCTTTGAATATATATATAGGACTGATGGTGGGCTATGGGCCATGTGCTCTATTTTAGCAGCAGCCCACCATATCCATTACTTAGCCCTTAGACTATTAAAATAACATAATTAACTTTACGGTCTTAATAGCGTAACGGGCTATATTCCTAATGGGCCGTTAGCCCTTTGGGCTTGACTGGTATATTAACCGCGGACTACTTTCACGGGGTGGCGCCCGGCCCAAGCCGGGGGTATGTTAATTATCATAATGTCTTTAGATATTTTTGGTGCACATCATAATACCCCCCACTCCCGGGTTTACCTTATGGTATATCCGGGAGTAGGAATAATTTTGCTTAGGTAGTGCCACTCAACTCCAATTTGTACTGGATTAGGGGTCATAAAAGCTCCCCGCTTACTTTTTGTCTAAGTATAGGTGGGTTGGTCGCTTTCACTCTAACACCCCTTTCATATCCTCATTTTTTCAAAAATCCTCTCTTCGAAAAATTCTCTCTCTAGTAGCTTGCTTCCTTAGCCAACAATGGGTGGAAGACAAGGTGACCAAGGTAACTTTAAAATATTTTGCATTTGCTCCCCCTTTTGTTGTGTTATGCTAGTAGTGTGAGAAATTACTTGTTATTTCGCCACCACTCTAATCGATTCAACCTATGATCTCTTTGCCCTCGTGGAGCACTTTTTTTTTTTAGGGGTCATTAGCTTTTACTTGGGGGCGTCGAGTCTCACTTATTGAAAGGGGGGCGCCATTTGGCGACCCCGAGGATCCAGCCTCGCGGCCTTTCCGCGAGGCATTTTGCCTCGCTGCTGAGCCACGAGGCGTCAAGTTTCACACCTCGTGGCTCGATTTTCCCCGAGGGTATGTTTAGGGTCGCGACGTCGAAGTCGGCTTAGCCCTTGTTGATTTTTGTTGGTCCTTTTTTTACGTGTAAATATTTTGTAAGTGTGCTATCATTCGCGATGACATCTATGAAGGACTTGTTGTTAATTAAACCCCCTATTGTTCATAGGACGAGGGAGCTCTTCTTTCCCTGATTGTGAGGGTCCTATTCTTCAAGAGGGTCTAGCGTTCGACTCTTGTGATTCCACTATCTCTGAAGTCAAACTTTTAGCCCTATTCGAGGACACCGCGGTGGACTTTGAGTTGTTACTGCCTATAGCGGGTTGTCGAATTTCTCACCCTCCCAAGGGGCACATGACCCTTTGTTCGGGGTTCACCAGCCCCTATCACAAGTTTTTTGGGAAAATCTTAGCCCATTATCAAATTTTCATAAGTCTACTAACCCCCAATTGTTTCATCTTCTTTGAGGGTTTTATTGTCGGTTTACTGAGATAAACCTTGAGATAAATTTGGATGCCTTGCAGGGTCTGTTTGTGGTTAAGATGTGCTCTACTGCGCCTTTCGTGTACTTTTTCCCCTCATCGACCGTTAGGTTAGGGTACTTGGAAATCGAAGTTCTTTTACTTTCCTATTGCCCACTTGGGTATACCGACGCCATTGCATTGGAATGGGGGCGTTGCCCCTCATAAGGTCACCTATACCCTTTCGTGCACCCACGTATTTTTTACCTCCGCCAGCTCCATCTACGAAGCGTGCCCGCGATTCCTTTTCGGGGATCTCTAGTTCCACCGATCTTAGCAAGGGGTTATTTAACTTTGGGGCGAACCTGGATCCCAACGTTATCTCTCTTTAGGATACCACTGATTCTGTGACCCCTTGGTCTTTGATGAGAGTGTCTGTGACTGATTACAACTCTACCCATTTATCATCTCTATCAACAGAGCGCCTTGACCAGGAGATCTCCATAGAGGCAGGCCGGGTAAGCATTTACACGTGTTATTGCCATCATTTAGAGGCTATATGTTTATGCGCATAAGTTTTTTACATGATTTTTGTCTTCTCAGTCAATCCAACTATCCCACCATGTTCGATTTAAGTACGAAGACATGGGAAAAAAATATGACGGGATTTGCCAGCAGAACCGAAGGCTTCTTTTGAAGTTCTTTAGAGCTAAGAATTTGGCTGAAAAATGGAAAAAGAAATATGGAGAGGCCAGGAAGAAGCTTGAGATAGAAAAATCCAATGGTAACTGCTTCCTTGGCTTAGATGCCGTTAAAAAGGCTTTAAGTGATGCCTAAAAGTCGGCTGTGGATAAATTTCGCAAGAGCGCCGACTTCATCGATGAGTGCAACAAGCGAGCATATAATATTTCTCGTGGCTTCATGACCAAGACGGTTCGTAAATGCCGTAGAACTCTTCATGAGAGTGGGCGGTATCTTGGCGATGATTTCAAGTGGTTGTATGATAATGTCCCCGACACTAGCGAATGGGAGGCCAAGATGGGGGCGATACTGCTAGTTGAGGTGTTGGTCACCCTCTTAGCATTTTAGCCCTCTCATGCCTTTAGTATTCTGGGCTGTTTACTTGTTTCTTGAACTATCTTTATTCTAGTTCTTAGTTCTTGTTTTGTTATTCATAAGACTTATTCTTGTCTACCCGAGTGTGGGTTAGTTTCATCCTTGAATTGTTTTTATGCTTTGCCTGGTAGCACTTTTGGATCTTCATGGATATTTACTATCTCTTTGGCATGTTGCCTTTTCGATTTTCATAGATATTGACTATCTCTTTTCGCCTTTTAGCTATCTTATCATGCCATTGGTGTGATTTCATGAGTGTTAGATCATTTGTTTGATAATTTCAAACACTAAACTTTGAAATTGCTAGTATTTAGTACCTCCTCGCCCCCTTACTCCTTAATATGTGTTTGACAATATTTAGGAGTAAGTTCGTCAGGGGTGATTTTTGGCTTTTGAAATACCAAATTTTGACTTTCTTATCTTGTGGCTATTGGAAAATTTTCATTTTCTCAGGCGTGGAGAGGGGGAGGGGGGGCGTTATTTTTGGTAACATCAGCTTTGTAAGCTAACGTCGAATTTTCAGAAGTGTGATGCCCCCCATTCTTTAGGATTATTCTACACATAGAATTATAAGAGTCTGAAATTGCCATAAGTGTTTTTGATTTTGGCTTGAGGTGAATTACCACGCTAGCCTTATCGATATAATCTCGGTTCAGAGTCTATATTGGAGGGGGGTAGTTTCTTTATTACCTCATTCTCTCTTAATGCTACTGGAAGGATTATAAAATGGGCTAGTCTCAATTAAGTTTTAATGGTTTCAGGGGACTTTTATCGCTCCACCTATGATAGTCTCTGAAGGGACTTTTTGTTGTGTAAATAGCTTTGGTCGGAATCATTGGTCCCAAGGAGCGTTAGTTTTGGGTATTGTTATGTCACCCACTCATTAATGACATACAAATTCAGAAGGTATGCTTGCACCTTGTCAAATAAAACTAACATACACCACAGTATAATGAGAAAGGTGCTGCTCGAAACTTAACAAATAGATAGCGAAAATTTTAAAATATCCAACCATCAATGTAGAAAGTAAAAGGGGTGCGCATAGGCACCTCAAAACCACAATGTATGGGGGTGCAGATAGGCACCTCAAAACATAAGTAAAAGGTAGGCGGCGCTGGTGGGTGCCCCTACTTAACACTTGGCTTGTGACCAACTTGAGATTGTTTAATAGTAATATTAGGAAATAAGATAGTTTTTTTACTTATTACTTGCTAGGGCCTCATGAGGCCTAATACCTCGTCAAGTTCGGGGGATGTTTTCCCGGGGGGTTTATCTTATTCTTGGTCTGCGGTACTGGCGCGCCCGTTGCCTCCCTTGACGCCCTTGCATCAGAGCCCTCTTCTTTCGTTTTGGGCATTGTGCTCTTGAAATGGGCTTCGCCTTCTTGGGGTGGCGTGTTGCGGCTCCAGCGCTTTTCATAGGCGTCTGATCGCTGGGATTTTGGCTAAGTGTTGACTAATCGGGTCTTGCCCCCCAAGTGACTTTCCTCAAGTGAGATTGAGTTGATAGCAATTTGTTTCCCCTTGTCGCTGTGCATTCTTTTAGGCTTCTTCAGGGTGTTAGCGTGACATTCTCTCACTACCTTCGCGTCGCAAATAACTTTCTCCGTTCCAACGGGGTGGGAAACTTGACCTTCATATGAAAGGTGGATATGACGGCTTGAAACAGGTTTTAGCTCGGCCTCCCTAATATGACATTATAAGTGGAGAGCGTTTTGACCACCAAAAACTTCACCATCTTAGTGGTGCGGGTAGGAAATGCTCCCAAAGATATGGGGAGAGACACCCCCCCAAGTGTTTCCACAGTCTCTCCCGTGAATCCCGCTAGAGGGGTGTTGACTGCTTGGAGTTGCGCATTGTCCACTCCTAGTTGGGTGAAGGCGTTGTAAAAGATGATGTCTGCTGAGCTACCACTGTCGATCAGAATCTTCTTCACCCAAAAGTTAGAGATGGTTGCTGATATAACTAAGGTGTCATTCACCAAGGGGATGTCATTTTCCAGGTCTTGCATTCCAAACTCTATTGTTTGAGCCTTTGGTTCCACTTGATTCACTTATCACCCCCATGGGGAGTTGATGGCATGTAGCCCCGTGGCAGCTCTTAATGAAGCTTTCCTTGAGTTAATGGAGTCTCCCCTTGCTGTGCCTCCCAAAACCACCCCTATGATGCCATTCACTAGGGGGTTGTCAATATCAGAATCAGCCCTTGGGGGGATGCCTTTGTCTCCATCTCTATCCCTTGGTCTCGAAGGGGTTTGGATGGTTGATCCCGATGGTGTTATTACCTCTTGTAGGTAGCCTCTTTTGACAAGCTTCTCTATCTCCACCTACAGATGGTGGTATTCTTCGGTAGTGTGACTCTTGTCACGATGAAATCTACAGTACTTCTTCAACTTAGATAAGTTGTCTACAATTTGTGGTGGTTCAACTCAGATCAAAGAAAACAAACTTTCCATTTCCAAGGAAAAGTTTAACGGATTTAAGATGCTACCCAATGAAACTTTAGAGCAATTAGATGTAAGATTTACAGCTCTAGTTACAGAACTTGCATCGTTGGGAATGGATTTGCAGAATCGAGAAATGGTGGTTAAGATCTTTAGAAGTTTACCAAGTAAATTCTTGATGAAAACAATCGCTATGAGAGAATCAAATATGCTAGATCTCCTAACTCCAGAAGACGCCTTTTCAGAACTCAAATCATTTGAGTTCGAGTTGAATTCTGCTAGTGATGTTGTGAGTAGTCCGGTGATTGAATCTGGAGCGCTTATAGCATCAATCAAAGGCAAATCGGGGAATAAAGGAAAGAATTAAGATATCAAAGAAGAAAAGGAATTGGCTTTGCTGAATAGATTCAGAAAGTTCTTAAGATATGAAAAGAAAGGAAAAGGTTTCAATAATCAAGGACAAAGTTCATATCAAGCGCCTTCTCCGATGCAACAACAGATTCAAGCGCCTCAGTATTCTGTTCCTTTACCTCAAGCGCCTGTTCAGTACCAAGCGTCTATTCAAAATCTCTCAGCTCCAGTGGTCTCAAAACCACACATTGCAAGGTTAACAAATGAACAAAAGATGAAAACTAATCTTTGTTACAATTGCAGGAAACCAGGGCACTCAAAACCACATATTTAAGTTTTTTTTTTCTATTTTGTTTAAATCGTGCAAAACAATAACAACAACAATTATAAGATTACATATTTTAGTTGATATGATATACTTTTCTATAAAATAATTTAATGAAATCATGTTTTCACGACACTCTCCTCTATTTTCTAAATACTTATTGAATATAAGATATTTGATTATTATTTATCTTAATAATACTTATTGTATATGTGAATAATGTATACTATACATTATTAACGTATTGTTATAAGCTAAAAAGCAGAATTTATTTTATTTTATTTCATTTTCTAAAAAAAAAAAATTATTTTTTACTTCAAGCTCGAGTTCGAGCTCGAGCTCGGCTCATCTACTTCGAGCTTGAACTCGAGCCCTAGAAAATGAGGCTAGTCGAGTTTGAGCTCGAGCTCGAGCTCAAAAAAGTATAATCGAGCTCGAGCCTGAAAATTTCATCAGGCTCGACTCGTTTACAGCCCTATTCTTATATATTTTTCAGCTCTGGCCAACAGCTCATCCATGGTCGATGGTGGTTTCCCGGCTATGGACTCCTTGAACCTATTGTTGCGTAAGTTCCTTTGCATTATTCCTGATAACAACTCATGGTTAACGTGGGGTACTTCAGAGACCGCTGTAGAGAATCGATGTGTGTACTCGCTGAAGGACTCACCATCTTTTTTAACCTAGCTAAGCACCCGTCCAGAGATAGTGGTTCAAAAATTGATTAAACTAGCTAAGCACCCGGCGGACAATTGATTAAACTAGCTAAGCACCCGTCCAGAGATAGTGGTTCAAAAATTTTGCAGTAAGCTGCATCGCTGACGTCATACATGTCAGCTTTGGCATTGAACTTGTCAACATGCTCTTGAGGGTCACCACCTTCCTCATATTCATTCAAGTGGGGAACCTTAAGTCCTTGTGGTAAAGACTCTACCAAAATTGTCGAGCAGAAAGGACTTCTCTTAGGGGGAGCTACAACTAATGGTACCAGCTGCACATCCATGTATCTTCTACGGTCATCTAAACTTTCATTACGGCGGGTTTCACGTCTACGTCGGCCTTCGCAGCTTGGCAAGGTCTCTTCGGGGGTCAAGGATGCTCGACCTCTACGTGGTGACCTTGGAGGCATTGGCCTTCGGTCTCTTTCCCGCGGTGGCCGCTTGTGAGGTGAGACCACGCTGTTTTCTTCTCTCTCGCGCGCTACCCCATTCACAGGAGAGTTGGATCGCCTTGATCCAATCCCGCCAGAGGTCAAGGACTCTTAGCCTCGGTGGGGGGATTGGCTAGGTTCAACTCGTTGGGGGCAAATAAATGTGGCCTTGTTTATCGCAAAATTGGGATTCTTTTGATTCATAATGTTGAAATTATGTAATTTCTGTCAAGGACAATTGAATGCAATGATATGTAATTCTAAACTTCTTGGAAGTCTTAAGTATATAATGTGTAGCACTTTGCTAGTGCTTTCTTTGGACAAAAAAAAAAAAGAAAAAAAGAGATTAAGAGCTTAAAAGGGTCATTTGCACCCAAAAAAAAAAAAAAAAAAAAACAGATAAATAAAAGAAAGTAATCACATTCTCCTTTATCAATTGAAAAACCACACAGAGTTGTACTTTCATACTTTATTTATTAACTTTGCACGCAATCACGCACAAGATACGTGCAATTGGACATTAAGTACATGATTGAAAGTGTACCAGTGATGTACTAGGAAATCTTGAAAGATATAGAATATGGTCTGAGATTATCATACAAGAATCAGATCAAAACTAAGCGGATCGACTAAAAATGGGCAAAGTATGTCATTAATTAACTTTTTTGTACTAGAGTCATTTTTTCATGATAATTTTTTCTATAAATACATATTTACTGTATTTTTATTTGAAGTTGTTTTGAAACAAAGTCAATATAGAAACTTGTAATTGCATTGCTTGTGTAAAAGTTGTGAAACAAGGAGCGTTTGTTTTAAGATGGCCTCACATATATTATCCTTTTGCGCATTCTATGAGAAAGGAGAATTTCTTAGATATTTTTCATCTTTAATTTTAGTAAATTACATATTTTCTTTCGGGAAAATTATATTTTTCATCCCACAAGGGTAAGTTCAATTCTTATCCAATTTGCAACAAGAATATCTCATTGCATCGACTCATAACTTCAAAAATGTCTCACATGTCGGCACAACTTAACTTTCCGTAAAACAATTAACGGCCAAATGCACGCGCCGCATGCATATTCGCTAGTCAACTGGCTTAAGAGGGAAAAAAACGTGATGATCTTGTTGAATTGTGGTGAAGAAATGGCTCATTTCCCTTTGATAATGAAAGAGCAATTTGTCCCACATAGGAAGAATTTTGTAAAGGGCCATCCCTTTTCCTATAAAAAGGGATCCACCCTTTAGTTGTTTGATATCCCTTAGCCTCTCATCTTTGACTATTCTTCTTTTCTCCTCTATACTTTTGTATATTTCACTTTTGGTCCTTTCTTTTGTGTAGTGAAATATTTTGGTGGGGTGCGAGGACGTAGGCTAAATTAGCCGAACCTCTTTATATTTGGTGTTCTTTATTTTGTGCTATTTTTCAAGTAGCCATTGTTAGTTATAGTTGTAGTGTTATATTGTGCTATTAAATTCGTCTAGTTAATTCTGTCGAGGAGGTTGGGTTTTAAGCGCGACCATTGTGACGCCTCCAATCTTTCCTGGGAATTAAATCTAGTGTGGTTTTCTAGTACAATATTTCCCTCTCTATTTCTATATTTGGTGGAATATGACTTTGAGTTCCACAACAAGTGGTATCAGAGCTCGGGTATTCTGAGTATGCTCCGTGGTCGCAGTTTAATCTGATCTTCCACATCAGAAAAGTTTTCTCGGGCTATTTGGCTTCCGCATTTGGAGGGCTATTGAAGAATAATTTGTAACCAAAAATGGAAGTTACCTCAAAAGCATTGTCGTCGTCCATTTGGGCGAAAACCACTGTGGCGAATACACGATTGGCAGTGGAGTCTTTTGATGGCACAGACCATTTTGGTATGTGGCAAAGCGAAGTTGTAGACGCACTCTTTCAACAAGGTCTATACTTAGCTATTGAAGAAAAGAAACCAAATGATATAGAGGAAAAAGAACAGAAATTTGGATGAGAAGGATTTGGCTCTGATGTTGCTGGGATCCCTTCCTGAGGAGTTTGAGTTTCTTGAAACCACTCTACTTCACGGGAAGGCTGCTGCTGTATCTCTTAGTGAAGTTTGTGCTGCCCTATACAGTTATGAACTGAGAAGGACAAGCAAGTTTGTTCAGGCGGAGATGCAGAAATTTTGTTCATCAGAGGTCGTTCATAAAACAAAAGGAGTGAAATACTCCAAATTGGAGTTTTGTGAACTTTGTGTTCGTGGGAAACAGACAAGGGTTAAATTTGGAACAGCAATCCATAATACTGATGGTATCATGGATTATGTTCATTCGGATGTGTGGGTCCCTCAAAAAATGAGTTCTTTGGGAGGGAAGCACTAGTTTGTAACCTTTGTTGATGTTTTTTCCCGGAGAGTTTGGATGTATACGATGAAGACAAAGGATGAAGTGTTTGAGGTATTCCTCAAATGGAAAAAGATGGTGGAAACTCAGACTGATAAAAAGGTCAATCGTCTCCGTACAGACAATGGTGGAGAATTTAGGAGTGGTCCATTTCAGAAATTTTGTGAGAATGAAGGCATTGTCAGACACTTCACTGTCAGACATACACCACAACAGAACGGAGTGGCAGAACGCATGAATCGGACTTTGCTGGAGAAAGTTCGGTGTTTGTTATCCAATGCTGGGTTGGGTAAAGAATTTTAGGCTGAGGCTGTGACATATGCGTGCCATCTCGTTAATCGTCTACCATCTACTGCTATTGATGAAAATCACCATTTGAGAAATGGTTTGGAAAGCCTGCCACTGATTATGATTCCTTACATGTGTTTGGTTCCGCTGCATATTATCATGTTAAGGAATCAAAGTTGGATCCTAGAGCAAAGAAAGCTGTGTTCATGGGGATCACCTCTAGTATAAAAGGCTATCGCCTTTGGTGTCCAGAAACAAAGAAAATAATCTTTAGCAGAGATGTCACCTTTGATGAATCTACCGTGTTGAAAAAGGTTAATGCAGAACAGCAGGATGGTACTCCCAAACAAGTGGAGTTTGAAAAGTTTGTTGGCCCAGCAGATCAAGAAACTTTTGATCATGATCCTACGGTAGAAGGAGATTTTGAAGAAGAGAAAGTTCAACCCCAAGAACTTCCACAACAACTTGAATCAATTGCAACTAGTAAGCCAAAGAGGACAATCAGAAAGCCTGCTCGCTTTGATGATATGGTGCCTTGTGCATCTACAATTGCCGTTGATGATGTTCCTACCACTTATATTGAAGCAGTCAAAGGACCAGAGAAAGATAAGTGGAGGATTGCCATGAGTGAAGAAATGCAGTCCCTTCATAAAAATCGAACATGGGAACTGGCCAGTCTCCCGAAGGGAACGAAGGCAATTGGATGCAAATGGGTATTTGCAAAGAAAGAAGGATTTCCTAGCCAAGGTGATGTTCGCTACAAAGCCAGATTGGTGGCCAAAGGTTACGCTCAGAAGGAGGACATTGAGGTGTTTTCTCCAGTTGTAAAACACTCCTCCATTAGGATTTTGTTGGCTTTGGTAGCACAGTTGGATTTTGAACTAGTTTAGTTGGATGTAAAACTGCATTTTTACATGGAGACTTGGAAGAGAAAATCTATATGACTCAGCCAGAGGGATTCAAAGTTGCTGAAAATGAAAATTTGGTTTGTAAACTTCAAAAATCGTTGTACGGATTGAAGCAATCTCCGAGGCAGTGGTACAAGCGATTTGACAAGTTTATGATGGGAATTGGGTACACAAGAAGCAAATACGATCATTGTGTGTATTTGCACAAGCTACAAGATGGATCCTTCATATATCTTCTTCTGTATGTTGATGATATGTTGATTGCCTCCCCGAGTCTAATAGAAATCGAGAAGTTGAAGACTCATTTGAAAAGGGAGTTTGAGATGAAGGATCTAGGTGAGGCGAAGAAAATTCTCGGCATGGAGATTTTCATAGATAGACAATTGAGGAGGCTTTGTTTGACTCAGAAACAATATCTGAGTAGGATGTTGAGGCGTTTTGGCATTGATGAAAAGTCAAAACCAGTTAGTACTCCGTTTGCTCCTCATTTTAAGCTTAGCGCCGCTTTGTCACAGAAATCTGATGCAGAACGGGAATACATGTCAAAAGTACCGTATGCAAATGATGTTGGTAGCTTGATGTATGCTATGGTGTGTACGAGGCTTGATATTTCCCAAGCAGTGGGGGTTGTGAGCAGGTATATGCATGAACCTGGAAAAGAACATTGAAAAATTTGAAGATTGGTTTTTTGTGACCCCGTTTGACAAGGAGATTGAAGATTTTGGAAATTCGCCAAGGTGGAAATTTGTTGAATTGTGGTGAAGAAATGGCTCATTTCCCTTTGATAATGAAAGAGCAATTTGTCCCACGTAAGAAGAATTTTGTAAAGGGTCATCCCTTTTCCTATAAAAGGGGATCCACCCTTTATTTGTTTGATATCCCTTAGCCTCTCATCTTTAGCTATTCTTCTTTTCTCCTCTATACTTTTGTATATTTCACTTTTGGTCCTTTCTTTTGTGTAGTGAAATATTTTGGTGGGGTCCGAGGACGTAGGCTAAATTAGCCGAATCTCGTTATATTTGGTGTTCTTTATTTTGTGCTATTCTTCAAGTAGCCATTGTTAGTTATAGTTGTAGTGTTATATTGTGCTATTAAATTCGTCTAGTTAATTTTGTCGAGAAGGTTGGGTTTTAAGCGCGACCGTTGTGACGCCTCCAATCTTTCCTGAGAATTAAATCTAGTGTGGTTTTCTAGTACAATATTTCCCTCGCTATTTCTATATTTGGTGGAATATGACTTTGAGTTCCACAACAGATCTTGCATGTAAAAGGTTAAGAGCTTAATTGGTAGCTGAGTTGATTAAGTGGACAAGTATTCAAGCTTGGAAAATAGGGGCAAAACACTACACCTGATGTCTCCACTCCTAAAGATCTAATCAAATGTCTATTGGTCCTTGAAAATCAAGGGATTCGAGTGTTTGATCATAGCATTTTGATACTTCATGCTAATATTGTAACATTTGTGTCATATGTGGACACTGAGTCACCTGATCAGAATATCGTCATTTTCACCAAAATTGATGTCAACAAGCACCAGGAAATAGGGGATATGTTAAACAATGGATTCTCTGGTGCTCTCCTCCTGATGAACGCAAAAGCTGAGGCATGTAGGAAATGGATAGAGGTGATAAGTGGTGTACAGGAACCGCGTGTCATGCAGATGAAGCGTGAATGTTTGGGAAGTTCCATAGGAAAGAATTTTTTCCCTTTCTCGGGTGATAACCGGCTGAATTATGGGAATGAGGTTAAGAATGTTGGCTCTAATGATGATGATATGGAACTCATAGAGTGATTATTGTAGATTGAAAAGAAATGTGGCCTTGTTTATTGCAAAATTGGAATTTATTTTGATTCATATATCTAACGTGGAAATTTTATAATTGCAATATCAAGGACCATTCAATGATATGATATTCTAAGCTTTTTGGAAGTCTTAATTATATAATGTGATGCACCTTGCTAGTGCTTTCTTTGGACCAAAAAAACAAAGATTAAGATCTTAAAAGGGTTGTTATTAACACTAAAAAAAAAAAAAGTAATCACATCCTCTTTCTCTCAATTAAAAAATCACTCAGAATTGTACCTCCATACATTATTCATTAACATGCACACACGCACGAGGCACGTGCATATGGTGATTAAGTATTTGATTGAAAGTTTAACCATAATTAAGTGTGAGATTTTGAAAAATATGGAATTGTGGTGTGAGACTCCAATAATGGGATGAGATCAAAACTAAGTTTTCCTCGTTAGGCATAATGCAATTTTTCCATTTTTTTCGCTTATCATATCAAAATTGTAATCACGAATTGATAAAGAATTACCATTTTTCAATTTTTGCTTGTAAAATTGTTTTACCCTAATATGACGTAAATTTTCTAAAGTTACGCAAGACACAAATACAAATGCATGGACAATATGTTAAAGCAACTGAAAAAAATACCATTGCATATGTTGCTTGATATTTCAGGAATATCGAAATAATATCATGAATTTAATTAGTAGACATCATATTAAGGACACAATTCAAAAATTAACCTAGTAAACCACCACATGAAGAATAAAAGAATGTAATATACTGCTCAATAAACGCAAGACAATGAAGATTGGTATGAATTTAACAAAAACAGAGAACGTAGCGGACATGGTGTGAATCAAAACAAGCCAGAATTTAATATGATCTTAATTAGCCTATCAAAGACAAAAAAATTGATCATAAGTTTGATTTCTTCACTAGTTTGTAATTTCTTGTATTGGGTTAAAGAGTTTACCATCCCTTTGATTAGTTTATTCTTTTTAAGGGTTAAGCTATTTTTCCTTGGCATGAGCATCAAAAGAACTTCAAAAGTACTATGATAATAATTATATATATATATATATATATATATATATATATACGTGTGTATGTGTGTGTTTTTTCACGTCAAAATCAATCATGTCTTTGATGAGCACTACATGATCTATACGAATTGTTCCAATCTCAGCATTAACCTTTGTATTTGTAGCTAGCCTAGGCAAGAACACTTAATTAAAATCACTTACATACACTAAGTGTTCCTAGTTTAGGATTTTTTATTCATAAGAATCTCATCAATCCAAGAAGTTATGATTCACCAATTTATATAAGTTTCTCAATGGCTTATATTTATGTTGAGTATTTTAAGTATATGAATCTATTAAAGTTCACAAGTCAATGACAAGGAGGCATGTGTTACCAAAACAGTTTGATTAGCGATTATGATAACAAAACATAAAATAAAAATTAGAGTGAATGACTTATTTTTCTTTTTTAAATTAAAGCATTCTCTTTTTAATTCCATCTCACTACTATACTTGTACATAAAATTACAAAAAAAAAAGGTAGCAGAAAATTCATTTTTTATCTCTCTCAAATTAATATCCGATAATAACAAATGATCAACTAAATAAGATAATAGGTTTGCAAGGTTGTCTTAATTGCGAATATATATATATATATATATATATATATATATCCAAACACTATATATAGATTTCGTTTTAAAAAAAAATCCTTGACATCTTGAATTGGGTAGAGTATTTTTTTGATTGGTGTAAACGATGTATTGTTCATTTACTATAAATTGTAATTAAGTAACCAACGTGAGATCATTTAATGGGACAACTAGAGATACGTAGCAATATTTCTTTTTCTAATGTTTTCACGTTTTAATTGATCATTTATTCTTAAAAAATATGATGATTATTTTCTTTAATTTATGTTGCAATAATTTTTCATTATTAAGAAAATGTCTACACTGACAATGAATTAAACCCAATACCTTTATTAATTTATCATTTCAGTATTTCGGGGCAATAAAAATTAAAGGTACCAACCATTTCCTAGTTTTGTTTTTTCAAAATAATTTCATTTCCTAGATTCTATATTAACTTTTGTTTTTCCTTCTCACATCATCAAGATACCTGTTACTTATAGGTGGGTACAGCTAGGGTTTATTCCCAATCAATAAAGTTACCTGTACATATTACTCCCCAAATAAAATACACATAAATATATATATATATATATATATTTATGTGTATCAATTTCTCAAAAAAATAAAATAATAAATAGGAGTTTCTTATTAGTGTCACCACAGTGAAAACACATACATCCACTTTGAGTCAGGATAAGCTGCAACCTTAATTTTGTCGACCCACTGATTGGCTGCCCTCTGCCACGCTGGCACAAGATCCCACAATATGATTGGCTCTACCCATCCCTGTTTCAGGATGTTGCCACGTGTCTTTACACCCAGGTTAATACCCGAGGGAATTACCCTATTACCCACCCTCGATTTATTCAAAATCCCGATATTGCTCTCATCTATTATTTATGGTTTTAAACACATAAATAAATTTGCTCTTGTACAGATATATACAGGAATATATGTATACATATAGTAAGTCTTGTTTGTCTGTGAGCTCTTCGGTTGAGTAATATTTTAGCTCATCAGTGAGACGCTGTCTGTTTCAGAGCAGCCATTTCCGCCATTTGCACGCTCTTTCCCATGCAATGATATTAAAGAAGGGCCTGGCCTCCTCTCCTCAGTAATTAAATTTTAAAGTAGACGAACCCCATTGGCATTTTCATTTTTTTATTTTTTTATCTCAGTATTTTTTTAAATCTTTCTGGGTAACAAATCCATTTTGTTTTGTTTTCTCTCATGTCTTTGAAGCAGAAGAGATTAAAATTGTTTTTCCTTTTCTTTTTTACTCTTTTTTCTATTGAGGAGGGTTTTGATCAAGCAGATTATTAATGGTCAGCAACTTTATATATATATATATATATATATATATACACATATTTCTCGTCTAGCTCTTTTGATCTCCAGAAGCTCTTTTTCAGCTTCACAAAACAAAAAACAAAAAAAGAAGGATCATAGTAGAAGAAATCTAGTGGAATTGAGAAAAGGGTAATTCAGAGATAAAAAGTGAAAATTGGGGGAAGAAGGTTGATGAAAGAGAAAGTTAAGTGAGAGGGAGCTAGGGAGGTCGTCTTTCCCTTTGTCTTTAAGTGGGTGGGAGAAGTGATTCTGACAAGACCAAAGATTCTGTGGTTAAAACACATCACACACTTTTAGTCACACAAACTCATTTCAAACCCTAACCATAGTCCCCATGCCCTAATGTTACTTCACTAGACTCACACTCTACACAAGGGATGCGGGGTAAAAAGGTAAAATCCAAATTGCAAATCCAAGGTGCATATCTTGTGAAATTGACTTAATCTTGGATTTTGACTAACTGAAAATGGAATTTGATAAGTTTCCATGTCCTTTTTGGAGTTTAGAAACCTTAGTCAGCTAATTTTAGGGTTAAATCTCATTGATTTTTGTTGAATTGACATGATATATATATATTAAGGAACAGTCATTGAGAAGAAGTGATATGAGCGAATGGGCTCTTGACAGCTTTGCAGTAGAGAGCGAAAGAGAGAGAGTGAGAGGATTGAAAAGATGGAAAATAATAGATACAGAAGAGAGCTGATTTTCTGGACTTCGATATTATATATTTTCTTAACCCTACTTACTAGTTCTTGACAACTACTACTGTTAACTACATATGTGTGTGTATATATATATATATATATATCACTTCTATTTCTATCTATTACAACAGATCTTGGAGGTATATCAAACAGGGAACTGAGAAGAAGCCCAGAAAAGAAAGATCAAAAAACCATAAAGCTCATAAAGGAAAGACAACAAAAAAACAACCAAGAAAGACAAATTAAATCTCAATTTGGTGACCTAAAACTAAATATAAACTCAACAGATACATCATTAGGTTACCTATATATTAGATTTCCATGACAGAAGCTGAGATTTTAACTTAATAATGATCAAATCTAGCTTTTTAAATTATCAGTGACATCTTCATAACATAAAATAGACCAATATGTAGAAAGAAAGAAAAATATGAAGAAGAAAAAGAAGAGATCAAGCTGTGAAACCTTTTCTTTTGCCAAAAAACATAGATTAAAGAAAATTCAGCAAGAGAATTTTGACTTGCAAACCTAGATTTACGTGATATGAACTTGACAACATTAAAAATTATTAAAAAAAGAAAAATCGAGGCACAATTAAGATAACTATAATTAAAAGAGTTGTTTTACCTGTTGTTTGCATATTCATAGAGCCTTCCACGGGTAGAGAAGACGATAAGGGCAACCTCGGCATCACACAACACAGACAGCTCGTAAGCCTTCTTCAGAAGACCATTTCTACGCTTGCAGAAGGTCACTTGTCGATTAGTCGTGTTTTCGATCCTCTTGATCTCAATTTTCCCTCTTCCGTTTTTCCGCAATGAATTAGATAAATCAGATTCTTGATTTGGAAACTCCATCGCACGACGAAAGCTGAAATAAGCAAAACAAAATTGAAGAATTTTACTAGAAAGTTAATCAAGATTATATTCCCATTTGGGAATTGTACTGAACAGAAGAAAAGAAAAAATTAGAGGCATCCAAAATAAGCTAAGCAAGAAGTTTTCTTTGTCAATGGTTGCGTAAATTTGCAGCTAGTTTAGTGACTAACCTGGTAATTAAGGAAACTATGTAAGGGGGGAAGAGAGAGAGAGAGAGAGAGAAGATAAAAGGAAGAAAGTGAAACAAGAGTTCTCTTTCTCCTTGTCAAATTCACTCTTTGCTATACTATAGTTGTGAACAGGAGAGTTGCAGAAAATGGAATTGAGTTGTTTCAGCATACATATATTTATAGCTAAAAAACATACCTTCCAACTACTCAATATAACTTTGGGTTGTATAGCTTAACCTTTGCAATATATGTGTATCTTAATTTATATAAGAGTGCAAGGTGCATCACATGTAAATATGGATTACACTGATATTTCGATACAATAATTTTTTAATTTTTTAAAATTATGACATGATTCGGACATGAATGTCATCTAATTAATAAATGTTATATCTATAAAAATATAAACATGCACACACACATATACATGTATGTATGTAATAGTTCAATCCATATTCTATGTAACATAACACAATAGTGTACCACTCCTTATTGTATACAAAGATCTGTGATATTGTATCATGAATCGTTTGGATGTAGAAATTAAAGAGAAAAAACTGAAAATTCCCTTTTCACATTCTAATAATAAATACTCTTGTCATACATGTACGCGTGTAACATAAAGTGTTACACGATACTATTACAAAGGCTTTTGACTTGGGTCGAGATAATGGGTCGACTCTCCTCGATGGAGCTAGGGTCGATCAAAATCGGTCCTGGAACTCTAAATGGGATCTACCTGAAAATCAAAGAAATATTTGTTAAGGCCAAGCTGGGCTTTGTCCCACCGTGGACCCTCCGAAGGTCAAGTGATCCAGTTTTAGGTCGAGTTCGGGTAGAATTAACAACAGACTTGGAAAAGTGTAATGAATGGGGTATTTGTAGGTTTTTCCCATGTTGTACAGTCGTATGATGAATACCTAGCATGATTTATAGGTGTCATGTTCACTTGATCAACGGTCTTTGGTTCACGTGAATGGATCATTTCCGTTCGGGTCAGCCCGAACAACAACAAACGGACCCTTGGATTTTTTGTCAATATTAAGTAGGGCAGGGGGTATTCTTGTAAATGGAAATACAACCTATATCGGTTTTAAACAGGTAATAATTGTAAAAATTGCAGCACTAGTCTGATTGGTTAGGTCATCTTGGAAATGTAGTTCCAATACTTCCAAAATTACAAAATCAGTTTCATAAGATGCTTTTTATTCACATTTAGTCTCACTTGGTAAAAAAAATGACGAAAATCATTAATTTGGCTACATGTCTTGCATGTGATCAATACTTAATTAATGGTGCATGCATATTTTAACACACAAAGTTCTATACTTTTTCTAACATGTAAGACCAACATTGAGAAAAAAAATAATGCATCCTAGGGGACAACTTTTGAAAGTTTGTAATAAACAATAAGACTAAAATTGCGATAAACTCTATGAAACAATATTACATTTTCATCTTGTAATAATTTGATTGTATAAATAGAAGGAAAAATATCACTTTTGGTCTCATAGGAGTTTGGCCAAAATACTTTTAGTCTTATAGAATTTTTTTTAACAAATTTGGTCCCATTGGACTCAAAAAGTGACAGTTTTGGTCCCGACCGTATTTTTTGCACGAAAAATACCAATGTGAGACACATACTCTATTAAAACGAGTGGAATATAAAATAAAACTTCTAAATTAAATTCATTTTTGGTCCCCAACCGTCCAAAACACCTGCTATTTTTCGTCAATTTTTTAATTTTTGGGACCAAAAGTGTTACATTTTGAGTCTAATGGGATTAAAAGTATCAAAAAATATCGTACGGGACTAAACTTTGTATTATTAATGTTATTTCTTAAGTGTACTTTAATTAGTGCAAACTAATAATTTTTTAACTTTAATATTACTAATTTTAAAGTGCACTTTTTATTATAACCCTTAAACTTTGTATTTAAGAAAAATGACCTTGTTGTGTTCGAATATGTCATCAACCATGTTTGTGTTGTATCCTTCTCGTGCTAGAATTTATTTAATTATTTATTTTCTAAACACATCATTTGGCGTGTCAGAGCAAGTTGTGTTGGAATCGTGTTTATGTTCATCGCTACACACCATGATTCTTCGAAACTTATGTGCATTATAGCTTTTTAGGTGAAAATTAAAAACTTTATACCAACAATCTAGATTTACACACTTAAATCTGAAAACACTTGATATAGTAAGAATTTAACACTATGTTTGGTTAAAGGATTTGGGAAAGTTAAATGATAAACCAAGTCCAATAGTCCTATTGTCTATATATTTCATACAATAAGGTACACTTGTGTGAAAGAGATAGACACAAATTACACTCTCGGAACATTCTGTTTGGTTCTGATAAAGGAATAACTAGTTATACGAATCTAATGACCAAAATACCCTTACAGATAAAATAAATTATAACATTTCGTGAGGATCCGCGTGTTTTTAAAATTCAGGCCGGGTTACGACCCGACCCGGTTCACCGACGCGACAACCCAAATTTTTATGGTCAATTAAGCAACCAACAGGTGTCCAAGCCCATCTGGCCCAACTGTCACTTCATGAATATTGATCGACTTCCTACTATAAATAGTCCTTCCAGCTCATTTATGAGGGGCAGTTAATTTTTCTTACAAACACTCTCCATTCTCACTTTGTATCCAGTATTATATTATTATAGTGGTTAAATATTACCTCGTTCCCTACGAGGCAAATACTCATATATCCTCAAATCATTTTGAGCTACGTTTAGATTCGATTCTATCCAATTAGCTATGTTGGCAGCTTGACTTCATCAAGTCAATCTATAATCTCATTTGATAGTTAGTTGGTTCGTCCCATTTGGGCCGTTGATTTGGTTCAAGTTAGTCCAACAAAATTCGAGCTAAATCAGGTTCAAGGATTTGAGTGAAGAAAATAAAGAAAAAGAAAAACTTCTTTGTTTTCCATCATTTTCCAGACAAATGGTGAGAAAAAAGAATTGTCTTAAATTAATATTAGATTTTCCCTCCTATTTTCTTTTTCTTTTCATTTTCTCTAGAAACAACAAGGGAAACTTATGTTTTCTTTTCCTTTACCTAATATTTCCTAGAACCAAACAGAGCATAAAGGAAAAAAAAATTAAAGAAAAAAGAAAGAACGAAAAGGGCATTTATGTCCATTTCAAGTTTCGAAGTCCATTAACCATTCATTTTAATTTCTCAAGTATGGGAAAAAGAGGAAGATGATGAGAGGTTCTTTTGGACAGTGACCATTAATGGTATTGAATGAGACCTTGGTGAGGTTGTACACCAGCCTGAAGAGAAATGGAAGAAGAGAACATTGCATGTTTTATTAGCTTTATTGTTTTCTGAATTTTCCTCTTTTTTTATTTGGACTTTTAACCATAGTAGAAAATTTTTAAATATTTCCCATCTATGTACCTCTATTTCATTCCTATATATTTTTCAAAATTTGATGTAGTTGTGATGTATTTGTATTGACCCCATAGATGCTATATATCCTTCTTTAATAAAGCTTGGTAAAAGGATACAAATAATAAGTTGCGTACATAGAGCCGAGTTTCACAATTAATAGACACAGTACTGTTTTCAAAATAATATTATTATTAATAATAATAATAATAGACACTTATGATAAGAAATTTATATTTAAGTTTAGTTTTCGATAAATATCGAATAACCTTCCTTGAATTATTAATTTGAAATGTGAAAAGATCAAGCTAACATTCAGTATTTACTTTGTTTGTAATGCTGTCCAAAGTATTTCAAAATTAATTTTTCATTTACAACGACCAAAAAGATCAGTTTAATTAAATATCACTTGTTAGTCTAGTGCCATTAGTTTTCACTTTTATGTGAGAGATCCTGAATCCATTCACAATCATTCACAAGTTGTGACGTTTCTCTCCTTATTTAGAGTCCTATACAGGGTATGTGTGGCTCATAATTAAAAACTATCGGCCCGACTTTGTCGGACAGGGTATCCCCTTCGTCTAAAATTGATATATATATATATATATATATCATGTAATTAATAATACCCTATTAATTTTTTTTAAAATAATTGATCATTCACTGTATTATAATTTATCAGGATTTTCTTTTTTCAATATTACCAATTGGGATTGAATGATGAAATTCAGGAAGACTTTTGCTCCTCTTTTTTTAAGAGAGGGGAGAGAAGAGAAACAAAAGTTTAGGCTATGTTTAGATGTGTTTTCATTTTATTTTCAACTGTCATCTTTCAAAATATATGTGAGAATGAATTTTTTTATTTTCGTGTGAAAAAAATAAGTGTGTTAGGTTGTGTTTTTAAAAATTGTTGAAATTAGTGATTAGTGATGTGTGAAATGATTGAAAAATAATTGTTAAATGATCAAAGAGGAGAGAGAATGGTTAAAGAAAGATGATAGAAGATGACCGAGAAAATTGATAAAAAAGATGTGAGACAAAAATGATGTGAAATATAACTTTGAAAACATAATTAAAACTTATTGGGAATGTAAAAATGAAAATAAAAATGAGATTTTCTCACCTAAAAACAGTGTAAAGTGTTTATTTTCATTTTTAGATAAAAATGAAAATGGAAAAATTGCTATGAAAAAATAGGCAAACATAGCCTTAGGCTCTGTTTGGATGTGTTTTCATTTTATTTTTAACCGTGATTTTTCAAAATATATGAAAAAATGAGATGTATATATTTACATATATATATATATATATATTTGTATGAAAATGTAGACATATTTCGTCGTATTTCTAAAAATGGTTGGAAATTGATGATGTGTGAAATGATTGAGTTAGCTAAAAGTAATGATTATGTAATTAGTATAGATAAAATAATAGATTATAATGTATTAATTAAATATTAAAATTAATGTGTTTTCAATAGAGAATGATGTAAAGCGTGTATTTTCATTTTTAAATAAGAACGAAAATAAAAATAAGGCTTTGCACGAGTTTATTGATAAAGCTCGAGAAGCAGAGGCGAAGGAACAGAAAGAAGGGACACGACATGACTGACGGTCTAGAAGTCGATCCCGCGAAAGAGAGAGAGAAGGAGAAAGGGGAAGGGGTTGGGATCATGACGAGAATAAACATCACGCTGCCCAACAAAACCCACCTCGACAGGATGATAAATGAACTCACGAGGTTCAAATTAATATGCAGGTATGGGGAGAAATTCATACAATTGCAGGTGGTTCTTCTTGTGGAGATTCCCAAAGTGCACTAAGAAGACATCTTCGTGATCCATGGGCTTATGAAAAAAAGGGGAGAATCACTACCACAAAAAAGCCCTATTACAGCGTACCTATGACAGCGGTTTTGAAAAACTGCTGTAATAGAGGGTACTCGATTCGGACCTATGACAGCGGTTCAAGCCGAACCGCTGTCATATGATGTCAGAACCAAAAAAAAAAAAAAATTGAAAGCGACAGCGGATTGGCCAGAACCGCTTGCAAAAATCACATGTGACAGCGGTTCGGGCTGAACCGCTGTCACATGTATACTTTGTGATAGCGGTTCTGGCCGAACCGCCGTCACAAAGACACATGTGACAGCGGTTCGACTGAACCGCTGCCATAGGGGCTGGGTTTTCTAAAACCCGGCCCCCCTCTCTCTCACTCACTCACTCACTCTCTCAAATCTCTCACCACCACCACCAAGACCGTACACCTCTCTCTCTTGCGCTCTCTTTCGGTCTCTAGCTCTTGGTTTCTCTCTCTCTCTCGATCCGAACGGCCGCCGTCCTCCACCCGCCCGTCGCCGGCCGCCGCCCGGTATCTCTCTCTCTTTCTCTTTCTAGATTTATATATATATATATGTGCATATATATGTATATATTCTATATATATATATTTAACTCTTTATATATATATATATATATATATACACATAGCAGCCTCCCGTCGCCGCCCGCCAGGTCATTTAGCTTAGGTAATATATATATATATACACACATAGAGTATATATAGATTTAAATATTTGAGTATGTATATATTTGTGTATATGTGGGTGTATGTATATAATTGTGTGTATGTGTGAGTGTATGTGTATTTGTGTATATATGAGTGTATGTATATATATTTGTGTATGTGTAGGTGTATGTATATTTGTGTATATGTGGGTGTATGTATATATATTTGTGTATGTGTGGGTGTATGTATATATATTTGTGTATGTGTGAGTGTATATATATTTGTGTATATGTGGGTGTATGTATATATGAGTGTATGTATATATATTTGTGTATGTGTGAGTGTATTTGTGCATATATGGGTGTATGTATATATATTTGTGTATGTGTGGGTGTATGTATATTTGTGTATATGTGGGTGTATGTATATATATTTGTGTATGTGTGGGTGTATGTATATATTTGTGTATGTGTGGGTGTATGTATATTTGTTTATATTCTTGAGATTTGCCTATTTATTGAAAAATTTAAGGGACTAGGAATTTGACTGAATTTAGTATTAATTTTGGTTAGTCGGGTGTTAATTACGTTTGATTTGAGATTAAATTGTGGTTATTTGGTGGTTTAGGGTACATTGATCCAACGGGTGATCTATATTTATACTTAGTTGCTAAAAATATGATGTTTTATTTATAGTTTTATGTGATTTATGTGATCCGACTGGTGATCAATATTTGTACGTAGTTGTTGGAAATATGATGCTTTATGTGATTCAACTGGTGATCAATATATTTTTATAAAATGGTGCTTTATTTTTAGTTTTATGTGATTTATGTGATCCAACTGGTGATCAATATTTGTAGAAATATAATGTTTTATGTGATCCAACTGGTGATCAATATTTATAGAAATATGATGTTTTATGTGATCCAACTAGTGATCAATATTTTCGTATAGTAAGATCTGCATTTTGGGTTTGTTGTGGGTGAAAGATTATAATATTGGATTTGTTGTGGTTGAAATATACGAATTTTGTTGGTTGCAAGTTTGGGGGAAGATTAAGTCGAGAACTTGGTAGAAATTTTTGCGTTGTTACTCTGCCGAATTTTTTCTAGAATAATGGAAAATAAATTAAAATGATAATTATTTAATTAATTTAACTATCAACTGATGATAAAATTGTTTAATTTAATTAATTCAGAATCAAAATGGATCGAAGTTGGATTTTAGCAAATCGTATGTCGGAACAGTATGAGAAAGGGGTGAAAAAGTTCATAAAGTTTGCGGTTGACCATGCACCAGATCGAACTAGGATCACTTGCCCGTGTTTACGTTGTTGTTTTGGAAAGAGAATTAGTCCACGTGAGTTGGAAGATCATTTGGTGTTTAATGGAATTGATAAAAGCTACAAACGTTGGACAAGACACGGTGAAAGCAGTGTCCCGTTGGATGGTTTGGGTGGTACATCATATCCATCACATGATTTCAACATGAATGATTATGAGCCTGATCGTTTGGAGGAGATGACAAATGTGATTGAGGAGGATTTGCGAAATTGTCCTAAAATGTTTGACAATTTGACAAGTGATTCAAAGACACCACTGTATAGTGGTAGTAAATTCACAAGATTGAAAGCAGTTCTTAACCTATACAAGTTAAAAGCCAACAATAAGTGGAGTGATAAGAGTTTCACAGACTTGCTTGGTTTATTAAAAAGCATGCTACCTGAGGATAATGTGTTACCTAATCGTACTTATGAGGCTAAACGGATGTTAACCTCAATTGGCATGGGATATGAGAGGATACATGCCTGTCTCAATGATTGCGTATTATTTAGAATTGACTATGCATCATTGAAGGCCTGTCCAAAATGTGGCGCCTCACGGTACAAGAAGAATGGATCTGCGCCTGTCAAAACCATGTGGTATTTGCCTATAATACCACGATTTAAGCGCATGTACAGTAGTAAAGAGTTAGCCAAGGACTTGACATGGCATTCTGATAGAAGGCTTGAAGAAAGGATTGAAGATGAAAAGATTCGACATCCCTCAGATTCTCTTCAATGGAAAAAGATTGATGATGATTTCCCTGAATTTGGTGAAGAATCAAGAAACCTGCGCCTTGTATTGGCTACAGATGGCATGAACCCTCATGGCTTGCAAAGTAGCTCACATAGTACATGGCCGGTGATTTTGATGATCTACAACCTTCCCCCATCGCGATGCATGAAGCGAGAGCATATAATGATGCCTATACTCATTTCTGGGCCGAAATAACCTGGAAATGATATAGATGTCTACTTGGCTCCTTTAATTGAGGATTTGAAGGTGTTGTGGGATACCGGTGTTCAAGTATATGACGGGTTGAGAGAAGAAAATTTTAATCTCAGAGTCATGTTATTTGGAACAATCAATGATTTTCCAGCAAGAGCAAACCTCGAGGGATATGGTGTACATGGCCAATGTGGATGCCCCATATGTGTCAAGAGTACAGATCAATATCGATTGACACACTCTCAGAAATATGCATTCCAAGGGCATCGGAGATGGCTAAATCGGAACCATCGATATGGTCGGTGGAAGAAAGCTTTCAATGGGAATATAGAAGAAGGCTGAGCTCCTAAGTGCTTAACTGGTGAAGAAGTGTTTGAGAATGTAAGAAACTTGGAGGTTAAATTTGGAAAGACTTTTGTAGGTGACCTTTCAAAAACTGGGTGGAAAAAAAGGTCAATTTTCTTTGAGTTGCCGTATTGGACGTCTTTACATGTTAGACATTTTCTCGATATAATGCATACTGAGAAAAATGTATTTGATAGTGTCATTGGTACACTTCTAAATGTGCCGGGAAAGATAAAAGATGGCGTAAAGGCACGGTTAGACTTGGTTGAAATGAAGATAAGAGGAAAATTGGCACCAACAAATAAGGGAAAACGTACTTATTTACCTCCAGCAGCTCACACTCTAGCCAGGAAAGAAAAAATTGCATTATGTGAGTTTCTTAACGGAGTGAAAGTTCCAGAAGGGTATTCTTCAAACATTAGCAGTCTTGTATCAATGAAGGATTTGAAGCTAAAGCACTTGAAGACTCACGATTGTTATGTAATCATGGATCATTTGCTACCAATTGCTATACGGGCCATTTTGCCAAAAAAGGTGAGAGACACGATAACTAAATTGTGTTTCTTCTTCAAAGCAATGTGGAGCAAAGTGTTTGATCCTGAGCAATTTCCTGGAGTTCAGAAACAAATTGTCATCACTTTGTGTGAGCTTGAAATGTATTTTCCACCTGCTTTTTTTGATATAATGACTCATCTACCCATTCACTTGGTTAAAGAGACTCAACTATGTGGACCGGCTTTTATGAGATCTATGTATCCGGCTGAGCGTTATATGAAGGTATTGAAAGGCTACGTGAAAAATCATAGTCGATCGGAAGGTTGCATTGTTGAACGGTACATAGTTGATGAAGCCATTACATTTTGCACAGAGTATCTGGCAGATTCTAATGTTGCAGAGCTTCCAAAGTCTCATGTTGTGGGATGGGGAACAGAAGGAGTCGGATTAATGGGAAAGCAATTAGTTAGTGTTCATATTACACAAAGGGATCAGACACACCTATATGTGCTCCACAACACCGATGAGGTTGACCCATATGTTGAAGAGCATAAGAACCAACTTACGAGATTCAATCCAATTAAAAATGAGAGCTGAATTTCAAGAGAGCATAATAAGAGTTTCATCGATTGGTTCCGAAAGCATTTTGAAGAGAAACAGAAAGAGAATCCACAGCTTTCAGTTTCAGATAAATTGACACGACTGTCGATGGGTCCGGGCAGACTAGTATTTTGTTATTCAGGTTATCATATAAATGGTCGCACATTCTATACAAAAGACCAAGATGAGCGAAGTACAATGCAGAATAGTGGTGTGAGTCTTGTAGCTCAAGCAATGCATATCTCAAGTGCGAAAGAAAATAATCCTATCTATGCCGATTTATCATATTACAGGGTGATTGAACGTATATGGGAGCTTGATTATAGTTGGTTTCGGGTGCCTGTATTTGGGTGTAAGTGGGTTGACAATAAACATTGTGTCGATAATAGTGAAATAGGCTTCACTCGAGTAGACCTTGAAAGGGTGGGATACAAAGATAAACCTTTCATTTTAGCGTCACAAGCTAAGCAAGTGTTTTTTGTTACCGTTCCTATTGATAAGAGGTGGTCCATTGTTTTATCGGCAAACAAAAATACTTGTGTTGATGATGATTATGAAGAAAGTGAAGATAATGGAGAAAATCCTATCTCATTAGGTGATTCACAATCAATTGATAGTGATGATGACTTGGATATAAGTGATGATGAATTGTATATGCGACAAGATCACCAAGAGGGGATATGGATTAATCCATCAGTTCGTCGCCGTATTAAAAAAAATGGTCGTACCGATGGGAAGCAAAAGACTGCTAAGCCAACGACAAAAAGAAAACGATGAAAGGTATTTGAACTTATTTCATAATTGTATGATAGACTTAATTTTTTATCAATATTTATACTTAGTTGCTAGAAAATTTATATTCTTGAGATTTGCCTATTTTTGTGGAAAATTTAAGGGAAATAGGGGATTGATTGAATTTAAGGTTAATTTGGTTTAGCTGGGGGTTAATTGTGTTTAATTGGGGATTAAATTTTATTTATTTTGTGGTTTAGGATAATTACGTTCTAGAATAATGGATATGAACCCAAATTCTGTATTTATTACTTCTATTTTAAAATTATTATTGCCAACTGAAGCTGCCAAATTTATATGAATCTAACTTCTGTATTTATTACTTCTATTTGAAAATTATTATTGTCAAATGAATCTGCCAAATTTATATGAATCTAACTTCTGTATTTTTTGTCTTTTGTAGGTCGATGTCTTCAAATCTTGATAGTAGTTTTCTTGAGGATGATGTATATGGATCAGATAACGTTCATGAGGCGGAGATACGGAGAGGTGTCACGGCTATGAAAAAAGTTATCAATGCCAGAAGTAAAGGCATAAGGCTACCTATCGGCTGGAATGACAGAGGTCAGCCAGTTAACCCAAACAAATCAATATTTGTTGTTTATATAGGTGTGCAGGTTTTGCGGAAGGTATCGATTGCCATGAGTGATTGGCGAAAAGTCCCGTCACTAATTAAAAAAACGTTTGTGATGAGATAAAGGTAATTTGGATATTATCATATTTGTAAGTGTTAATGTATTATCATATTCTCTAAATTGTAATTTTATATATACTTTGTTGTTTGATTTTTGTAGTTGGCATTTGATATTGACAAAAGTCGACGAAAGTACGTACTATCAGAAGGTGGGAGGCTAGCACGTAACTTCAGGAGCTACATAAGCAGAAAGTATGTGCGAGATGATGATGGAAATATTAATGTCAACCCACCCCCACAATATGATATATCACAAGCCGATTGGACGACATTTTTAGATGTTCGCTTAGGAGATTCTAATTGGCAGGTAGCTAGTCATTTTAATTTACGGTTTCATTTGTTGGTTATTGCGTTTATATTTAGCTAATAATTTGATAATGTAATAAACAGAAAATGAGTAGGGACAATCAAGAAAGAGCAAAGAACCCTGAATATCCTTACCGGAAAACGAGTCTTGGACATGCTCTTGTGGAGCAAATGGAGGTATGTAGTTCATTTAGCAGTGAATCCTTACAATTTTTTTAATAAAAATTCTATGTTAATGCATACATATATTTTTTAATGAAAATATAGAGAGATAGAAGAAGGGATGCGGGATCCGATTGTACAGAGGTGACACGAGCACTCGTGTGGAGGATTGCGCGTTCCGATAAAACAAATCAAATTGGTAACGACAATGTTAGAAGAGTGGTGAATGAAATGGTGAGTTATTGACATTTTTTAGCTCTATAATGTGCTGTATGTTTGTTTTGAAATATTTTTGAAAGAACAAGGTTCACTAATTTTTTATTTAAAATATATCATTACAGGAGAGCATTTCACAAGAGAGTACTAGCCATAGTGGAAATGAGACGAGTCGAGATGACCTATTGGCTAAAGCTCTTAAAAAGAAGGAGCATCCGGGTCGCGTTAGGGGTGTTGGCTTTGGGGTCTCACAAAGAGACTATTTTAAGGATCGAAAGCTTGCTACAGAAATGGAGGTGGAAAACTTGAGAAACATGTTGAAAAACCTCTCCGAAACTATGGTTGCCATGCAACAACGAATCGATGTTTTGGAAGCCCCTAACTCGCGTCAGCCACATGAAGATGATGTGATTTCTTTGAAAGATAGCAGCCAAGAACCAGGTTATAAGATGCTTCCTGAGGTAAAAATTTGAACTTGTTTATTAATCATACAACTTGCGACTCTCTATTTCTGTAAATCATACAAAACTTTCTAATATAATGTTGTAATATATATATGTGTGTGTAGGGTATCAATCCATGTCAATTAGCACTTTCATCACCATCATATCGTGTGGTGGCTAAAGGACAGCTATACAATCGATCGGAGACTGATAGAACACTTCACAGCTGTCCATTAGCCACCAACAATGTGAAAGTGCGCATTGACATTGCCGTTGAGGAGAATACACTCCTTCCCGTCCCTCTCAATGATGAAATGATCACCATTTCTAGTGGTCTGGGTACCTTTGTTGCTTGGCCAGCGAGTCTTGTCATTGTCACTGATGCACCGGTATGTAATTAATAGCTAGTCATTAATAAATTGTAACAATTTGTTTGAGGTTACTAAATATACTTTGGTGTGTAACATTCATATTTTATTTTCTTGTTTAAACAGTCCAAATCATCTGGAAACCGTAAGTCAGGGACGTCGAAGCGGTCAGCTGTCAAAGGAAAATCTCCAGTGGCCGAGCCTGCAGTTGAAGTAGACATATGTGTAGATCTTCAACTAGATGGACTCCCTAATGACCTTGTATTTCTGGGAAAGTACACGAAGATGATGAAGATTGGTGCCCTGATCAATATATACATGGATGAATCCATTATGAATTTGTCATTCCCAGAGTACATTGGAAAGGAGGAGATCTGTCACCTTCCGCGTAGAACAGAGATAGGAGCCTCTATCATTATAACGTACATAAAGTAAGTTTTTTAATTATTTTATTACATCTGAACTACGATTATTTTCGTTACTCGAAATTTCATTTTTTATGCTCAATTTAGGTGTTTGTGGTTTAACTACGTGATCCCCGAAGGGAAACAAGCAAGAGTCGGGTTTCTTAACCCACATTCCATAGCTGCTCATGCAGACGCGCTAATTCAACAAGTGTAGTACATAGCACGTGCTATGATACAGAGTGCACAACAGAATAAGTTATTTCTTGCACCTTACAACACCGGGTGAGCTACTAAAAAGTCTACTTTAATTTGTAAAACTATCTACGCAAAACAAATTTTCAACTTATCTTTTGAATGCTTTGTAGGGGTCATTGGTTGTTGCTTGCAATTGATCCATTTCAAGAGCTTGTTTAATATCTGGATTCTGTGCATGGTGAGCCGCAATACCGAGATGATATGATACTAAAATTCAATCAGTAAGTTTTTCAATCAATCAATGTATCCATTATATTAATATTTTTTTAAATTGTATTTATTTCACATAATTGCTTGTTTTTAACATATTTCCTTATTTTTTATATTTTTTTATAGAGCTGTGCACATATTTCGTGCAAATTGCAACAACCAATCCAGGAAATCCTAAAACTCGGTCGGTAAATGATTTACTATAAAGGTTAGCGTTTTCTAGTTTCATGAGATTATATATTCGTATAGAAGTTCGTCTTCTAATACAACGTAACTTTGATTGCTTTTGTAGTGCCCCCGGCAGACCAACGAGATGCATTGTGGCTATTTCATTATGAGATTCATGAAAGAGATTATTAGCCACAGACAATCTATAATCCCAACAGCGGTATACATAATCCTAATATATACTTAATTCTATTACTTTTGAAATTATTAAACCTTTGGTAAGTAATTGAAATGTCATTTCAGTTTGCAATTAATCTCTCTCTCTCTGTATATATATATATATATATCTTGTAGTACTTTCATGATTGTCAATCCTTCTATACTGATGAGCAAATTGATGAAGTACGCTGCGAAGTTGCACGTTACATTTTATTAGCAGCTCCTTAGAAATTAGGTAATGTAGTTTTTGTACATTGTGACTTGTTGTAAATTGAGATTTGATTTATTGTATTTCGGAAGGTCATTAGTAATTTAATTAGTTGATTGTACATTTTGTTGGAGATTATAACATTTTATTGTTGGAGGAAAGAGATGGTAATATTGAAGTTCTGGGTGGTGTTTGTTTATGTTGAATATGTTTTGTTGTTAGTTGAAATTTGTTGGTTGGTTTATTGCATATTTATGTACAGGAATATTATCATGATTGGGCAATAAATAATTCAAAAAAAACAAAACAAAAAAATTGTACTTATGACAGCGGTTCTTTCGGAACCGCTGGCACAGTGTGAACTTGTGACAGCAGTTCCGGAAGAACTGCTATCACAGTTCGAACCTGTAACAGCGATTCCGGCAAAAACCGCTGTCACAGGTTCGTATTTTTTTTTTTTTTGGTTTTTCGACAACGATTTCTGGAAAACCGCTGTCATAGGTGGACACTATGACAGCGGTTTTCAGGGAACCGCTGTCATAGGTTGATATATTACAGCGGTTTTTAACCGCTGTAATAGGTCCACCCCTATAACAGCGGTACCTATGACAGCGGTTTTAACCGCTGTCATAGGCCCAAAAAACTGCTGTCATAGGTCATTTTTGTAGTAGTGAATCGCTGTATGTGATGAATATAGAAACAACCACGAGGCCATTAGCTTTGATGTGATAGTGTTATGTGCCCAACGAACCATTGTTTAGGCTCTACCATCTTATATGTAAAACACTATGACAATCTTGTTTTAAATATATTGAATGTTTCTTTTATGGTATGTTTTTTTATGGTCATTTCCTTATGTTAGTATAGATAAAGATCTCATGGATTAAATATGGTTAGGGGAGCGGTCGGGATATCTATGGAACACTCTCAAAGACCGTAATCCTAAATCATGTTCCAAATCATAGAGGCTGTGAGATGTGGGATATCACTAGCCTCGTCAAGACTTGTTCGTGTGTGTAACTCTTCTTAGAGATTGACGTGTTTCATTGTCTGGTCAGCGAGTCAATACATGCACGAAGATTCATACTTAGGAGAAGTGTGGAATTGAATGACCCCACAAGGATTCCTCGTTGGTGTTGTTGAACATAGAGTCTTTGGGTTTCGTAGTGTGAGATTGGTCTTTAGACCTGAGGTGTCATTGGAAGGGTACTATCCACTATGTTTTGATATGCACGTGCACTCCAGAAGAGTCACACGGCGTGTATGTTGGGTATAATCTAATAGTATAGCGAAACAAGTGACAATCGTCAAGGGATTCATCTAGGGTCAAGTACCCGGCATTTTCTATGCTATTGCGAGAATCTAAATGATCGATGAAAGCCTTTGATCAAAGTATTTGTCTTATAAGAGAGATTGGTGGTCTTGGCTTGAAACTAGATTATTAGATGTCATAACAAAGTCATAGTTTCTTAGGTTATTAGGGTTTGAACTGTTTGGATCAGATGGAGCCGCGGGGATGCTGGCGCAGCGGAAGAACATGGATTTTAATAAAAATTCGGCATCCCCAAATTAGGGCTAGGTAGACATGGTACTATCAGATTAAAAAACTAACTAAACAAAAAGTTTTCTCGTGTTTACCTCTTGAAGAACTTAAAACAACAACGTCTTTTTAAGCAACTCCCTGCTACACCACTCCGAATGAATTTGCCCTAGCGCCCTAAGTGTTGCGCCTTTGAGTTTATCCACACCTTAGCTCGTACTCTCGATTATCTGTACCAGTACTAGCCAAGAGAATATCAAATTTTGGCTTATGAGAAAAGGGGTAGGAATATTTTTGGTGTTCTTCATTCTCAACACATGAGTTGGAAGAAGTTTTTGTGAAAGAACTGGAAGAGAAAAGATGGAGAGAATAATCCACAATCTAAATTGTGATTAGGTTCAGAACTATGATGCACGAATACAGATATGGCGAATACGGGTATGATATGATACGGGTACGGGATGCGTGATCTTCCAAACTTTTAGGATACGATACGCTGGGGATACGACGATATATATATAAACTTGAATTTTTTACAATCCACTAAATGAAGTCACATGACCATTCATACTTATATATGAAGATACTATTATAATAATTAGTTAATTACTGAACGTATAAAATTTCTATAATCGATAGTCATAACTATTGAAACTTTATTCTACACACCAATTAAGTGGCTTTAAAACTTTATCAACTTTTTTCTCGAACAACATTACAAGACAAAAACACAAACCTCAATCTATATTATTGCATATTACTAAAAGAGTAAAAGTAGAAGAGTGTTTATTGTTTATACTCAGCAAAATAACAAAATATTTAACAAAATTGAAAACTATAAACAAATTTCAAAATCCTAATTACCTTACTTGAAGAGTTCTCGAAGAACTGAAGGGTGGAATTTGAAAGGAGTTTAGAAGATGGAATACTCCAGTTATAAGACGAAGACGGATTTCTATATCATATTGGGTATTGCAGTTGCAAAGCAGAAGACGGATGAGGTTTTTTTTTCTCCATTCTTGTTTCTATTTTTTTCCAATTAATCGTGGATTTTTTTGTTCAATTATTATAGTAATAAGTTTTTACCTTTGAGTTTTGACCCAAAAAGTATTTCATAATATCAAAAAATACCCTTGCCGTATCGGATACTTCCCGGATACTTCTAATTGCCGTATCGGATACCGCATCCGATTTTTTTATTTTTTTTATTTTTGGATACTTCAAAACCGTATCCGGTACGTATCCACCCCGTATAATATAAGATATATATACACACGCACATGTGGTCATCCCACATTTCACACGCCTCTTAGGTGTGTTATATACATACATACATACATACATATATATATATATATATTTTACATATTTTCCTTACTTAATATAATATAAATAGATTACAAATATACATATATTTTATATTATATTTAGTTTCCTTCCTTTTTGATTCTCTTCCTTAGTTAATTAGTCTCACTAATCAACCAACTACGTATTTCCATATATTTGAGATCCTTCTCAAATATATAAGATCTATTCAAATAAGATATTTTCATATAATTAGTCAACTAATTAAAAAATAGATCTTACCATATCCACAATATCTATCCTAATATATTTATAAGATCTTTCCATATCAATTAGTCATCTAATTAATTAAAATAGATCCTACCAAAAATATTATAAGATATATATACGTGTACTTGCTGAACAAGATAAATTTCTCCACCAAATCCACATATACATATAAGAGCACGTGTATGTATTTATATATTTTCCTCTTTCACACATTAACTAAATAGTCCATTAATTAATTAACTAGTTTTTCCCAATTTAATAACCCAATATCAAATTATAAGACTATTATTTAATTAAGACCACTTAATTAAATATATATTCATTTTTTTCCGATTAATTAAGTCTAATTAATTAATCTCTCTATTAATTCACAAAGAATTAACTAACTAATAGATACTACACTAAGTTAGTGTGTGACCCCCCAGACTCATTAACAAGCCAGCAATAACTCCTCCTATAAACTAGTTTAATTATTCATAATAATTAACTAGGCCTTGGATTAACTTCACCAATTAACCCAAGGCACCTATAGGTCGTGGATCGATGTCTAGCAATGCCGTCATGATTTCTTAGATATTAATAGTGAAAAGCAAACCTTTCCAGATTTCGATATCCATGCGAGTGGAATCCCTCCATCTTTTTCCCGTCTAAGGCTTAGGATTTGGCGACGGTCGAAACCCTAGTAACCTCAGAAACTATGACTATGTTAGTTCCATTAATGATTCGGTCTTCCAAGTAGGGATCACCAATCCCTCTTATAAGACTATGCTCTGGCCAGAGACTTTTCTCGATCATTCAGTTTCACTTAACAACATAGGAAATACCAGGCAGATGGCCCTGGATGGATCCCTTAACGACTACCACTTGTTCCGATGTACTACCAAGCTATACAAAACATACACGTCGTATGACTCTCCTGGAGTGCACGTGCATATCAAAGTATAGTTGGTAGTACCCTTTCCAATGACATCTCCAGTCTAAGGATTATCTCACATTACGAGACCTAAGGACTCCAAATTCAAAAACACCAACGAGGAATCCTTAGCGGGGACGTTCAATTCCACACTCACCCAAAGTATGCATTTTCATGCATATATTGTCCATACTAGCCATCGACAATGGAACACGTCAACCTCTTGGGAGAGTTACACGCACGAACAAGTCTTGGCAAGGCCTGTGATATCCCACATCTCACAACCTTTAGAACTTGGAACGTGTTTTAGGATTACAGTTTTTGAGAGCATTCCATACGTATCCTGACCGCCTCCCCTAACTAAATGTAATCCATGAGATCTTTATCTATACTCTCTCGAGTAGTCGACAATAAAGAAGCATTCCCACAATTTCAATATAATCTAAATGATAAGACTGTCATAGTGTTTATGATCTAGTGTTCAAGCCAAAATATGACTCGCCGGGCATACAAGACCTTAAATCTTCCACTTGCCCAAGGGTCCACTGTTAATGTTCCCACACAGCTCCATCATCCAGATGACCTTTTGAACACAGCTTGTACTCAAGGGTTTTGGTGAAAGGGGTTTGCCACGTTTTCCATCGAGTTGACTTGTTCCACTCGAACCTCAACTCTGATAAAATAATCTCTTAGATTATTTATCTCGCCACTAGGTACGTACAGATAGTAGGTGAGACCTTGCTCCTTTTTTTAGAGCTTACACCCTTATCGATAATCATAGTACATATATACTTGATATTCGATTGGTAGAACCTCATCTTATCCATAAGATAGGTTCACATATCTAGATGCCTTTTATCGCCACATTCTTATGTGCAATCTAAATGGTAGAGTTAGCCATTGTCTCTTCTCAAGAGATTTTCTTAGCTCTTACTCTTCCATTTGGCTTAAAACAAATACTAGATCATCACTTAAGTTTATATCTTAATACTAGAGATTCTAGTTCCAATTTTCCCATGATGTTTTCCAATAAACAACACTAATCCAATCCATTGGATCAATTAGGAGTTCGAATCAATACATAAGAGGTATTAGTCAACACCAATTTTAACTTATAGAATTGCATGTACCTTTCGGTTATGCCTTCACAGAAAGAATCTCCTTTGATTCTTCCTTATTGAACTTTAGCCAACACATTATATATGTGTTCAAACAAAGAAGGGGTTATAGCAACCCAATGGCCCGCACATATTCCTACATCATGCAATTGGGGCGCTTTTCCTTTTTAAGTCCTTTTTGGAAAATTGAGATGAAGATCACATGTACGTTACTCATGCAACATTGCCAACATATGATACTAACAAACCGGTTGTACACCCGTTAACCTTTAGAACTTAAGTTTATGAAAAGATTAAATCTATAGATTGATCTTTGGATCAGTTACGCTTTACTCCAGCTCCCACTACTTATCAAGACCTCTTGACTTTCGTCATATCCCTCAACTACATTTCTCAGCTCAAAGGGTATGGAACTTGTGGTCATAGGTTTATAGGTTTACAAGTCCATTCATTTTAACTATCAGTGGTGTTTATGTTTATCGAGTCACTAGTTTCCATTACTATCCCCACTCTTTCAAAAAAGAACTCCTTCACGTTGGAGGTAGGATATTATGAAATGATCCATTTTGTTTCAAGGTGTTACAAACACTATATTCCTAAGTTTCCTTAGGATACTCATAAACACAGGACAAAAGGATCTCCAATCCTCAATTCCTCCCACTGTTTGCTTGACATAAGCAATACCTCTCACATCCTTGATGTGTGTAGTCTACATGTCACATCTTATGTGATCAATTTTGGGTTACACTCATTACTCTATGTCCAATAGATTAATATGCTCGCCTAGGCTATTACCTTAGCAGCTAGATCATTGCATACATTTGTTGTGTCATATGAGTCAAATGTTGTGAACATGGCATGTTATAAGAATTAATTATAGAACCATAAAAAAATAAATAAAATGCATTTTAATAAAGCATCGAATCTCCATCCATAAACCAAGGTGGAGAAAAACACGGTTCATAACATTAATTCAAAAACATGATAAAACATTCTTCCTAAAAACATTATCTCATAAAAAATGAAAAATTAAATGATTTGTTTGTCCTTAAGCCTTGGCTACGACAAACGCTTCCTTGGCGTCTTCAGGACCACGACCTCATTTCTTTATTCCTTGCTTCTTTTCACCATCTGCAATCCATTGCATAAGTGTGTATCCTTACAGTTTCATAACACTTAAGAAGCACAATTAACTAATAAGTTAACTTTACAACAAATGTACCTTTGGTGCACTCACGAGGAGACTGAGGGAATTGATCTTTCCAGTATCCCTTCTTCTTGTAGTTAAAGCATTTACCATCTTTCCCTTTGACTTTCTTGACACCGCCCTCTGCCTGCAATTCGTCGCCCTTCTTCTTCTTCTTCTTATTCTTTCTCCCTCTACTTTTCTTCTTATCAAAAGTGGGAAAAGAAGGAGTGTCAGCAAGCAGCACAGGCTTAGCCTTCTTGACCATTGCCTCAGCAGTACACAACATGTCCAATAACTTTGTAAGAGTGGCAACCAATTGGCTCATGTTGAAATTCACTGCAAACTGATAGTAGGCAGGAGAGAGCGATTGAAGGACTAAATAAATAGCCAAGTCAGGATTTATCGGCACCTTCATATTGTTGAGTTTGTTTACCAAGATAATCATTCTCAACACATGGTCGGTGACTGATGTTCCTTCAGTCATGTGAGCTTTAAATAACTCGCGAGAGACAGCAAATCTCTCACGATGTTTCTTAACGGTGCATAACTTTTCCAGTGTAGCAACGATTTCTGATGCGTATTCCACAGTCTGAGACTGCCTTTCCAACTCATTATTCATGGAGGCCAGAATGAGACAACGCATATAGATATCGTCTTTGCGCATCACGAGTAGCCCTTGGAGCGGCAGCCTCAGGGGCAGCCTCAATAAGCTGAGTTAAGACATAGTTAAGACCTTCAGATTGCAGCACAATCTTGAGGTTTCCGTACCAGTCAGGGAAGTTCGGGCCATTTAGCTTATTAGTTTCAAGGATTATCGATAGTAGAGTTTTGGCCATTTGACTTTTACTTTGCAAAAACGAAAAAACATCAGTATTCAATCATAGATTATAGATTATATCCATATGATATTATGGAAATTATAACATCACGTGTGCTCCCACTGCTTTTCCAATTCCATCACCCCACTGACAGAAGATGGGAAATATAACAATTTCCAGCGGGCTCGAGTGTCAAATGTCCGATACATCATTCCGCGACTCGTGAGACAATGAGCGGTAACATTTGATCAGGCACGACGGCTCCATCCACCTCTAGGTGCTTCTCGAGATATTTGCCTCACATTTCATGTACGTCCCAAGAACACGATGCAACCGTACATAAGTCTATGTTTAAGCCCAACCCATCAAATTTTCATAGCATAACAATAGTCAGGTTGTCCATGACTCATGGACTACTCCTTAGTGAAACTAAAATGTGAGATTAGTACACTTAATCTTGCAACCATTCCACGACTCGTGAGAAAATGATGACAAGCCTCGCACTATTATCTCTCACATTTAGTGATGGAAGGCACTGGACCTAATCAAGGAGCTTCCGGGTTTCCTATGTCTCCATTTATAGATTTAATATTTTAATATGGGGTTTTCACATACAAGGTCTCACCATTTTCAGTTATTTATCTTTCTTTGGTGATCATGCAACACAGAATATCATGTACAAGATACTAAGGATAATTAACAATGAGCATGCTTATATAACTAAAGCGGTAAATGTGATCTTAGTCAAGCCAATCCTAAAACAACCTGATCCATCAAGGTGTCGACCAATCTAATTTAAGGACCAGGACCTTATGCTGAGGTCTTCACAGCTCCTTGAGCTAGAACGTCTTCATCATCGCCTTGAAGATATCTTCATCTTCAAGAGAAAAGGAAACCTTACCCTCTCACGTACATAAAATGAAAACATGGCACGCAAGCCTCAAAATAAAATGACTAGTCTATGGCTCGACCCGGATTACCACATAATCACATAATACATGCTCGCATCATGCTTTTGTAAACATAAATTTACCTACTTTGATTAAGGATAATCTAATTAAACTAGTGGACCAAATAATTGTTTTTCTAAAACAAATTTCAGAAAATTCCATGGGAAATCATGATTCTCCATTGATTCGGAAATTAACTTAATTTCCAAAACTCCAATATTATTCAATTCTAGGAATCAATTAATATCATATTAATTTACCAATAACTAAACAAGTATTTCATGTTTTGAAAAACTAATGAAAAAGCCCACTTTTTCATATAATCCAAAAAGGCCTAATCTCAAAAATCATTTATTTCATTCAATTTCCAAAGTCTATAAATATCAATTTTATCTCATGCTTGGAATTCAAATAAAACTCATATTCTTTGAAAGTCATGAAGTAGTCAACTTCTTCATTTAATCACAAAGGCCCTAAATTTCAAAAAATCTCAATTTTATTTTAATATTGAAAGTCAATAATATACCAATTTTATCTTGATCTTTTAAAATTCAAATGAAAATCCATATTTTCAAACCCATGAAGAAATTCGTTTCTTCAAAGGGGCCCAATTTAAAAAAAAAATCTATTTTATTCTATTTTCAAAAGTTAATAAAATACCAATTTTATTTTGTCCTTTCAAAATATAAATAAAATAACCATATTTTTGAAAATCCATGAACAAGCCCTTTTCAAAACTCCATTTTATTTCAATTTCGAAATTCAATAAAATACCAATTTTATATCGTCCTTTCAAAATATAAATAAAAGCCCATGTTCATGAAAAGTCCATTTTTAGGTCTGATGGTCCTAAATGGCATACGAAAGGGTCTAGTAGGGGGGGAGGGGATTGAATAGACCCTTAAGTCTTTTTCGACTTTAAAAAATTTCGTATTACTTTGAAAAATTTGAATGCTTAGAAAACTTAGCGCTGGGTCAGGCGCTTAGAAATAGATAACTTAGACTTAGTCATTGCAACAATTACCAAAGTAGGGTAATGTTTCAATCGCTTAATCAGGGTTAGCACAGCGGAAATGATTTTATAGGTTAGCGTTCACTTGAACTTGAATTAGTCGCTTAACCGTTTTAAATGCTTTTCATATAATATGCAAATGTAAAGTAAGACAATAAAAATAGTAAATAAGACAAGATATTGTAAGGTTCAATGGGTGATGTAATCCCAGCTACATCCTTCTTCTCCTTTGCATTTGGAGGAATTCACTAAATTGATTATCGAAGAGTCACACAAAGACTTCTACAAAATAGATGAAAGAGAAGATGATCTTGAGCTCCTTGATCACACAGACTTCAGCTCCAATGAAGATCTTCTTCAACAAGCTTCTCTCACACAGAAATGCTGCTTGTAGAATCAACACACTCTCTCACTCAGATGAAAGATGTTGAGGGTTTAGTCACGAGTTTGTTTGATGTTGGAAATGGAAAGTTCAAACAACTTGGAATATCTCAATAAGAATTTAGAGTTCTTCTCTGAAGAGGTTGGAAATATCTTTGACTGTCTTTGGAATGTATAAAAAGCTTGAGAGGATTTTTGACTATGGAGTTTTTAAGCTTTTCTCTCAAATACTTTCAACAAAGTTTTGACCTTTTTCTTGTGCATGAATGTGATTTTTTTTAGGGTTTGCTGAAGGGTATTATTTATAGGGTTTCTTGGAATTTGTCCGTTGGATACATGTGAGCGCGTGTATCTCACGCAATGCGTTAAACAATCCCTTTCTGACATTCCTTAAAATCTGCTAGTTCCGATTGGATAAGAGCAGGTTTTGAACTCTGAAATCTGACAGTCTAGTCAAAAGGTAGCTTGTCCACAAGTCATAATAGCTTATCACATTTAACGCCCTTATCAGGCATTTAATGCATTTGAATTTATTTCTCTTTCAAAATAAATGTCCGTTGATGATTGAATTTAAGTCCTCCATAACTTGAGAATTTATTTTTGGTGAATCTGATCCTTGATCGCTTGAGCCATTTGAGCGCTTGATTCAACAACCCTGAAACAGTCCTTTAGCATTTGACAGATGCTAAGAACAAATCTTCATCTTCATTTGACTTCAGCCACTGATCTTCAACTTTATCTCTAATAGACTCACCTATAATTCTATTAGCGATTCGGTATCTAATTCTTAGTCTAAAATCTACAAAAATAAAAATTACCAGCCTAACAAAATAACAAACATTCAAACACTTATACAATTGTTCTATGAAAACATAAACTTACATTCTTTTTGGGGTCTAACATAAAATCCTATCTTGTCATCATTAAAACATCTAACATGAAATTTCCTAACAATTTCTCCCTTTTTGATGATGTCAAGACCTTAACTCTTATAACTCTTTTATAGATTAAGAGTTCAAAGAAAAGCCCAAAATAAATATACGTCAGCGTTAGAATGTTAGTTATGTTAGCTAATGTTGGATTAGCCTCAACAAGATGTTTCAGCGTTCAATCATTCATTCATATATGGAATTTTAAAACATATAATGATTGTGCTGAAGAAGTAAAAAAAAACAAAAAGAAACGACAATAGATACATAAGAGATAAAGAAATATAGGCATTCATTTCTTTTGTCGCTTCTTGGAAACCTCTTCCAGGAATATTTTATTCGCTAGATCTTGAAGGACTCAATCGATGTCTATCATTATCGTATGATAGATTCATTATAGTCCACACATCTCTGTTTAGCGCTTTGATTTAATTCCAGTAGTCTTTCCACCCATTCCATTGGAGGGATCCCGAGCGTCCAGATTAGATCGTGATAAATATCTTGCATACGGTCGCTAGATGATTTCCAATGTAGAGGTCTTCTCAAAGGTTCAGCATATGGATTGAAACCCATACCTTCTAAAAATTCAACATCAATGTCCAGAAGCCTATGCCTGCCTTGGTAGTATCTTGGCTTTCGCTTCTTAGTGAGCATCTTCTTAAGACTCACAATTTATTCAAACATGGAGCGCCAATTTTTGTTGTCAGTTTTAGGAATTGGCTCCGTCAAGGCTTTTCCCTTGGCTTTAGACTATTGATGGTTTTCTTTCTTTTCTTCCCCTTTTTTGGCATCATCAAGGGAGGTTTTGAGGTCAGCGATATCTCTTTGCAATAGCCTAACTTCTTCAACAAGTAGAGCGACTTGTTCCACAATACTCTAAGCAACCAAATTGAAAGAATTGTGTCACTCAGTATCAACTGAAGCGTTCTGGGCTAAGTGGAGATTAAACTCTTCGAAAAGGCTAGTGATTAGCGGTGATATGTTGTTCATTATTGCTATAGTGCTCTTTGTAGCAGCGGTTGCAATATTACGACTTCTAGTGTTGGAAACTAACTTGATATTTCTATCATCATTTTTGAGTATCTTGGAGTAGGAACCCTCGATGGTGTTGAGCGAGTTCCTAACGGCTAGTCTAAAGTCTCGTGTTTCTTGATCACTTTTCGAGTCAGAGTCCAATGAAGAAGAACACACAGGGGACGGAATGAGTCTGGTGGTCCCAAGTGGCATACGAAAGGGTCTAGAAGGGGGGGGGGGGTTGAATAGACCCTGAAGTCTTTATCAACTTCAAAAATTTTCGTATCACTTTAAAGGTTTGAACGTTTGGATAACTGAGCGCTTGGGTCAGACGCTTTAGAAAAGTTAACTTAGACTTAGTGATTTTAGCAGTTTACCAAAGTAGGGCAACACTTAGATCGCTTAATCAGGGTTAGCACAGCGGCAATGAGTTTTAGCGTTCTTTTAGTTAATTTAATCGCTTTGCACTTTAACTTATCTCTTTCAAAAATAAATGATGTAATAATAATAATAAGACAATGAAGGTAAATGACACAAGATATATAAGGTTCACTGGGTGGTGTAATCCCAGCTACGTCCTTCTTCTCCTTTTTCACTTGGAGGAATTTACTAGAATGATTTTCGAAGAGTCACACAGAATCTTCTACACGATAGTAAGGGGTGAAAAAGATCTTAGGCTCCTTGATCACACAGACTTCAGCACCAATGAAGATCGTCTTCTTCAAGCTTCTCTCACTCATAAATACTGCCTAAAAGGATACAACAACTTTTCTCACTCAGATGAAAGGTTGAGGTTTGTCACTAGGGTTTTGTTTGTTTTTGAAAAGATCAAACAACTTGGAATATCTCAGTTGGAATTTGAATTTCTTCTTTGGAAGATGTTTGAGATATTTGTGACTGTCTGGAATGTAGGTAAAAAGCTTGAAAGATTTTGCTATGGAGTTTCTTAAGGTTTTTCTCAGCAAGTTTTTCTTGTGTCTGTACGTAATTGTCTCTTGTAAAAATTGTATATCTTTTAAGGTTTGCTGGGGTAAGGTATTCATAGACAATTTCTTGGGATCTGTTCGTTGGACATATGTAGGAGCGTGCCTCTCACGGGGCGCATGAGTATACCTTTTCTCTGACATTCCTGAAAGTTCGCTAAAGCCGATTGGACGGGAGCAACTGAAATTCTGAATTTTCTGACAGTCTGGTCAAAAGGTGTCACATTAGCTTATCACATTTAATGCTCTTATCAGGCATTGAATGCATTTTGAATTTAATTCCCGTTGGAAATAAATGCCCGTTGAATGATTGCATTTAAGTCCTTCATGACTTGAGGATTTATTTCAGGTGATTCTGACATAAGTCGCTTGAGGGATTTTGAGCGCTTGATCCATAAATCCTGAAATGAGATCTTTTAGCTTTTGACAGACGCTAAGAAGAAAATCTTTATCTCCGGCTGACTTCAGACGCTGGTCTTCAACTTCTTCTCTAGTAGACTCACCTAGAATTCTACTAGCGATTCAGTCACTAAGACTTAGTCTAAATTCTACAAAGATAAAAATTACAAGCCTAAAATAAATTACAACTTTCAAACGCTTATACATAAATCTAGGAAAAACGGAAACTTACATTATATTTTTGGGGTCTAACATTAAATCCTATCTTGTCATCATCAAAACATCTAACATGAAATTTCCTAACAATTTCCCCTTTTTTGATGATGTCAAGACTTTTAACTCTTATAACTCTTTTATAATTTAAGAGTTACTTATAAGAAAAGGCCCAAAGGAATATAAGTTAGCGTTTGAAAAGTTAGTAAAGTTAGCTAAAGTTAGATTAGCTTCAACAAGATGTTTCAGCGTTAAAACATTCATTCATTGATGGAATTTAAAGCATACATGCTTTACTCTGAAGGAAAAACCATAAATAAAAAAGGATAAAGCATAAAAGGAAACCAATCACTTTTTCTGTCGCTTCGCTCTTTCTTCGCCTTATAGAACTTCTAACGCTAAGTCCAACAAGAGACGATCAATATCGATCATTATCGTATTTTGAACTTCATCGTAATCATGTCTACGAAGTCTGGCGCTTTCATTTAGCTCTAACAACCTTTCTGTCCTTTCCCTTGGTGGAATACCAAGTTCACGAATTAAATCATGATAGATATCTCTTTGTCGATGATTTGACGGTCTCCAATTGATAGGTCGTTGTAGCGGTCCGGCATAGGCAGGAAATCCCATACTTTCTAAGAACTCGGGGTCCAATTCTGGAAGTGCGTACTTTCCGAGATAATACCTTGGCTTTCTTTTCTTGGATAGCATTTTCTTAATGCTTACTAATTCTTCGAACAATGAACTCCACTGTTTATTATCTGTGTTGGAAATCGCTTTGGACTTTTCTTTATCTTCCCCCTTCTTGACATTATCAAGGGAGGTCTTGAGTTCAGCGACATCTCGGCGCAAGAGTCTAACTTCTTCGACGAGAAGAGCAACTTGTTGAGCGACACTTTGAGCGGCGTCATCAGATGAAGCGTGTCTTTCAGTATCGACCAATGCGCTCTGAGCTAAGTGACGGTTGAATTCAGATGAGAGCTCAGCCGTCATGGAATAGATGAAATAAATCAAAAAATGCCTTTCTTAAATTATACGATACCACTCGCCATGGTGCATTGACAAGCAAGAAGAAAGGAAGAAAGAACTTCTAATAAGAAGTGTGAAAAAGGATTCTCTTGAAAGAGAAGGGTGCCTTCGGGAACGCGGACCCGTACTATTGAAATGGTTCGTCAGTAGAGATGCCTCTCTCTTCCCCCAAAAAAAGGAGGTCCCGTCCCTTCTTTATGCACATCTACATAGCCAGACACAAAGGAAGAACCCCGGAGGTGACTGCAATGAGCAGAAATCTCACTCACGGGCCTAAATGAAGTCTCACTAGCGCCTCTATTAATTCTTTCTTTTTCTTTGCCTGATCTCTCTTTATACCACTCATCGTCGGCTGACGGTAGGGAATCGTCAGTGTCTGCATCTAACCCGCTCGTGGTATCATCTCTAGTTCCCCTTGATAATTTTCATAAGATCTTCTTGACTCTTATCCAAAAATTCCAATGTTGGTGACTGGAGATAACTCTCTTCAATTATTCCTGGACCTTCTTGTTCCGTGATGTGCTACTTGACTTTCTTTCGCAGTTCTCCCTTTAACACCAACAGTAGAAGATTGAAAAAATCAGTCATTCACAACCACTGATGAAGGATCATAGATCATACTATCTGAAGACTTTTATAGAACGAAAGCCATAAGAGGTGATATGCTATGCATGATAGCAATAGTACTTTTATTTGCAGCGCTTCCAATATCACGATTCCACGTATCCGACACTATGCGGATATGTCTATCAACAACCTCAAAGATCTTGGAGCAGGAACCCTCAATGTTGGTAAGCGAGTTCCAGACTGCCTATCTGAAGTCTCTGGCTTCTGAATCGCTCTCAGAATCTGAATCAGAAGAAGGACGCTCTGGGGATGGGAGAAGTCCGTAAGATTTTGAAACTGCAGCCTTACCTTTGGATTTATCTCTGATAAAAGGTTCTTCAGGCGCTTGAGCAATTTCCGCGTGCACTTCTTCAATCGCTTGATCCATGATAGGATCTGCAATCGCTGGGGGCTCGACCACTGGGGCGCTAGAGGGATCTAGAGATTGAGCGTCATCCTCAATAGGAGCACTTTCTTCTTCTATAATTTGAATGGAGGGAGAAGGTTCTCTAAGACCAATGACCCAGAGGGGGCCAAGGGCTTCCATCACATGCCTTGGACTGATCAGGCTAGATTGTGGGATAAAGAATATAGCGTCTTCACGCTCTTCGGTAATTAGTGCAAGTTGCACATCTTCCGGTAAAGCAATCCCTGAAGTATAACAGTTGAAGAAGTCCAAAATCAAAGGCATGAGCGCTTGAGCTGCTTCTTGGTCCACTGGCCTAATTAGCGAGATTATCTTGGCCACTTGAATATTTGATTCACTAAAGAGCACGGGGTGGAGAGTATATCCTCGGAAATTGTAACACCCGGAAAAGTGATTGAAACTGATGTCCAGCGCTTGGGCATTTTCAAACACTGCTCTCATGTCTCTGTGGAACTCAGCGAACTCAACGTGTTCATTTGAAACATCTACACGAATTTGACTCTGGCCTAGAAGAAGAGGTCGTTTACTTGATGAAGCATCTTCATTTAGGCCAGGAAAGACTCGTTGAACAAACCCTGCACGAGGATGTAAAACGTAGCATCCACCTTGGCTGTATAAGGCAAGTTGCTGGCGAATGTAGCTTTCGATTGGTTGTCTATATCGTGGCAAAGCGCTAACATTCCCTGCAATAATCTGACGCTGTTGAAGCAAAAAGGTTGCATAACCTCGGCGTCTGTACTCTATTCCGAATTCGAACAAAAATGGATATCTGATCAGTTCTTCAATGGTGTAAAAGTGAAGAACAAATTCTTCAGCCCACCTGGCTGTATTCATCATCCAACGTTTTCCAAATTTGTCCGCTTTCTTTTACTCTTTGTTAGCAGCAAGGAACTTCTCAAAATGTTCTGTTTCTTCATCATAATCATCAGCCCATAATCTGGCTAGATATTCACTAGCCTCATCTTCTATCCACGAGTTGACCGGATTTGGGCGCTCCGCAACAAGCAGTCCTTTACCTTTCCATAACTTAAGTGGATTAGGAGAGAGAGCGTTTTGGGGAGACTTGACAACGGAGGGGAGAGCCGAATAGCCTATCTTGTTGAGATCTTCCTCATCTGGATCTTTGTTCCAATCACCCATGTGGGGGTTCTTGAAAACAATCTTGTTTTGGCGCTGAGGATAAAATGACTCGTCCGAGCGACCGTTTGAATTAAAACGCTGAAGATCAAAGTCAGCTCTGTTGAAAACTGGACGACGAATATACTCAAAGCGTGATTGAAGACGCTCTAAGTTATATAGTCCTAGATTGGCAATACGCTCGAAGATTTCAAACTTGAGAGAGTTGGACATATCGGGCCGATGAAGAGTTGTTTGAAATTGTATTTCCAACTCAGCAAGCGTTTGAGTGTCTCGTTCTCTGGCGGCATAATAGAATTTAACATCTGGAGTATATCCGCGCTTGACACGAGGAGGAGGACCCGTTGGCGTAGGAATAATGGCAATCGCTTCTGTTGGGATGGGGGCCACTTCTATTGACCGCTCAGCGTTTAAAGTCGCTTCACTGGCTGATGAGGTTTCAGCATCAGGAAGAGCTTGAGATGCTTCCTTAGCGATAGGCAAAACAGTTGCCATATCCACATCTACTTCAACTGGAATCTCGGATGAGAGAGGGGCATCAGCGATTGGTGCCTCTGGAGGTACATCTTGAGCTGATACATGTAAGCGATTGAGAAAAGCAAGCAAAATTTCCACTAAGTAGAAATTTAGAAAAGAAAAGACTTAATCGCTTACCCTGAGGAATATCATCGACTATTTCAGTCGCTTGATCTATTTCTTGGACAGGTTCCTCAGGCTTCGGGACAACTTCTTCTGGATCTAAGTCGAGAAAAGAAGTTATAGGATCAGCACGAATGGGAATTTCTAACTCTTCAAGGGTGTTGAGAACATATTGAATATCTGCTTCACATTGTGCTGAAAGAGTTTTTATTTTTATTTTTTATCCTAGCGTTAGAGACTTAGAAACTAACGAGGAAAGGATATACGAATTTGCTTAGCAAATACTTACCCTGAACACTAGAAAGCCTCTCAGAGTAGCGGCTTGAGGATCTGAGCTGATTTCTGGAACAACGTCAGAGGGAGGAACGCTCACTGACTCTCTAAGCGCTGGTTTCGCTGAAGCTCTAGAGGAGGCTGCGGGAGTAAAAAGAGGAGTACATCTTCGTGCAAGCGGTACTTCTTCTTCCTCGGGAACGAAAAAGATAAACGCTGTAGGAGGCGATGGAGATTTAGGAGAGGGAGAAGGGGAATGGATCTTTTGCTTCTTTTTGGGCTCCGACTTCTTCTTCTTGGGTTCAGGCTTCTGTTTCTTTGCTGGCTTGGATGGCTCAGCGACTTTGAGAGCTATCTTTCTCTTAGGTCGCTTGACCACCACTTCTGCTTCGGATGAAGAGGATGATGATGAAGAGGAAGACGCTTGATCTTCATCATCACTACGAACAACTCCTAAAGCACGAAGTCTCCCATGCTCTTCTTTTGGAACAGCTGCACCACCTATCTTCCTTGGCTTTTGCAGCTCACGGATCATTTTCTTTCCGTAGAATTTTGTCGTTGGAATCTTCTTACCAGAAGAGTTTGTATAACCGCAAGCGCTAAGAATACGACTTAGCACAATCCCATAAGGCTTGGGATTCACCGACTTGGCCATCGCTGCCTTGAAGCGATTAAAAACGTACAGAGACCAATTTACCTTTAATTTGGTCAGAATGGCCACCATCATCTTGTATTGTATGTTTGTAACTTTATCGAATGTCCCTTTTCTGCATTCGATCATCTTTGAGCATATATCCACAAGAATAACATATTCTCCCTTTATGTCGTTCTTCTTGAAGTTCGGCTCGTATGCAGTAACAACATCTTCTTTCTTGACCAATTCCCAGACTTTCGTAGCATCTCCGAGATTGACGTGTTCCACCTCAGAGCCATCATTGGGTAGAACCAACAATGAAGAAATCAAGGAAGGGGTTACAACAAAAGTCTCTTTAGCAAAGGGGAAGACACAAGATATGGAATTCCCGTCTTCAGAAATCTGGGCATTGTTGAAAAAGTGGAGAGATTCATCTTCAAAGTAGTTGAAAATAGTAGTGATCATATCTCTCAAAACAGATTCTTGAACGAGTGGAAGAATCATTCGAAGAGGAAAGTTCTGGTTATCAAACAGATAGTCCCAGTTAACCAGAAATCCGGTGTTAACAGTGACTGGTTTTTCAGCACGGGAAGTTTTTTCGGTAGCAGACTTGGATGATTTGGAAGATTTTGAAACTTTGGGTGCCATTGCTGAAAGTTTGAAAGCTTTTTGAGAGAGAGAAGAATTTCCCTTGAGAGAGATGAGGATTTTTACAGTAGAGAGAATTTGTGAGAGTGATAAAGTCTGACTGTAACAACCTTGAAGGGTTTAAATAGAGGCAAAGAGTAACTTCTCAATGGCTACGATTTTGACACGTGGACAGTCAAAGAGATTGAATTTTGAAAGGAGTCAAATCTGATACGTTTTAAGGAAAATACGGATGCAAAAACTGCGGTAAAATAGTTTATCAGTTACCAAAAAGAGCGAAATTTTGGGATCTACAGTTACCAAATTAATTGAAAAACATTTGAAAAGATTTGAAATTTTCAGCATTAAATACACGCGCCTGATAGTACACTGACACGTAATCAGACTCATGCAGACCCGAACTGTCTCGGTTTTAGATAAATGTCAATAGCCGTCAGTTTGATTTGATAGACACGTGTGGGTAGTTATCAAATCCAATCTTTTGGTCTTATCCACACGCGATCTTTTTATCGATGAAAACTATGCATGATTTTAAAATAATTTTCTTAGCGTTAACGTGGGAATTTCTTTAACGCTTCAGACTTTTGAAGAACAAAGTTTAATTTTGTAAAGTTTGAGATAAAGTTAATCGCTTGAATTTATAAATGACAATTTTATTTAGAGATTGACTTCTTCATGCATAAAGATAAGCGCTAGTGATTAATGCATATATTGTTTTTAAATCATTTTTGATCACAGTAGCTTATAAATTGTTATAAGTACAATTTTAAAGTTCCCCCTAAAATTGATGACTTATTTTAGATTTTGTCAAAACGCTTTAGACATAAACATAAGGTGGATTCCCCCTAAATTATATGCCTATTTAAATATGATGCTTTATGATTTAAGCATTTAAATCAATCATACCTAATTCACTTCTCAAAGTGAGAAAGCGTTGTTCGTTGAGCGCTTAGGTGAAGATATCTGTCAATTGTTTGTCAGTTCCAATGAAGTGCATGGAGATATCTTTATTTTGAACATGGTCATGCAAGAAATGGTATCTAATGTCAATGTGTTTAGTTCTAGAATGAAGGACAGGATTTTGGGTCATAGCTAAAGCGCTTTGGTTATCACAATGGATTGGGGTAGGACCTAGGATAATTCCATAGTCTCTAAGTTGTTGCCTCATCCAAAGAATTTGCGCACAACAGCTCCCAGTGGCTACATATTCTGCCTCAGCGGTAGAAGTCGCTATGGATTGTTGTTTCTTACTATGCCACGAAACTAGTCTATCACCTAGAAATTGACATGTACCACTAGTACTTTTCCTATCTATTTTGCATCCTGCAAAATCTGCGTCTGAATAACCAATTAGTTCAAAAGGAGAGTCTCGTGGATACCATAAGCCCACATTTTGTGTGCCTTTTAGGTATTTAAGGATTCTCTTGGCAGCATTTAAGTGTGATTCTCTAGGATCAGCTTGAAAGCGTGCACACATGCATACCGAAAACATAATATCCGGTCTACTAGCGGTAAGATAAAGAAGTGATCCAATGATACCTCTATAGTTAGTGATATCAATTTTCTTCCCACTTTCATCTTTATCTAACTTAAGCGTTTGGCTCATTGGAATTTTTGAAGATGATGCATTTTCCATACCAAATTTCTTAATCATATCTTTTGTATATTTAGCTTGGTTTATAAATATTCCATTAGGGAGTTATTTAACTTGTAATCCTAAGAAGAAAGTTAATTCACCCATCATGCTAATTTCAAATTGATCTTGCATCATTTTTGAAATTTCTCATACAATCGCTTATTTATAGAACCAAATATAATATCATCAACATAAATTTGGATTAAGAGAATATCTTCATTATGGGTAATTTTAAACAACGTCGTGTCAACGCTGCCTTTTGAAACGCCTTTACCTATAAGGAAGATAGAGAGAGTGTCATACCATGCTCTTGGTGCTTGTTTAAGGCCATAGAGTGCCTTATCCAGTTTATAGACCATACTTTGGCCATGGTTGTTGATGAATCCTGGAGGTTGCTCCACATAGACTTCTTCTTGGAGTTTACCATTCAGGAATGCACTCTTCACGTCCATTTGGTACACCGTGAATTTGTTGAATGCGGAAAACGCTAGGAACATCCTAATTGCTTCAAGACGGGCTACTGGGGCGTATGTCTCATCAAAATCAATACCCTCTTCTTGACAATAACCCTGAGCGACTAGTCTGACTTTGTTTCTTATAACACTGCCATCTTCGTCCATCTTGTTCCTAAAAACCCATCTAGTCCCAATAACTCCTTGATGAGTTGGTCTTGGTACTAGCGTCCAAACCTTGCTTCTCTCAAATTGGTTAAGCTCTTCTTGCATTGCTTCTACCCAACTTGAATCACTGAGTGCTTCATCCACTTTCTTTGGTTCCATTTGAGATAAGAAACTTGCGAACATGGCCTCATTAATTGTAGCTGACCTAGTTCTAACAGGTGCTTCCATATCACCAAATACTAGCTCTGGTGGATGGCCTCTAAGTCATTTACGGTCTGGTTGGAAAGGATTGAGAGACTCTTGATCATCAATCGCTTGATCCCTATTTGTCACTTGCGCAGTCGCTTCATCATTCACAGTTCCAATTTGCTCTTGATGATCATTCTCTTCATGATCATCAGCGATTCAGACTTTATCATTATTTGTAACCTCACGAGTAACCTTAGGAATGGGCACAAAGATCTCATCATCAGTGTCATTATCACTATTATCATCAAGATTAATTTGTGATGCTTGTTGGGCAAGATCTTCAATTCCTACATCATCAGAATTCACCTTACTCGGTTCTTGGTTAGCATCATCAAACACAACATGAATGGATTCTTCAACCTTCGATTTGATCTTATTTAGGATTCCCTCATCCGCTTTAGGATCAAAAGTCTTTAGGCTGTGGGATCCATTATTATGAATGAAACATTTTGAACCAAATACATGAAAATATGAAACGTTAGGCTTACGTCCCTTCCACAACTCATATGGAGTCTTCTCATGTTGCTTGTTGATCATACACCGGTTCTGAGTGTAGCAAGCGGTGTTGATGGCTTCGGCCCAAAACCTTTGAGGCAGCTTAGACTCTGCAAACATTGTCCTAGCAGCTTCTTCAAGCGTTCTGTTCCGTCGCTCAGCAACTCCATTTTGTTGAGGTGTTCTAGGAGCAGAATACTCATGAAGTATTCCAAAATCTGTACACAACTTCTCAACAAATTGGTTCTGAGTTCCTCTATCGCTTCTAATTCTCGTCACCTTTAGATCTTTTGAATTTTGCAATTGACGGATTAGCGTTGTGAGCTTGACACTAGTTTCATCTTTGATCGCTAGAAATTCTACCCATGTATAGCGAGAGAAATCATCAACGATTACTAGCGAGTACTTTTTACCACCAACACTCATGATTTGAATAAGACCAAACAATCTAAATGCAATAGTTCAAGAACTCTAGAAGTAGATAGACATGGTTTCTTCTTAAAAGATGATTTAACTTGTTTACCCATTTGACATGCATCACATAAACGATTCTTTTGAAAGGAACCCTTAGGTAATCCCTCTACAAGATTTAGCGATATTAACTGAGAGATTGCCTTAAAGTTGAGGTGATTCATTTTTCTATGCCATAACCAACCCAATTCATTTTGACTTTTAGCAACAAAGCATGTGAGGTTGTAATCAAATGTAGAATCCCAATCCACTAAATACACATTATTTGTTCTTTTTCCTCTTAATTTAGTAGACTTAGTCTTAGCGTCATTGACATAGCAGAAGTCGCTTGAAAATTTAACATCAAAGCCTTTATCACAGAATTGACTAATGCTCAATAAATTATGCTTAAGACCCTCAACATAATATACATCACTTATTGTGATGTTCCCCCTATGCATGATACCTATACCTTTGGTTTTACCTTTGGAGTTATCACCGAATATAACTTGAGGACTGGCACGCTAAAAGCTAATGTGCTATTGTAGCAAGTGCACTAGTCGTGTGTAGTAATAAGTGGACTAAAAGTCCGGGTTGTCGAACCACGGAGACTTGAATTTTAGTTTATGATTTTAACGAAAAAAGAACAAATATAATTAAAGTAAATTATAGGTAAAATGCATACAATAAGAACAAGATTACACAATTGATTTTACACAAAGTATAAAGGGAGACTAAGGCACATGCTAGGTTCAAATTGATCAATTATACTTATAAAGATTCTAGTTGAAGGATTACGCTTATATTGTTATGGTGAGAACTCCGAGGGTAGAGAATAACCGATGTCTCGCGTATAAACTCCTATGCTTAGATCGTGATTTCCCAAATATTCCTATCCAGAAATCTAACCACTAAACATGCATTAACGTACTAGAGTTCACTCGATTTGAATCGAACAACTTCACCCGGGAATCTTTACCTATGTCTAGGGCAATTCCTCATTAGTTACGGGTCATGATGTGAATTTCTTGCACCCTAAGTCAATTTTCTCCCGAAATATTAACCTAGGCATAAGATTCTAACATATAGTGATCAAGTATATGCAAGATAGGCAAAAACACAAATTCACATCACATAACAATATAAGAACAACCTCAACAATCATCTATTATAAGCATATATCACAATTTGGCCTTACATGGCCCTAGTCTTATGAATTTAGTTCATAATGGATAATATGAAAAACATAAATGAATTAATACACATGTTCATAGACATAATTGAAATGAAAAGCTATAAAAACTCCCTCAAAAGTGAATAATGATGGAACTTCAATTGAATCTTCCTTCTCCAATGATGATGATGAATCAAGAATCCTTCTCTCTCCCCTCTTTTCTTCTCTATAGATCGGTCACTTCCTCCCACTCTTCTCCAAGAATCTGAAATTGATAGTGAATGATGAAGAGTATGGGTTCCCCCTCCTTTTATAGCCAAAATTCCACTAAAGTATGCATTAAGAATTCCCATTAAAGTTCCCCAATGAGAATTCCACCTAAGGTGATGCTTAAAGTTTGGCTTTTAAGATTCCAACCAGCTAAAAAATGCTGAACTTTCGGCCCTTAAGAATTCCACCAAGCATAACCATGTGAAAACTTCAACAAAACACATGCATGCTGCCATTTTCTTGCTTTTCAGCGCAGTCTTAGTATTTTCCTCATACACTTCTCCACAGATCTCCAAATTGGATGATTCAAGTCCCCATGTTCAGATAACACATAGATCTACAACTTTCCAGAAGGACATTTTGTCCAATTCAGTCGCTAAGTATACCTAAATTATGTTTCAACATGGAGGTTGTTTCTGATTTGGTGCCCATAAAGTAAATCTACCAAGAAACACACTTATGACAACCCCTCAACACATGTGCTGAATTATGGCCAAAAGTGATTCTTACCCATCATATAATGCTGGAATTTAGGCTAAAAAGGAGTAACATTCGGACTATCCATGCCTAGGCATGACTAGGAGGGCGCTGGGGCGTATCCTGGCACATGTACTTCTCTGTTCGGCGCAGGAATCGTATTTCCTTCACAATTATCTCTATAGACCTTCGATTTGGATGTTTCAAGTTCCCATTTGAAGCTAAGACATACATCTAAAACTTTGTAGAAGGAAACTTTGTCTAAGTCGGTCTCGAAATGTACGGAATTATCGCTCGACTGTGGTAGGAGATGCATAAACCGCCCAGGTGTTGAAAAACATGCTTGAACTTGTTTTGTACATCGTTTTTGTTCCTTTTTCTTCATGTATTCTCATTTATTACCTGTATTCACTTAACACACCTATTAAATGCAAATGTGACATGATTTAAGCAATAAGTGAATCCAAATCATAAGAATTACGGTCTTAAAAACACGTAAAAACACCTCTTATCAACACCCCCAAACTTATCAATTGCTCGACCTCGAGCAATAATAGCTATAAGGCAAGACCAACATCATTCAATGGGAGAAAACAAAACAACTAACTAACTCACTTTCGTGGAATAAACGATTGCACTTAGCGGGTGCAACAAGCCTTTAAACCTTTGAGTTACCTCAAAGGACGAGTTATAGTCTTGTGAGGGTTTGCATAAGATATACCCACAAAATCTAGCAAATTTTCAATCCCAACCGAATCAACACATCTCAATATGATCAACAAGAATGAATGACATAAAATCAACCTTTTAAAGTTCACAAATATAAATATACATATCAACTACTTTTGCTCATGTGACATCAATACTTGAAACGACTCCCTAGGGTATAGTGAAAAATAAATCTAGGGTATTATAGTCGAGAGGCATCCTTACCAAATTTTGGACATTAATCCCATATCTATCAACTTTTGATCAAACACAAGGCACAAGAATTATAGAAAATCTCATAGCCATTTAAATTTCATTATGTCAAATATTCAACATTCAATTCATATGGAATTTCCATTAAAATTCCTTAAGGCTAGATCATGTGCAATGTTTTATTCCATTAGGCTTTCTATGACACCCGTGTAACAAGTTTTAGACCAATGACTCCCAAACTAGATAGTTTTGGGGCATTAAGTGTAGAGACACTCCTAAGGATTTAATCACTCGAGTATCAAAGGCCACGAAATAAAACTAGATCTTTTAAACAATTCACTTCTTTTGGCTTGAGCATAGCTCAAATTAGCATAATAGTACAGTATATAGGCATGAAACTTTTCACCTCCGGTACGTATTAGCCTGACCACTTTTGGTCATACCAAAATTCAACATTTTCAATTCATTGTTAGCATATAAAATTACTACTCAACTTATAACCTTATGAGAAATCTAAGTTAATATTTCTGGAAATAATTCCTTAAGTGTCTTAAGATGGTTATCCTCTCAACTCCTCTACCTTCGATTTAAGTGCATTGTGAATCATCTAAAGAATCAATTCTAGTCTAAGGTCTCCACGAGCAATTTCAAAGATATATATATTCCATTAAATTCAGATTATTTCAAGAATTCATGCCATTTTTCCAAGTCAATCAATTTCAATGCATCAATTGGAAGGACTAAAAATTTTTCATGCTTGATTTTCTCAACAAAGATGCATATAAACATGATATCAAACAAACTTTCCCCAAATTCAAGTTAAAAATTAGTATTGCATTTTCAATATTCAAAATAGATACTCTTCTACCCCCAAACTTAAATCCAACATTGTCCCCAATGTTGTTACAACATGCATACACAAAGGTAAAAGAACACTTACAACCAAGGATATTGAAGAACATCCTTAAGCTTCCAATGCATCCTTACAAAGTTTCTCCTCTTATCTAGTAAAATAAGAATCTCTAAAGGTGGGGTCCAAATGTGCATCATATCTAACACTTCAACTTTTTAAACCATCAAGCATAAGAAAAACATACATGCCAAAAGTGCATGCTTGAACACAATAAAAAGAAACAAACTAAACAAAACAAAAACGAAAGCAAAAAGAAAAGAAAACTTACAAACTTGGGTTGCCTCCCAAGAAGCGCTAGTTTAGAGTCGGTAGCTCGACTTGAGATAAAGAATCGCTAAAGATCCTGGAGAGGAATGGTCACTTTATCCCTCGACCCGTCAATCCCAATGTAATGCTTTAACCTTTGGGCGTTTGTCATGAAGGTTCGTCCATTATCCGTTATAAGTTCAATGGCACCAGAAGCATACACACGAGATATAACAAATGGTCCCGACCATTTTGACTTGAGCTTCCCGGGAAAAAGTCGAAGGCGAGAATTGTATAGTAAAACCTTGTCTCCTTCATGAAATTCTCGGGGAATAATACGCTTATCATGCCATGTTTTCGTTCGCTCCTTGTAAAGCTTGGCGTTCTCATACGCTTGATGGCGCCATTCCTCAAGTTCGTGTAATTGGAGTAATCGCTTGGTACCTACGAGTTGAGAATCAAAATTTAGAAATTTAATAGCCCAAAAAGCGCGATGTTCTAGCTCAACCGGTAAGTGACATGCTTTTCCAAAGACAAGGCGATGTGGGGACATGCCAATCGGAGTTTTAAACGCGGTTCTATATGCCCACAAGGCGTCATCTAGTTTAAGGGACCAATCTTTTCTAAATGCGTTAACCGTTTTTTCAAGAATGGGTTTAATCTCCCGATTCGACACCTCCACTTGACCACTCGTTTGAGGATGATATGGGGTTGAGATTTTATGCCGTACCCCGTACTTGTTCAGTAAGTGCTCGAATTGTTTGTTACAAAAATGGGTGCCCCCGTCACTAACGATTGCTCTAGGAGTTCCAAAACGAGTGAAAATCCTTTTTTTTAAAAATCGAGTAACCACCCGAGCATCATTAGATGGTAAAGCCTCACCTTTGACCCATTTGGAGACATAGTCGACCGCAACAAGAATATACTTATTGGAACAAGAACTAGGGAAGGGTCCCATAAAATCAATACCCCATACATCAAATAGTTCACATTCAAGCATGTTATTCAATGGCATTTCGTGTCTTTTAGAGATGTTACCTGTTCGTTGACACCTATCACAAGATTGAACATACAAGAATGCATCTTTAGAAAGAGTAGGCCAAAAGAAACCTGATTGAAGCACTTTAGCCACTGTTTTAGAGGGTCCAAAGTGACCACCTACCGACATATCATGACAATGGGCGAGAATTGATGCTATTTCCTCCTCGGGGATACATCGTCGAATGAGGCCATCTGCACAAATCTTAAATAGATATGGTTCATCCCACAAAAATCGCTTCACATCAAATAAGAATTTCTTCTTTTGATGATAAGTGATATCCGGAGGAAGAACTCCCGTGACAAGATAATTTGCATAATTGGCATACCAAGGAGCATCATTATGAAGTATAGCATACAATTGCTCATCGGAAAACTCCTCACAAATAGGTTTATCAAACACGCACTCAGGCTTAGGAATCTCTATCCTAGACAAGTGGTCGGCAACAACATTTTCTACTCCTTTCTTATCCTTAATTTCTATGTCAAATTCTTGAAGAAGTAAAATCCACCTAATGAGTCTAGGTTTGGCATCCTTTTTGGCAAGCAAGTATTTCAATGCAGAGTGATCAGTGTACACAATTACTTTATTCAAAATGAGATAAGAATGGAACTTGTCAAATGCAAATACGATGGCTAGTAATTCTTTTTCCGTGGTTGCGTAATTCATTTGTGCATCATTTAAAGTCTTACTAGCATAGTAGATGGTTTGAAATACCTTATCCTTCCTTTGGCCAAGGACCGCACCCACCGCGGTGTCACTAGCATCACACATCAATTCGAAGGGCAAACTCTAATCGGGAGGTGCCATGATGTGAGCGGATATCAATAGCTCCTTAAGAGTCATGAAGGCCTGTAAACAAAGGGAATCAAAATTGAATGGTGCATCTTTGACAAGCAAGTTAGATAACGGCTTTGCAATTTTGGAAAATTTTTTGATAAATCGCCTATAGAAGCCGGCATGACCAAGAAAGCTCCTCACGGCTTTCACCGATGTAGGTGGAGGAAGCTTTTTTATTACCTCAATCTTGGCTTGGTCCACTTCAATCCCTTTTTGGGAGATTTTGTGACCTAGCACAATCCCTTCCCGGACCAAAAAATGACATTTTTCCCAATTCAAAACAAGATTTGTTTCCTCACAGCGTTTTAGAACACGGTCCAAATGATCAAGACATGTGTTAAATGAGGTTCCAAAAACAGAAAAATCATCCATAAAAATCTCAAGAAATTCTTCAACCATGTCATGAAAGATCGCCATCATACATCGTTGAAATGTGGCCGGGGCATTGCATAATCCAAACGGCATCCGCCTATCAGCAAACGTGCCATAGGGACAAGTGAAAGTTGTTTTCTCTTGGTCCTCGAGGGCTATGGCAATTTGGTTATAGCCGGAATACCCATTTAGAAAACAATAAAAATCATGTCCAGCTAACCTTTCAAGCATTTGGTCAATGAATGGGAGGGGGAAATGGTCCTTACGAGTGGCATCATTTAACTTGCGATAATCTATACACACACGCCACCCGGTAAGCATTCGAGTAGGGATTAATTCATTGTTCGCATTTTCTATCACAGTTATTCCGCCCTTCTTGGGTACTACTTGAGTCGGGCTTACCCATGCACTATCAGAGATAGGATAGATTATACCTGCATCGAGTAGTTTTATAACCTCTTTCTTTACCACCTCTTGTATTTGTGGATTTGACCGTCTTTGTGGTTGGCGTGTAGGTTTTGCGGACTCCTGCATGAGTATTTTGTGCATGCACACCGCTGGACTTATGCCTTTTATATCCGCAATTTTCCACCCGAAGGCCTTTTTGTTGGCCTTCAATACTCTCATGAGTCGCTCCTCCTGTTCTCCTGTCAAAGAAGATGAGACAATTAAAGGTAGAGTCTCATTATCATTTAAAAATACATATTTCAAATGTAATGGTAATCGTTTAAGCTCAAGGATATGGGCCTCTTCGATAGAAGGGCGAGGAGGAGCCAAGAGTGATCTTTCTAATTTTTTAGCTCCAATGACGTGGTAAAGAGGTGGCTTCTCTACGCTAAACATGGTTTCCAATTGTTCTTCACTCGCTGAATTGACATCCATAGATTTGGAAAGACATGTCTCCAATGGGTCGTCTACCATTTGTGCCTGAAAAGTCTCATCAATCAACATATCAAATACATCGATGCGTAAACATGAGTCAGGATCACATGGGTGTTTAAGCACTTTAAAAACATCAAAGGTGACCTTTTCATCTCCCACATTTAAGGTTAGCTTACCATTGGCAATATCGATTACCGCCTTACCAGTGGCTAGGAATGGTCTTCCTAGGATCAGGGGTACCTCAACATCTTCCTCCATATCAAGAACCACAAAGTCAACCGGGAAGTAGAATTTGTCGACTTGAACGATTACATCTTCGATTATTCCCGGTGGTCTCTTGATTGATCTATCGGCAAGTTGGAGGCTCATTGAAGTCGGCTTTGGGTTACTAAGGCCCAACTTTTTGAAAAGAGAGTACGGGAGGAGGTTGATGCTAGCTCCCGAGTCGCACAAAACTTTTTCGAAGGATAATGGCCCAATCGTGCAAGGAATAGTGAGACTCCCAGGGTCTTCAAGTTTCATTGGTAATTTATTAAGCAATACAGCGGAGCATTCCTCGGTTAGGCACACCGTTTCGTTTTCCTCCCACTTTTGTTTGTTGGATAAAATATCCTTGAAAAATTTCACGTAATTTGGCATTTGTAAAATTGCGTCTATAAAAGGAATATTAATTCTAACCTCACGAAGAATTGCTAAGATTCGAAGGAAACTTGGATCCATCTCCTTTTTTTTCTTTCTATGTGCATTAGGAAATGGCAGACGGACCTCGATGGGAGGATGCGTTGGAGTTGAAGAGCCTGCTGTGGAGGGTTCAGGAGGTGGCGCCTGGGCGCGACAATTGGCGCCAGGGCCCTGGGTCTCGGGAGCCTGAGCGTGATCATCGGGACGCTCGGGCGCGCAATTGCGAAGCATTCGTTCACTGTGGGTTGATTCCGGCGCCTGGGCATTCTCATCGGGGCGCTCGGGCACAGAAATGCGAACAGCATCATTGACTACCTGTTTGCCACTTCTTAAGGTGATGGCGTGGCATTGCTCCTTCGGGTTTTTTTCTGTGTCACTTGGTAAAGTTCTCGGGGCTCTCTCGCTGATCGCCTTTGCCATTTGACCCATTTGTGTCTTTAAATCCTTCATGTCCATCATTATATCCTTCATCATAGTACGGAGTTCGTTGATTGCTAAATCCGATTTCTTTATTTGTTCATCGAGACGCTCTTCGGTTGTAAGAGGTATTATTTGCCTTTGTATATGAGGATTACCTTGCCTTTGAGCTTGGTTATTGTTGAATGGGGGCCTTGGTGCTTGATAGACGCCGGGATGGGCATTTTGTGCCGGATTGGGCCTCCTTGGAAAATTTTCGGGCACATGGAAGTTCAATTGAGGTCGATTGGCATTTCCAACATAGTTTACATTGCCAACCATTGTTTCCAAAGCAACTTCTTCGCCCAACTCTTGAACACAAGCAATATTTTTAGTGGGTGTGATTTCTTCATCATCGGGATAGAGTTCATCTTCTCGGGCTAATTGCTCAATCTTGTCCCACACACTTTGGCAATCGAGCCCAAGGAGATCACCACCGGCGCCGGCATTGAGCCTATTTCGGATGCGCGAACGGACTCCATCATGGAATCGTAATACTTGCTCGCTCAATCTTAGGTTGTGATCCGGACATTTTCGGAGCATATTTTTATATCTAGCCCATGCCTCGGCTAAGGACTCATGATTCCCCTGCTTAAACTCCTTAATGTTGCTCCTTAGCTCATTGATTTTGGAGGGTGGAAAGAATTTGCTCAAAAAGGCATCGACCAATTGTCTCCATGTTGTGATGGATTGGGGTGGTAGAGATTTGTACCACATGGTCGCCCTTTCCTTTAATGAGAAGTGGAAGACTCTTAGACGAATTGCATCGAGATCCCGTGGATGAAATTGGGTAGTCATGAGAGTATCGTCTAAAGTCTCCAAATACTCATGAGGTGATTCATGGGGCTCTCCATAGAAGGGTTCGCTTTGCACCATGCTAAAGATGTGTGACGGAATGTGATAATTTGGTGCAAAGAAATTTGGAAAGACTACGGGCCCCGGTATGGTGTGGACCCTTGGAGGTAGACTTTCCCGGACCGATGGAAGTCTTTGAGGAGGTGCCAGTTGCATAGCTTGGAAAAGATTTTGCAGCCATTTCCTGTTTTCCGGAAGATTTATGTCGGGAAAATTTCCATTTGGATTTAGATTGTAGACCATTTCTCGAGCTTGTCTACTATATCGAAGAACACGCTCTATCTCCGGCTCAAAATTGTATAGGGGCTCGTTAGAAGAGCGGGTCATGCACCACAAATTACACCTAACAAATAAACACAAGAAAAAAAATTAGAATAATAAAATAAAAGAAAGGTTACAAATAAACGAAAAACTAAGAATTATGAAAATTTAAATGAAAAATCAAAAACTAAAATGAACAAGTCCCCGGCAACGGCGTCAAAAACTTGACACGCTAAAAGCTAACGTGCTATTGTAGCAAGTGCACTAGTCGTGTGTAGTAATAAGTGGACTAAAAGTCCGGGTTGTCGAACCACGGAGACTTGAATTTTAGTTTATGATTTTAATGAAAAAAGAACAAATATAATTAAAGTAAATTATAGGTAAAATGCATACAATAAGAACAAGATTACACAATTGATTTTACACAAAGTATAAAGGGAGACTAAGGCACATGCTAGGTTCAAATTGATCAATTATACTTATAAAGATTCTAGTTGAAGGATTACGCTTATATTGTTATGGTGAGAACTCCGAGGGTAGAGAATAACCGATGTCTCGCGTATAAACTCCTATGCTTAGATCGTGATTTCCCAAATATTCTTATCCAGAAATCTAACCACGCATTAACGTACTAGAGTTCACTCGATTTGAATCGAACAACTTCACCCTGGAATCTTTACCTATGTCTAGGGCAATTCCTCATTAGTTACGGGTCATGATGTGAATTTCTTGCACCCTAAGTCAATTTTCTCCCGAAATATTAACCTAGGCATAAGATTCTAACATATAGTGATCAAGTATACGCAAGATAGGCAAAAACACAAATTCACATCACATAACAATATAAGAACAACCTCAACAATCATCTATTATAAGCATATATCACAATTTGGCCTTACATGGCCCTAGTCTTATGAATTTAGTTCATAATGGATAATATGAAAAACATAAATGAATTAATACACATGTTCATAGACATAATTGAAATGAAAAGCTATAAAAACTCCCTCAAAAGTGAATAATGATGGAACTTCAATTGAATCTTCCTTCTCCAATGATGATGATGAATCAAGAATCCTTCTCTCTCCCCTCTTTTCTTCTCTATGGATCGGTCACTTCCTCCCCCTCTTCTCCAAGAATCTGAAATTGATAGTGAATGATGAAGAGTATGGGTTCCCCCTCCTTTTATAGCCAAAATTCCACTAAAGTATGCATTAAGAATTCCCATTAAAGTTCCTCAATGAGAATTCCACCTAAGGTGATGCTTAAAGTTTGGCTTTTAAGATTCCAACCAGCTAAAAAATGCTGAACTTTCGGCCCTTAAGAATTCCACCAAGCATAACCATGTGAAAACTTCAACAAAACAAATGCATGCTGCCATTTTCTTGCTTTCCAGCGCAGTCTTAGTATTTTCCTCATACACTTCTCCCCAGATCTCCAAATTGGATGATTCAAGTCCCCATGTTCAGATAACACATAGATCTACAACTTTCCAGAAGGACATTTTGTCCAATTCGGTTGCTAAGTATACCTAAATTATGTTTCAACATGGAGGTTGTTTCTGATTTGGTGCCCATAAAGTAAATCTACCAAGAAACACACTTATGACAACCCCTCAACACATGTGTTGAATTATGGCCAAAAGTGATTCTTACCCATCATATAATGCTGGAATTTAGGCTGAAAAGGAGTAACATTCGGACTATCCAGGCCTAGGCATGGCTAGGAGGGCGCTGGGGCGTATCCTGGCACATGTACTTCTCTGTTCGGCGCAGGAATCGTATTTCCTTCACAATTATCTCTATAGACCTTCGATTTGGATGTTTCAAGTTCCTATTTGAAGCTAAGACATACATCTAAAACTTTGTAGAAGGAAACTTTGTCTAAGTCGGTCTCGAAATGTATGGAATTATCGCTCGAATGTGGTAGGAGATGCAAGGTGTTGAAAAACATGCTTGAACTTGTTTTGTACATCGTTTTTCTTCCCTTTTCTTCATGTATTCTCATTTATTACCTGTATTCACTTAACACACCTATTAAATGCAAATGTGACATGATTTAAGCAATAAGTGAATCCAAATCATAAGAATTACGGTCTTAAAAACACGTAAAAACACCTTTTATCAAGGACCGTTGGCTGCACGATAGTTGATCAAGAGATCCTTTGAGCCAGTCATGTGCCTTGACGACCCACTATCGATGTACCAAACTGAAGTATCGGTGTTGGCTCTAGGTACCTGCATTTAAAGGGCAGTTCTAATTTTTCTTAAGTACCCATGTTGTTTTGGGTCCTTCAACGTTTGTAGCTTTGGTTTGAATTAAAACTTTCGGAACCCATATTTGCCTTGTCTTCATTACGGGAAGATTGGCCTTCTTGGGTTTCGGTTTGTGTTGTGTGTGCTTTTTGGGTGTATAGTAATATTCTCGATTTTAATAGTAATCATAATCGTAATCATAGTCATAATCATAATTATCATAGTATCGATAATATGATCTTGACTGTCTTGGACATTGACGCTGGTATTTCCTTGGCGCTGGCTTGGGTTGCACTTTTGGTGTTGAACGCTTAGCGCTTGATTCATAGTGTTCAGGCTTACCTTTAGCCTTTTGAGCGTTTGGATGAACCCGTTTTTGTGAATCATTTGCTTTAGCCTTACCCATGCCTGAGTCAGCTTTGGCTTTCGCATTTGGCCTCATACCGTTGTCGCTAGGTTCATTTAGCGTTTGACTTTGTGAACCTTTCTCAACAAAGAGAACACCCTTTTCTTTGTTGTTTGCCGTAACATTAGATTTATTTGGTTGTTTACTGAATTTATTATATCCTAAACAGGTCTTTTCACCATATAATCTAGTTACCTCAGTCACATTATCCAACTTTCTAGAAGCTTTTGATAATGGTGAGATGAGCTGCTCTGATTTGGCAAGTCTAGCGATCAAATCAGCTTCTCTCTTGACTATTATATCAAGATCGCTTTTCAATTGAATAATCTTACTCTCAAGTGATTGGTTCTTCTCAATGCATTGTTGTTGAACTTTCAACTCTGCTTTTAGTGTTACTTTATCTCTTGTGAGTGATGAGATAATAGCGAGATCATTTTGATATATTTTGGCGGCCTCTTGACAATCTTTATAGTATTCATTAACTTTATTAAGTAATTCATCATAAGAAAGAGGATGAGATAATTCATTGGTTACCTCTGGTAGCGATTTGTCAGACGCTTAATCTTCTCTTGCCATGAGACAGATCAACGCTGAATCGCTTGTAGGCTCATCATCACTGCTTTCATTTGATGATTCCAAGTCCTCTTCAGGTGCGGGAAATGGTTTTGATTCCGCTAGCAAACCTTGTTGGCGAAGGTTGCTTCTGAATTGGTTTCTATCCACATAGTCTTGCCTTGTGGGCTTAGACACATTTGGATAAGGGCAATTTACCTGGTAGTGCCCTGGTTTCCTGCAATTATAACACAAATTAGTTTTCATTTTTTGTTCAGTGGATAATCGCTTTGATCCAACTGGCGCTGAGAGATTCTGAGTAGGCGATGGAGGCGCTTGATATGGAACTGGCGCTTGATACTGAGGCGCTGGTGCTGGGGGAGGAGTTTGAAATGAAGTTTGTCCAATAGGATTTCTCTTTTCATATCTTAGAAATTTCTTGACTAATAAGGTCATTTCCTTTTCTTTATTTGATTCCACTGGTTTAACCTCACTAACCGCTTTACCCTTATTTTTGGTGGTAGCGATTAAAGCTCCTGATTCAGTCGCTGACTTCACCTAACTCGAATTCGAATGCCTTTAACTCTGAAAACACATGTTCTGGAGTAAGAGTCTCCAAAGTTTGTGATTCTCTCGTAGCAACTGTCTTGATCAAGTATTTACTTGGAAGACTTCTGAAAATCTTATTGACCATTTCCTTGTTGGTCAATTCTTTATCTAATGACGCTAACTCGGTAATGAGCAAAGTGAATCTTGCGTCCAATCGTTCTAGCGTCTCACTGGGCTGCATTTTGAAATGCTCGAATCTTTGCATGGCTATGGAGAGCTTGTTCTCCTTCATTTGTGCTGAACCTTCGCACACAATGGTCAACTTATCCCATATTTCTTTGGAGGTTTTACATTGCTTGATCTTGTTGAACAATGCATCGTTATCTCCTGACGCTGAGTAAAGTGCACTTCATCCAACATTATCCAGATTAGCTTTTTTTCTATCCTCTGGCGACCATTCTATCTTTGGTTTCTCGACATAACCATCTGGAGTAGCCTCGGTCGCTCCAGGGGCTCGAGTCACAACTTTCATAGTTTGAATTGGGCCATCTGTAATCACATCACACATTTCATTATCGCACGAACATAAATATGCGAATGCTCTAAGTTTCCAAGAATCATAGTTTGATTCTACCAACTTAGGCATTTTGTTAAAAGCCATAATGAGATGTTTTAAAGAGAGATTTTAAACCGATTAATTTTTTAAAAAATGGATCTGAATAAGCAGTTACGCTCGGAAACGCTTAGGTTTCTACTTCAACCGCTCTGATACCACTTGGTGGTCCCAAGTGGCATACGAAAGGGTCTAGAAGGGGGGGGGGGTTGAATAGACTCCGAAATCTTTTTCGACTTCAAAAATTTTCCTATCACTTTAAAGGTTTGAATGCTTGGATAACTGAGCGCTTGGGTCAGACGCTTCAGAAATGTTAACTTAGACTTAGTGATTTTAGCAGTTTACCAAAGTAGGGCAACGCTTAGATCGCTTAATCAGGGTTAGCCCAGCGGAAATGAGTTTTAGTGTTCTTTTAGTTAATTTAATCGCTTTGCACTTTAACTTGTCTCTTTCAAAGATAAATGATGTAATAATAATAATAATAAGACAATGAAGGTAAATGACACAAGATGTATAAGGTTCACTGTGTGGTGTAATCCCAGCTACGTCCTTCTTCTCCTTTTTCACTTGGAGGAATTTACTAGAATGATTTTCGAAGAGTCACACAGAATCTTCTACACGATAGTAAGGGGTGAAAAAGATCTTGGGCTCCTTGATCACACAAACTTCAGCACCAATGAAGATCGTCTTCTTCAAGCTTTTCTCACACAGAAATACTGTCTGAAAGGATACAACAACTTTTCTCACTCAGATGAAAGGTTGAGGTTTGTCACTAGGGTTTTGTTTGTTTTTGAAAAGATCAAACAACTTGGAATATCTCAGTTGGAATTTGAATTTCTTCTTTGGAAGATGTTTGAGATATTTGTGACTGTCTGAAATGTAGGTAAAAATCTTGAAAGATTTGGCTATGGATTTTCTTAAGCTTTTTCTCAGCAAGTTTTTCTTGTGTCTGTACGTAATTGTCTCTTGTAAAAATTGTATATCTTTTAGGGTTTGTTGGGGTAAGGTATTTATAGGCAATTTCTTGGGATCTGTCCGTTGGACATATGTAGGAGCGTGCCTCTCACGGGGCGTGTGAGTATACCTTTTCTCTGACATTCCTGAAAGTTCGCTAAAGCCGATTGGACGGGAGCAGCTGAAATTCTGAATTTTCTGACAGTCTGGTCAAAAGGTGGCTTGTCCACAAGTCACATTAGCTTATCACATTTAATGCTCTTATCAGGCATTTAATGCATTTTGAATTTAATTCCCGTTGGAAATAAATGCCCATTGAATGATTGCATTTAAGTCCTTCATGACTTGAGGATTTATTTCAGGTGATTCTGACATAAGTCGCTTGAGGGATTTTGAGCGCTTGATCCATAAATCCTAAAATGAGATCTTTTAGTGTTTGACAGACGCTAAGAAGAAAATCTTTATCTCCGGCTGACTTTAGACGCTAGTCTTCAACTTCTTTTCTAATAGACTCACCTAGAATTCTACTAGCGATTCAGTCACTAAGACTTAGTCTAAATTCTACAAAGATAAAAATTACAAGCCTAAAATAAATTACCACTTTCAAATGCTTATACATCAATCTATGAAAAATGGAAACTTACATTGTATTTTTGGGGTCTAACATTAAATCCTATCTTGTCATCATCAAAATATCTAACATGAAATTTCCTAACAGAGTCCGTATGAGCTAGAAACTGCAGCCTTTCCTTTTGATTTATCTCAGATAAATGGCTCTTGAGGCTCTTCAGCAATCTCTGCATGTACTTCTTCTATCGCTTGCTCAACAAATTGAGTTGAATTATCAGTCTCTGCAACTTGAGCAATAGTTGGAACCTCGACTACTGAAGCGCTAGGGGCAACTTCTGTTTGCATATCAGCGTCTTGAATAGGAGCGACTTCCACACTAGGAGTTTGTTCCAATTCCATTTCAACAATCTCCACTTGAGGAGAAGGTTTCTCAATAGCAATGACCCAGAGTGGGCCAATCGCTTCCATCACATGTCTTGGACTAATCACGTTCGTCTATGGATTAAAGAATTGCGTTCTTCAGTACGTAGTGCAAAATGCACATCCTCTGGCAGATCGATAATTGAAGTATAAGAATTATAAAAGTCCAAAATAAATGGCATGAGAGCTTGAGTAGCTTCTTGATCCACTAGCCTGATAAGAGATAGGATTTTGGCCACTTGAAATAAATGGCATGAGAGCTCGGCGTCTGTATTCTACTCCAAATTCAAATAAAAATGGATATCTCACAAGCTCTTCAAGAGTGTAGAAGTGTAGCACAAACTCTTCAGCCCATTGAGCAGTATCCATCATTCATCGCTTGCCAAGTTTATCAAACTTTTTCTTATCTGTTCTAGCGGTGAGATACTTCTCAAAGCTTTTGAATATGCTTTCATAATCATCTTCCCAAAGTCTGGCAAGATATTCATGGGCTTCATCTTCTAGCCAAGAATTGACAGGATTAGGATGCTCAGCAACAACTGGTCCTTTATCTTTCCAAAATTTGAGAGGCCTAGGAGAGAGAGCGTTATGAGGGGAGCAAACGATTTTTGGAAGAGCAGAGTATCCAATTTTGTTGAGATCTTCTTCATCTGGATTCTTCATCTAATCGACCATGTGGGGATTTTTTATGACAATTTTGTTTTGGCGAAGAGGATAGAAAGATTCTGCAAAGCGACTTGTAAAGTGGAAACGCTCTTGGTCGAAATCTGTTAAATTGATTGCTAGTCGCCGAATGTATTCTAACCGCGATTGCAGACGCTCAAGCGAGTAAAGACCAAGATCGGAAAGTCGCTCGAAAAACTCAAATTTCTCCGAGTTAGAAAGAGAAGGGTTGTGGAGAGTATCCTGAAAAGTGATCTCCATTTCAACCAAACTCTTGGTGTCATTTTCTCTGGCGGCAAAATAATATTCAATGTCTGCATCATAGCCGCGAGGAAAGAAGTTGATGACACAAGAAGGAGGTGCGGTTGGAGTAGGAACAATGGCAATCGCTTCAGTTGGGATAGCAGGGGCCACTTCTATAGACCGCTCAGCAGAAACAGTCGCCTCATGAGCTGGTGGTATTTCAGCGTCAAGAAGAACTTGAGTAATTTCTTTAGCGATATTCACAACTGTTGTCATTTCTACATCTAAATCCACATTGACCTTAGGAGGCGGAGGTGCATCAACATCTGGTACATTTTGAGCTGATATAGGTAAGCGTTTCAGAAACAAAAGATTTCTACTAAGTAGAAATATACGATAAAAATACTAAAATGCTTACCCTGAGGAATCTCTTTTCTACTGTTTCAGTCGCTTGATCTTTGGAAGTGGAAGGTTCCATATCCTCAGGCTCCAAAACATGTTCATCAGGATCTAAATCGAGGAAAGAAGTGAGGGGTTTAGCACGAATGGGTATTTTCAATTTGTCAAAAATATTAAAGACATCATGCATAACCGCTTCACTTTTGGTTGAAAGATTTTATCCTAGCATTAGAAACGTAAATCTAACAAGAAAAGGATAAAATACGTTGTTTATCACAATTACTTACCCTGAAAACGAGCAAGCTCCTCAAAAGGAGTAGCGGCTTCAGGCTCTGGAATAGATTTAGGAACGGATTCAGAAGGAGGAGGGGAAGAAACACTCGCTGGTTTTTCAAGTGCTGGCTCGGCTGGAGTGCTTATTGATCCTTTTGGAGTAAACCAAGGAGTATGCTTATCGGCTAGCGGTACTTCTTCCTCTTCTGCTTCTACTTCTTCTGGAGAGATGACAAAAATAGGAGAGGGATAAGGGGATTTAGGAGCAGGAGAGAGAGACTTCTGATTTTTCTTGGTCTTCTTCTGCTTCTGCTTCTTACCTGGCTTGGATGGCTCAGCGACTTTCAAGGCAATTTTTCTTTTCGGTCGCTTAACCACCACTTTCTCTTCTTCTTCTGATGATGATGATGATGAAAACGATGTCGCTTGCTACTCATCATCACTAGAACAACTCCTTCAGCAAGAAGTCACTCATGTTTCTCCTGGGAACCGCTGCACCACCTCGACGCTTAGGGTTTAGCAGTTCACCGATCATTTTCTTGCCATAAAACTTAAGCACTGGAACCTTTTTACTTGTGGTATTAACGTAACCGCTAGCACTTAAAAGAAGACTTAACACAATCCCGTATGGCTTGGGATTAATCGATTGTTTGATCGATGCCTTGAAGCGATTAAAAACGTATCTGGCCCAATTGACCTTCAGCTTCGTCAAAATGGCAACCATCATCTTGTACTGTATATTGGTAACCTTATCAAAACTTCCTTTTCTACACTCGATCATCTTTGTGCAGATATGGCCAGAATGGCATATTCGCCCTTTAAGTCATTCTTTTTGAAGTTTGATGCATATGCTGCATCAATGCTCTCCTTCTTGATCAGTTCCCAGACCTTGGTGGCATCTCCAAGGGTTACATCTTCAACTTCTCCACCATGAGTAGGTAGTTGCAGTAAAGTAGCCAGTAGTTGAGGAGTAAGAATGAATGTTTATTTGGCAAAGGGAAATGCACAGGAAATAAAGTTCCTGTAGTGAAATGACAACATTTTCAAAGAAGAAAAGAGCTTTTTCTTCGTGAATTGAGGAATGGGATATCAACAAGGTTTTTAGACCAGATTCTTCAACGAGAGAAAGAATGGTTCTCAAAGGAAAGTTTTGGTTGTTGAAAAGGTATTCCCAGTTTACCAGAAATCCGACATTGACTGTAACTTTCTTCTCAGTTTTGGACTTAGAAGATTTTCCGGCAGTAGTTTTCGAGGATTTCGGTGGCGCCATTGATGAAAGATTGAAGCTTTTTGAGAGAGTTAAAAGAAAGCTTTTTTGCCTTGAGAGAATTGTTATAGTAAAGGGAATTGGAAAGTGATAAAGTTTTTCTGTAAAAATTTGAAGAATTAAAATAGAGTGCAAAAATTAACTTCTCAATAGCTTAGATAAATGACACATATTAAGTAATTAATTCAGAAATATAGAAAATTTAATCTGAGCCATTTAATCATAAAGACGGATCTAAAAAGGCGCAATAAATTTGGTTAACTACTGTGAAATATAAAATTTGGAGTCCGCAGTTACTTTTCAAAAACGTTTGAGATTTTAAAAATGTTCAGTGTGAGTTGCACGCGCCTAATGGTATACTGACACGTACCCAGACACATGCATTTACTGAACCGCCTATTTTTAGATAGGAATCATTAACCGTCAATTTGATTTGATAGGAGCGCGTGGGCAGTTGTCAAATCTTATCATTTTTTAACTTATCCACACTCTAACTTTTAGTAATGAAAACAATGCATGATTTTTCAAACAAAGTTGCTTAGCGTTAAAGTGAGAACATTCTTAACGCTGAAGTCTTTTAAAAAAATTCAATCGCTTTTGATCTTTCAAAAATATTTTTATTTAATTTTATTAGAGATTGATTTTATCAAGCATAAGAGATAAACGCAAATGATCAATGCTCGACGTTTCGAAAATCATTTTTGATCATAGATGCTTATTGATTGGAATAAGTACAATTTTAAAGTTCCCCCTAAAATTGATAACTCCTTTCAATTTTGAAATCGCAGTGGATTCCCCCTAAATTATATGCCTACGAAAGATATGATGCTTTATGATTAAGCGTTTAAATCAATCATACCTAATTCACTTCTCAAAGTTAGAAAACGTTGTTCATTGAGCGCTTTGGTGAAGATATCTGGAAATTGTTTGTCAGTACTAATGAAATGCATGGACATATCTTTCTTTTGAACATGGTCACGCAAGAAATGGTAGCAATGTCAATGTGTTTTGTTCTAGAATGAAGGACTGAGTTTTGGGTCATAGCTAAAGCGCTTTGGTTATCACAATGGATTGGGGTAGGACCTAAGATTGTTCCATAATCTCTAAGTGGTTGCCTCATCCAAAGGATTTATGCACAACAGCTTCCAGCGGCTATATACTCTACCACAGCGATAGAAGTCGCTATGGATTGTTGTTTCTTACTATGCCATGAAACTAGTCTATCACCTAGAAATTGACATGTACCACTAGTACTCTTTTTATCTTTTTGCATCCTGCAAAATCTGTATCTGAATAACCAATTAGTTCAAAAAGAGAGTCACTTGGATACCATAAGCCCACATTTTGTGTGCCTTTTAGGTACTTAAGGATCTTCTTGGTAGCAATTAAGTGTGACTCTCTTGGATCAGCTTGAAAACATACACACATGAATACCGACAACATAATATCTGGTTTACTAGAAGTAAAGAAATGATCCAATGATACCTCTATAGTTAGTGATATCAATTTTCTTCCCACTTTCATCTTTATCTAACTTAAGCGTTTGGCTCATTGGAATTTTTGAAGATGATGCATTTTACATACTGAATTTTTTAATCATATTCTTGTATATTTAGCTTGGTTAATAAATATGCCATTAAGGAGTTGTTTAACTTGTAATCCTAAGAAGAAAGTTAATTCTCCCATCATGCTCATTCCAAATTGATCTTGCATCATTTTTGAAAATTTCTCACACAAAAATCGCTTATTAGTAGAACTGAATATAATATCATGGACATAAATTTGGACTAAGAGAATATCTTCATTATGGATAATTTTAAATAACGTTGTATCAACGTTGCCTTTTGAAAAGCCTTTACCTATAAGGAAGATAGAGAGAGTGTCATACCATGCTCTTGGTGCTTGTTTAAGGCCATAGAGTGCCTTATCCAATTTGTAGACCATACTTTTGCCATGGTTGTTGATGAATCCTGGGGGTTGCTCCACGTATACTTCTTCTTGGAGTTTACCTTCTAGGAAAGCACTCTTCACGTCCATTTGATACACTGTGAACTTGTTGAATGCGGCAAATGCTAGGAACATCCGAATCACTTCTAGACGGGCTACTAAGGTATAAGTCTCATCAAAATCAATACCCTCTTCTTGGCAATAACCCTGAGCGACTAGTCTGGCTTCGTTTCTTATAACAATGCCATCTTCATCCATCTTGTTCCTAAAACCCATCTAGTCTCAATAACTCCTTGGTGAGTTGGTCTTGGTACTAGCGTCCAAACCTTGCCTCTCTCAAATTGGTTAAGCTCCTCTTGCATAGCTTCTACCCAAGTTGAATCACTGAGCGCTTCATCCACTTTCTTTGGTTCCATTTGAGATAGAAAACTTGCTAACTGGCCTCATTGATTGTTGATGCCCTAGTTCTAACAGGTGCTCCAATATCTCCAATAACTAGCTCTGGTGGATCATCTCTAAGCCATTTACGATCTGGTTGGAAGGGGTTGAGAGTCTCTTGATTATCAATCGTTTGTCCCTCATTTGTCTCTTGCGTAGTCACTACATCATTCACAGTTCCAATTTATTCTTGATGATCATTCTCTTCATGAGCATCAGCATTTCTAACAATCTCATCATTAGTAACCTCACGAGTAACCTTAGGATAGGGCACAAAGATCTCATCATCCTCATCATCATCGCTATCATTACCAAGATTGATTTGTGATGCTTGTTGGGCAAGATCTTCAATTCCTACATCATCAATATTAACCTTACTCGGTTCTTGGTTAGCATCATCAAATACAACATGAATGGATTCTTCAACCTTTGATTTGATCTTATTTAGGATGCGAAAACTCTTTCCATTTTTGGCGTAGCCTAAAAAGATCCCCTCATCCACTTTGGGATCAAATGTCTTTAGATTTTGGGATCCATTGTTATGAATAAAATATTTTGAACCGAATACATGAAAATATGAAACGTTTAGCTTACGTCCCTTCCAAAATTCATATGGAGTCTTATCATGTTGCTTGTTGATCATACACCGGTTCTGAGTGTAGCAAGTGGTATTGATAGCTTCAGCCTAAAACCTTTGAGGCAGCTTGGACTCTGCTAACATTGTCCTAATGGCTTCCGTAAGTGTTCTGTTCCGTTGCTCAGGCACTCCATTCTGTTGAGGTGTTCTAGGCGCAGAATACTCATGAAGTATTCCAAAATCTGTACAAAACTTCTCAACAATATGGTTAGTAAATTCAGTTCCTCTGTCGCTTCTAATTCTTGTCACCTTTAGATCTTTCACAGTTTGTATTTGATGAAGTAGCGATGTGAGCTTGACACTAGTTTCATCTTTGGTCGCTAGGAATTCTACCCATGTATAGCGAGAGAAATCATCAACTATTACTAGCGAGTACTTTTTACCATTAACACTCATGATTTGAATAGGACCAAACAAATCTAAATGCAATAGTTCAAGGACTCTAGAAGTAAATAGATGAGGTTTCTTCTTAAAAGATGATTTAACTTGTTTACCCATTTGACATGCATCACATAAGCGATTCTTATGAAAGAAACCCTTAGGTAATCCCTCTACTAGATTTAGGGATATTAACTGAGAGATTGCCTTAAAGTTGAGGTGATTCATTTTTCTATGTCATAACCAACCCAATTCATTTTGACTTTTAGCAACAAAGCATGTGGGGTTGTTATCTATTGTTGAATCCCAATCCACTAAATACACATTGTTTGTTCTTTTTCCTCTTAACTTAGTAGACTTAGTCTTAGCGTCGTTAACATAGCAATAGTCACTTGAAAATATGACTTCAAAGCCTTTATCACAAAATCGACTTATGCTCAATAAGTTATGCTTAAGAACCTCAACATAATATACATCACTTATCATAGTGTTCCCCCTATGCATGATACCTATACCTTTGGTTTTACCTTTGGAGTTGTCACCGAAGACTACTTGAGGATCATTGGTTGCACGATAGTTGATCAAGAGATCCTTTGAGCCAGACATATGCCTTGACGACCCACTATCAATGTACCATACTGAAGTATCGGTGTTAGCTCTAGGTACCTGCATTTAAAGGGCAGTTCTAATTCTTCTTAGACACCCATTTTGTCTTGAGACCTTCAACAGTAGTAACTTTAGTTTGAATTAAAACTTTCGGAACCCATATTTGCCTTGTCTTCATTATGGGAGGACTGGCCTTCTTGGGTTTCATTTTGTCTTGTGTGTGCTTTTTAGGTGTATAGTAATATCCTCGATTATAATGGTAATCATAGTCATAATCATAATCATAATCATCATAGTATTGATAATATGATTTAGATCTTTAAGGATATTGACGCTGGTATTTCCTCGGCACTGGCTTAGGAATTGCTTTTGGCGATTGACGCTTAGCGTTTGATTCACTTGTAGATGATTTATCCTTAGCCTTTTGAGCATTTGGATGAACCTTCTTTTGTGAATCATTCACTTTCGTCTTCTCCTTGTTTCCAGAGTTGGTATTCACCTTTTCATTTGGCCTCTTACCATCGTCCTTTGGTTCATTTAGTGTTTGACTGTTTGAATTCTTCTGAACAAAGAATACACCTTTTCCTTTGTTGGTTTCCGTAACCTTAGATGTTTTTTATTTTTGACCAAATTTATCACAACCTAAACCGGTCTTTTCACCAAAATGTCCGGTTACCTCAGTCACATTATCTAGCTTTCTTGACGCTTTAGATAATGATGAGACAAGATGCTCTGATTTGGCAAGTTTAGCGATCAATTCAGCTTCTCTCTTGACTATTATATCAAGGTTACTTTTTAATTGGATAATTTCACTCTCAAGCGATTGGTTCTTCTCAATGCATTGTTGCTAAACTTGCAACTCTGCCTTGAGCGTTATTCTATCACTTGTGAGCGATGAAATGATATCAAAGTAATTTTGATATAACTTGGTGGCATCTTGACAATCTTTATGATACTCATTTACTTTGTCAAGTAATTTATCATAAGAAATAGGATGAGATAATTCAATGTTTACCTTAGATAGAGAGTCATCAGACGCTTCTTCATCTCTCGCCATGAGATAAATTAACGCTGAGTTGCTTGTTAGCTCATCATCACTGCTTTCATCTGATGATTCAAAGTCCTCTTCAGGTGCGGAGAATGGTTTAGATTTCGTTAGTAAACCTTGTTGACGAAGGTTGCTTCTGAATTGGTTTCTATCCGCATGGTATTGCCTTGTGGGCTTAGATACATTCAGATAAGGGTAATTTACCTGGTAGTGCCCTGGTTTCCTGCAGTTATAACAAACGTTAGTTTTCATTTTCTGTTCAGTTGACAACCTTTTGAAAACTACTAGCGCTGAGAGATTCTGTGTAGGAGATGGAGGCGCTTGGTATGGAACTGGCGCTACTAATTAAGGTGTTAGATTTCTACTTCAACCGCTCTGATACCACTTAATGGTCCCAAGTGACGTATAAAAGGGTGCAAAGGGGGGGGGGAGGGGTTGAATAGACCCTTAAATATTTTTTGACTTTAAAATTTTTTGCATTACTTTGAAGAATTTGAACTCTTAGAAAGCTTAGCGCTAGGTCACGCGCTTAGGAATAGACAACTTAGACTTAGTGATTTCAACAATTAACAAAGTAAGGTAATGTTTCGATCGCTTAATCAGGGTTAGCACAACGGAAATGATTTTATAGCTTAGCGTTCTCTTGAACTTGAATTAGTCGCTTAACCGTTTAAATGCTTTTTCAAGATATAATATGCAAATGTAAAGTAAAGCAATAAAAACAGTAAATAACACAAGATATTGTAAGGTTCACTGGGTGATGTAATCCCAGCTACGTCTTTCTTCTCTTTTGCACTTGGAGGAATTCACTAAATTGATTATCGAAGAGTCACACAAAGACTTCTACAAAATAGATGAAAGGGAAGACGATCTTGAGCTCCTTGATCACACAGACTTCAACTGCAATGAAGATTTTCCTCAACAAGCTTCTCTCACACAGAAATGTTGCTTGTAGAATCAACACACTCTCTCACTCAGATGAAAGATGTTGTGGGTTTAGTCACGAGTCTGTTTGATGTTGAAAAGTTCAAACAACTTGGGATATCTCAATAGAAATTCAGAGTTCTTTTCTGGAGAGGTTTGAGATATCTTTGACTGTCTTTGGAGTGTATAAAAAGCTTGAGAGGATTTTTGGCTATGGGGTTTTTAAGCTTTTCTCTCAAATACTTTCAGCAAAGTTTTGACATTTTTCTTGTGCATGTATGCGTTTTTTTAGGGTATGCTGAAGGGTAATATTTATAAGGTTTCTTGGGATTTGTCCGTTGAACACATGTGAGCGCTTGTATCTCACGCAACGCGTTAAATAGTCTCTTTCTTACATTCCTGAAATTCTGCTGGTTCCGATTGGACAGGAGCAGGTTTTGAACTCTGAAATCTGACAGTCTAGTCAAAAGGTGGCTTGTCCACAAGTCATAATAGCTTATCACATTTAATGCACTTATCAGGCATTTAATGCTTTTGAATTTATTTCCCGTTGATGATCGCATTTAAGTCCTCCATAACTTGAGAATTTATTTCAGGTGAATCTGATCCTTGATCGCTTGAGTCATTTGAGCGCTTGATTCAACAACCCTAAAACAGTTCTTTAGCATTTGACAGACGCTAAGAACAAATTTTTATCTTCACTTGACTTCAGACGCTGATCTTCATCTTCATCTCTAATAGACTCACCTAGAATTCTATTAGCGATTCGGTATCTAATTCTTAGTTTAAAATCTACAAAGATAAAAATTACAAGCCTAACATAATAACAAACATTCAAACGCTTATACAATTGTTTTGTGAAAACATAAACTTACATTCTTTTTGGGGTCTAACATAATATCCTATCTTGTCATCATCAAAACATCTATCATGAAATTTTCTAACAAGGTCCAAGCCTAAAAATATATTCAATTGCATTTCAAACCCTAAGCATAAAATTACAAAATAGCCCCAAGGGCCAAATTACAATTTACGAAAAATAGGGAAAACCACTTGGGTCCCAACCCTAGGTGGTCCGCCACTTTAAACTCGGCAGCCCACGTCCGATTTATTGAGGCAACAAGTGATTCCTACGTCGTCGTAGACAGTGGCACTATACTCAGCAGCGCTGCCCGCGATAGTAGTGCGAACTGGCGCCGTCCTTCGACGGTGGCAGTTCCAACAGATCCGTGATTGCATGCGAGTGTCGTCACGGATTCAATTATTCTTTTCTGCCATAAAACCAAAACACACATGAATCTTTACAAATAAAAAACGTAGCAATCCAAGTGTTACCAAAAACAAAATTTTCTGATTTCGAAAAATCCAATTTTCAGATCCAAATCAATTTTTCAGATTTAAACAATTTTAATTGATCCAAAAATAAAATAAAAAAATCTAAGCCATTTTACATGCGATAAAACAAATTGAAATCACATAAACATAAACACAGATAAAGAATCTGAGTCATGCCAAAACTTTGGCTCTGATACCACTGTTGGGATCAGTGAAAGCCCCCAAGGATGCTAGCGCAGCGGAAGAACATGGATTTTAATAAAAATCCGACATCCCCAAATTAGGGCTAGGTAGACATGGTACCATCGGATTCAAAACATTCAAAACTATCCTAAGAGAATGTTTTCTCGTGTTTATCTCTTGATTAACTTAAAACATCAACGTCTTTTTAAGCAACTCCCTGCTACTTCTCTCCGGATGAATTTGCACTAGCGCCCCAAGTGTTGCGCCTCTAAATTTATCCACACCTTAGCTCGTACCATCGATTATCTCCACCAGTACTAGCCAAGAGAATATCAAATTTTGGCTTACGAGAAAAAGGGTAGAAATATTTTTGGTGTTCTTCGTACTCAACACATGAGTTGGAAGAAGTTCTTGTGAAAGTAGTGGAAGAGAAAAGATGAAGAGAATAATACACAATCTAAATTGTGATTACGTTAAGAATGAATTGCAAACATAAAATATAATGTATATACAGATGTGGTCATACCACATTTCCAACGCCTCTTAGGCGTGTTATATATATAGATATATTTTACATATATTCCTTAATATAATAATAAATATATTACATATATACGTATATAGATCTATGTGCATTAAATGCACATAGTTATACTATCATGCACACTTACGTGTGCCTAGCATATATATATACACGTATATATACATATGTTTTATATTATATTTAGTTTCCCTCCTTTATGATTCTCTTCCTTAGTTAATTAGTGTTAGGAAATTTCATGTTAAATGTTTTGATGATGACAAGATAGGATTCAATGTTAGACCCCAAATAAAATGTAAGTTTATGTTTTCATAGATCATTGTTTAAGCGTTTGAAAATTTTTAATTATTATTTTGTTTAGGCTTGTAATTTTTATCTTTGTAGATTGTAGACTAAGTATTAGATACTGAATCGCTAATAGAATTCTAGGTGAGTCTATTAGAGAATAAGTTGAAGATCAACATCTGAAGTCAACCAAAGATGAAGATTTGTTTCTTGGCGTCCGTCAAACGCTAAAGGACCTCTTTTCAGGATTTATGGATCAAGCGCTCAAAGCACTTAAGCGACCGATGTCAGATTCTGATAAGAGGTGTTTTTACGTGTTTTTAAGACCGTAATTCTTATGATTTGGATTCACTTATTGCTTAAATCATGTCACATTTGCATTTAATAGGTGTGTTAAGTGAATACAGGTAATAAATGAGAATACATGAAGAAAAGGGAAGAAAAACGATGTACAAAATAAGTTCAAGCATGTTTTTCAACACCTAGGCGGTTTATGCATCTCCTACCACATTCGAGCGATAATTACGTATATTTCGAGACCGAATTAGACAAAGTTTCCTTCTACAAAGTTTTAGATGTATGTTTTAGCTTCAAATGGGAACTTGAAACATCCAAATCGGAGGTCTATAGAGATAATTGTGAAGGAAATACGATTGCTGCGCCGAACAGAGAAGTACATGTGCCAGGATACGCCCCAGCGCCCTCCTAGTCATGCCTAGGCATCGATAGTCTGAATGTTACTCCTTTTCAGCCTAAATTCCAGCATTATATGATGGGTAAGAATCACTTTTGGCCATACTTCAGCACATGTGTTGAGGGGTTGTCATAAGTGTGTTTCTTGGTAGATTTACTTTATGGGCGCCAAATCAGAAACAACCTCCATGTTGAAACGTAATTTAGTTATACTTAGCGACCGAATTAGACCAAATGTCCTTGTAGAAAGTTGTAGATCTATGGTTTATCTGAACATGGGGACTTGAATCATCCAATTTGGAGATCTGTGGAGATGTTTATGAGGAAAATACTAAGACTGCACTGGAAAGCAAGAAAATGGCGGCATGCATGTGTTTTGTTGAAGTTTTCACATGGTTATGCTTGGTGGAATTCTTAAGGGCCGAAAGTTCAGCATTTTTTAGTTGGTTGGAATCTTAAAAGCCAAACTTTAAGCATCACCTTAGGTGGAATTCTCATTGGGGAACTTTAATGGGAATTCTTAATGCATACTTTAGTGGAATTTTGGCTATAAAAGGAGGGGGAACCCATACTCTTCATGAGTCACTATCAATTTCAGATTCTTGGAGAAGAGGGGGAGGAAGTGACCGATCCATAGAGAAGAAAAGAGGGGAGAGAGAAGGATTCTTGATTCATCATCATCATTGGAGAAGGAAGATTCAATTGAAGTTCCATCATTAGTCACTTTTGAGGGAGTTTTTATAGCTTTTCATTTCAATTATGTCTATGAACATGTGTATTAATTCATTTATGTTTTTCATATTATCCATTATGAACTAAATTCATAAGAGTAGTGCCATGTAAGGCCAAATTGTGATATATGCTTATAATAGATGATTGTTGAGGTTGTTCTTATATTTTTATGTGATGTGAATTTGTGTTTTTGCCTATCTTGCGTATACTTGATCACTATATGTTAGAATCTTATGCCTAGGTTAATATTTCGGGAGAAAATTAACTTAGGGTGCAAGAAATTCACATCATGACCCGTAACTAATGAGGAATTGCCCTAGACATAGGTAAAGATTCCCGGGTGAAGTTGTTCGATTCAAATCGAGTGAACTCTAGTACGTTAATGCATGTTTAGTGGTTAGATTTCTGGATAGGAATATTTGGGAAATCACGATCTAAGCATAGGAGTTATACGCGAGACATCGGTTATTCTCTACCCTCGGAGTTCTCACCATAACAATATAAGCGTAATCCTTCAACTAGAATCTTTATAAGTATAATTGATCAATTTGAACCTAGCATGTGCCTTAGTCTCCCTTTATACTTTGTGTAAAATCAATTGTGTAATCTTGTTCTTATTGTATGCATTTTACCTATAATTTACTTTAATTATATTTGTTCTTTTTTCGTTAAAATCATAAACTCAAATTCAAGTCTCCGTGGTTCGACAACCCGGACTTTTAGTCCACTTATTACTACACACGACTAGTGCACTTGCTACAATAGCACGTTAGCTTTTAGCGTGTCAAGTTTTTGGCGCCGTTGCCGGGGACTTGTTCATTTTAGTTTTTGATTTTTCATTTAAATTTTCATAATTCTTAGTTTCTCGTTTATTTGTAACCTTTCTTTTATTTTATTATTCTAATTTTGTTCTTGTGTTTAATTGTTAGGTGTAATTTGTGGTGCATGACCCGCTCTTCTAACGAGCCTCTATACAATTTTGAGCCGGAGATAGAGCGTGTTCTTCGATCTAGTAGACGAGCTCAAGAAATGGCCGACAATCTAAATCCAAATGGGAATTTTCCCGACATAAATCTCCCGAAAAACAGGGAATGGTTGCAAAATCTATTCCAAGCTATGCAACCGGCACCTCCTCAAAGACTTCCATCGGTCCGGGAAAGTCTACCTTCAAGGGTCCACACCATACCGAGGCCCGTGGTCTTTCCTAATTTCTATGCACCAAATTATCACATTCCATCACAAATTTTTAGTACGGTGCAAAGCGAACCCTTCTATGGAGAGCCCCATGAATCACCTCATGAGCATTTGGAGACTTTAGACGATACTCTCATGACTACCCAATTTCATCCACGGGATCTCGATGCAATTCGTCTAAGAGTCTTCCACTTCTCATTAAAGGAAAGGGCGACCATGTGGTACAAATCTCTACCACCCCAATCCATCACAACATGGGGACAATTGGTCGATGCCTGTTTGAGCAAATTCTTTCCACCCTCCAAAATCAATGAGCTAAGGAGCAACATTAAGGAGTTTAAACAGGGGAATAATGAGTCCTTAGCCGAGGCATGGGCTAGATATAAAAACATGCTCCGAAAATGTCCGGATCACAACCTAAGATTGAGCGAGCAAGTATTACGATTCCATGATGAAGTCCGTTCGCGCATCCGAAATAGGCTCAATGCCGGCGCCGGTGGTGATCTCCTTGGGCTTGATTGCCAAAGTGTGTAGGACAAGATTGAACAATTAGCCCGGGAAGATGAGCTCTATCCCGATGATGAAGAGATCACACCCACTAAAAAAATTGCTCGTGTTCAAGAGTTGGAAAAAGAAGTCGTTTTGGAAACAATGGTTGGCAATGTAAACTATGTTGGAAATGCCAATCGACCTCAATTGAACTTCCATGTGCCCGAAAATTTTCCAAGGAGGCCCAATCCGGCACAAAACGCCCATATCGATATCTATCAAGCACCAAGGCCTCCATTCATCAACAATCAAGCTCAAAGGCAAGGTAATCCTCATGTACAAAGGCAAGTTAGGCCTCCTACAACCGATGAACGTCTTGATGTGGAAATAAAGAAATCGGATTCAGCAATCAACGAACTTCGTACTATGATGAAGGATTTAATGATGGATATGAAGGATTTGAAGACACAAATGGGTCAAATGGCAAAGACAATCAGCGAGAGAACTCCGGGAACTTTACCAAGTGACACGGAAAAGAACCCGAAAGAGCAATGCTATGCAATTACTTTGAGAAGTGGCGAACAAGTAAAAGGTGATAATGTTCGCACTGATGCGCCCGAGCGCCCATCCATCCACGCCCAGGCGCCCTTGTCGCTGCGCCAAGGCGCCGATTGTCACTCCCAAGCGCCACGTGCTGTATCCTCCACAGCTGGCCCTTCAACTCCAACGCATCATCCCATCGAGGTTCGTCTTCCATTTCCAAATGCAGAAAAAATGAAAAAGAAGGATATGGATCCGATTTTCCGTAGGATTGTGGCGACTCTTTGTGAGGACCCGGGGAGGCTCACCATTTCGTGCACCATTGGCCCTCTTACTTTTGAAAAAGTTATTTGCGATACGGGAGCAACTATCAATCTCCTCCCGTATTCTCTCTTCAAGAAGTTGGGCCTTGGAAATCCCAAACCGACATCAATGAGCCTCAAACTTGCCGATGGATCAATTAAGAGACCAAAGGGGATAATAGAAGATGTTATTGTACAAGTTGACAAATTATTTTTCCGGGTTGACTTTGTGGTCCTTGATATGGAAGAAGATGTTGAGATGCCCTTGATTCTAGGAAGACCTTTCCTAGTTATTAGCAATGCCAAGATCGACATGGGAAAAGGTAAGTTATCATTGAGGGTAGGAGATGTAAAAGTGATATTTGATGCTTCTAATAACAGGAAACCATCTATGGATGATCTTACTTGTTCCAATATCGATGTTATTAACCCTTCTCTTGATGAGAAATGTGCAAATGGCAAGGCTAAGAGCACACTCGAGTTGGAGGATGAGATTCCCTATGATAAACACAACAAAGAGGGAAAAGAAGATTTAAGCATGAAATACATTCCACCCCATCGCCGTGCTCGTAAGATTGAAAAGACTCATCCAATACAAAGGGCTTATTGCAAAATCCCGCAATATGAGTGGAAGCAAGTAGACCATGGAGCTAAAAGGAGGGTGAAGTTGTTCGATTCAAATCGAGTGAACTCTATTACGTTAATGCATGTTTAGTGGTTAGATTTCTAGATAAGAATATTTGGGAAATCACGATCTAAGCATAGGAGTTTATACGCGAGACATCGGTTATTCTCTACCCTCGGAGTTCTCACCATAACAACATAAGTGTAATAATTCAACTAGAATCTTTATAAGTATAATTGATCAATTTGAACCTAGCATGTGCCTTAGTCTCCCTTTATACTTTGTGTAAAATCAATTGTGTAATCTTGTTCTTATTGTATGCATTTTACCTATAATTTACTTTAATTATATTTGTTCTTTTTTTGTTAAAATCATAAACTAAAATTCAAATCTCCGTGGTTCGACAACCCAGACTTTTAGTCCACTTATTACTACACACGACTAGTGCACTTGCTACAATAGCACGTTAGCTTTTAGCGTGTCAGATTCACCTGAAATAAATCCTCAAGTCATGAAGGACTTGAATGCAATCATTCAACGGGCATTTATTTCCAACGGGAAATAAATTCAAATGTATTAAATGTCTGATAAGAGCATTAAATGTGATAAGCCACTGTGACTTGTGGACAAGCCACCTTTTTGACTAGACTGTCAGAACTTCAGAGTTTAAAGTTGCTCCCATCCAATTGGTGCCAGCAGATTTTCAGGAATGTCAGGTTTTAGGTAGAATCATGCGCCGCGTGAGAGGCACTCTCCTACATGTGTCCAACGGACAGATCCCAAGAATTGCCTATAAATACCTTACCTTCAGCAAACCCCAAAAGCACGATACATAATATTACAAGAGAAAATTACGTACATGCACAAAAAAAACTTGCTTAGAAAAATCTTAGAAACTCCATAGCTAAAATTCCTTCAAGCTTTGTATCTACATTCCAGACAGTCACAAATATCTCAAACTTCTTTCAAAGAAGAAACCTAAATTCCTATTGAGATATTCCAAGTTATTTGAACTTCCCAAAAACAAACAAAACCTTATGACAAACCTTCAACCTTTCATCTGAGTGAGACAGTTGTTGAAACCCCTTTTCAAGCAGTATTTCTGAGTGAGAGAAGCTTGTAGAAGACGATCTTCATTGGTGCTGAAATATGTGTGATCAAGGAGCCTGAGATCTTTTTCATCCTTTACTATCTTGTAGAAGATTCTGTGTGGTTCTTTGATAATCATCCTAGTAAATTCCTCCAAGTGAAAAAGGAGAAGAAGGACGTAACTGGGATTACATCACCCAGTGAACCTTATATATCTTGTGTCATTTATACTTTATTGTCTTATTTTCATATTACATCATTCTTTCTGAAAAAGACTACTAAAATTGCAAAGCGATTAATTAACCAATCGAACGCTAAAAATCTTTTCCACTGTGCTAACCCTGATTAAGCGATCTAAGCGTTACCCTACTTTGGTAAATTGCTAAAATCACTAAGTCTAAGTTATCTTTTCTAAAGCGTTCAAATCTTTAAAAGTGATACGAATTTTTGAAGTCGAAAAAGACTTCAGGGTCTATTCAACCCCCCCCCCTTCTAGACCCTTTCGTATGTCACTTGGGACCACCAAGTGGTATCAGAGCGGTTGAATTAGAAACCTAAGTGTTTCCAAGCGTAACTGCTTGTTCAGATCCATTATTTTTTTAAAAAAAACTTAGTCGCTTTAAATTTTCTCTTAAAAACATCTCATTATGGCTTTTAACAAAATGCGTAAGTTGGTAGAATCAAACTATGATTCTTAGAAACTTTGAGCATTCGCTTATTTATGCTTTTGAGATAATGAAATGTTTGATGTGATTACAGATGGCCCCATTCATATTATGAAAGTTGTAATTCGAGCCCCTGGAGCAACCGAGGCCACTCCAGATGGTTATGTCTAGAAACCTAAGTTAGAATGGACGCCTGATGATCGAAAAAAAGCAAATCTAGATAATGTTAGACGTAGTGCACTTTACTCAGTGTTAGGAGACAATGATGCATTGTTCAACAAGATCAAGCAATGTAAGACTTCCAAAGAAATATGGGATAAGTTGGCTATAGTGTGTGAAGGATCGGCACAAATGAAGGAGAATAAGCTCTCCATAGCCATGCAAAGATTCGAGCATTTAAAAATGAAGCCCAATGAGACGCAAGATTTACTTTGCTCATTACCGAGTTAGCGTCACTAGATAAGGAATTGACCAACAAGGAAATGGTCAATAAGATTTTCAGAAGTCTTCCAAGTAAATACTTGATTAAGACTGTTGCTATGAGAGAATCACAGACCTTGGAGACTCTTACTCCAGAACATGTGTTTTCAGAGTTAAAGGCATTTGAATTCGAATTGGATGAAGTCAGCGACACATCGACTGAATCAGGAGCTTTAATCGCTACTACCAAAAGTAAGGGTAAAGCGATTAGCGAGGCTAAATCAACAGAATCAAATGAAGAAAAGGAAACGGCTTTATTGGTCAAGAAATTTCTAATATATGAAAAGAGAAATCCTATTGGACAAACTTCATTTCAGACTCCTCCCCCAACACCAGTGCCATAGTATCAAGCGCCAATATATTCTACACCTCAATCTTTAGCGCCAGTTCCTTAACAAGCGCCTACAACTCCTACTCAAAATCTCTCAGCGCCAGTTGGATCAAAGCGATTATCCACTGAATAGAAAATGAAACAAATTTATGTTATAATTGCAGGAAACCAGGGCACTACCAGGTAAATTGCCCTTATCCAAATGTGTCTAAACCCACAAGGCAAGACTATGCAGATAGAAACCAATTCAGGAGCAACCTTCGTCAACAAGGTTTGTTAGCGGAATCTGAACCATTCTCCGCACCTGAAGAGGATTTGGAATTATCAGATGAAAGCAGTGATGATGAGCCTACAAGCGACTCAGCATTGATTTGTCTCATGGCAAGAGATGATGAAGCGTCTGACGAATCGCTACCAGAGGTAACCAATGAATTATCTCATCCTCTTTCTTATGATGAATTACTTGACAAAGTTAATGAATATTATATAGATTGTCAAGAGGCCGCCAAAATATATCAAAATGATCTCGCTAGTATCTCATCACTCACAAGAGATAAAGTAACGCTCAAAGCAGAGTTGAAAGTTCAGCAACAATGCATTGAGAAGAACCAATCACTTGAGAGTGAGATTATTCAATTAAAAAGCGATCTTGATATAATAGTCAAGAGAGAAGTTGATCTGATCGCTAGACTTGCCAAATCAGAGCAGCTCGTCTCATCATTATCAAAAGCTTCAAGAAAGCTAGATAATGTGACTGAGGTAACAAGATTATAAGGTGAAAAGACCGATTTAGGATACAATAAATTCGGTAAACAACCTAATAAATCTAATGTTACGGCGAACAACAAAGGAAAGGGTGTTACCTTTGTTGAGAAAAGTTCACAAAGCCAAACGCTAAATGAACCTAGAGACAATGATACGAGGCTAAATGAGAAAGTCAAAGCTGACTCAGGCAAGGGTAAAGCTAAAGCAAATGATTCACAAAGAAAGGTTCATCCAAACGCTCAAAAGGCTAAGGATAAACCTAACCACTGTGAATTAAACGCTAAGCGTCCAGCACCAATAATGCAACCCAAGCCAGCGCTAAGGAAATATCAGCGTCAATATCCAAGACAGTCAAGATCATATTATCGATACTATGATGATTATGATTATGACTATGACTATAATTATGACTATGACTATGATTATGACTACTATTATAATCGAGGATATTATTATACACCCAAAAAGCACACACAACACAATGTGAAACCCAAGAAGGCCAGTATTCCTACAATGAAGACTAGGCAAATATAGGTTCCTAAAGTTCTAATTCAAACCAAAGTTACTAACATTGAAGGACCCAAGGCAACATGGGTACCTAAGAAGAATTAGAATTGTCCTTTAAATGCAGATACCTAGAGCCAACACTGATACTTCAGTTTGGTACATTGATAGTGGATCGTCAAGACACATGACTAGATCAAAAGATCTTCTAGTCAACTATCGAGCTACCAAGGGTCCTCAAGTTATATTCGGTGATAACTCCAAAGGTATAGGTATCATGCCTAGGGGGAACATCATGATTAGTGATGTATTTTATGTTGAGGGTCTTAAGCATAATTTGTTAAGCATTAGTCAATTTTGTGATAAAGGCTTTGAAGTAAAATTCTCAAGTGACTTTTGCTATGTCAACGACGCTAAGACTAAGTCTACTAAACTAAGAGGAAAAAGAACAAACAATGTGTATTTAATAGATTGGGATTCTGCATTTGATAACAACCCCACATGCTTTGTTGCTAAAAGTCAAAATGAATTGGGTTAGTTATGACATAGAAAAATGAATCACCTCAACTTTAAGGCAATCTCTCAGTTAATATCACTAAATCTAGTAGAGGGATTACCTAAGGGTTCCTTTCAAAAAAAACGCTTATGTGATGCATGCCAAATGGGTAAACAAGTTAAATCATCTTTTAAGAAGAAACCATGCCTATCTACTTCTAGAGTTCTTGAACTATTGCATCTAGATTTATTTGATCCCAATCAAATCATGAGTGTTAGTGGTAAAAAGTACTCGCTAGTAATAGTTGATGATTTCTCTCGCTATACATGGGTAGAATTTCTAGCGACCAAAGATGAAACTAGTGTCAAGCTCACAGCGCTAATCCGTCAATTGCAAACTTCAAAAGATCTAAAGGTGACGAGAATTAGAAGCGATAGACGCACTGAATTTACTAACCAATTTGTTGAGAAGTTTTATATAGATCTTGGAATACTTCATGAGTATTCTGCTCCTAGAACACCTCAACAGAATGGAATTGTTGAGCGATGGAACAGAACGCTTAAAGAAGCCGCTAGGACGATGCTTCCAGAGTCTAAGCTGCCTCAATGGTTTTGGGCCGAAGCCATCAAAACCGCTTGCTACACTCAGAACCGGTGTATGATCAAAAAGCAACATGAAAAGACTCCATATGAGTTGTGGAAGGGACGTAAGCCTAATGTTTCATATTTTCATGTATTTGGTTCAAAATGTTTCATTAATAACAATGGATGATAAGTGTGTTATTCTCCTAGAAATCTCGTCTAATTCCAATGTTTTTATGCAATATTCTTTTATAATTGCTCGTTTAAAGTCATGATTTTATCTTGTAGGATGGTTGGAGCTTTTGACGAGAAAAGATGTGGAATTGGTCGAGATTGAGAGCCCCAAATTCAACAACTTAAGCGACCGATGTCAGATTCACCTGAAATAAATCCTCAAGTCATGAAGGACTTAAATGCAATAATTCAACGGACATTTATTTCCAACGGAAAATAAATTCAAATGCATTAAATGCATGATAAGTGCATTAAATGTGATAAGCCACTGTGACTTGTGGACAAGCCACCTTTTTTACAAGACTGTCAGAACTTCAGAGTTTAAAGTTGCTCCCATCCAATCGGTGCCAGCAGATTTTCAGGAATGTCAGGTTTTAGGTAGAATCACGCGCCGCGTGAGAGGCACTCTCCTACATGTGTCCAACGGACAGATCCCAAGAATTGCCTATAAATACCTTACCTTCAGCAAACCCCAAAAGCACGGTACATAATATTACAAGAGAAAATTACGTACATGCACAAAAAAAAACTTGCTTAGAAAAAGCTTAGACACTCCATAGCTAAAATTCCTTCAAGCTTTTTATCTACATTCTAGACAGTCACAAATATCTCAAACCTCTTCCAAAGAAGAAACCTAAATTCCTATTGAGATATTCCAAGTTGTTTGAACTTCCCAAAAACAAACAAAACCTTGTGACAAACCTTCAACCTTTCATCTGAGTGAGAAAGTTGTTGAAACCCCTTTTCAAGCAGTATTTTTGAGTGAGAGAAGCTTGTAGAAGACGATCTTCATTGGTGCTGAAATATGTGTGATCAAGGAGCCCGAGATCTTTTTCATCCTTTACTATCTTGTAGAAGATTCTGTGTGATTCTTTGATAATCATCCTAGTAAATTCCTCCAAGTGAAGAAGGAGAAGAAGGACGTAACTGGAATTACATCACCTAGTGAACCTTATATATCTTGTGTCATTTATACTTTATTGTCTTATTTTCAAATTACATCATTCTTTCTGAAAAAGACTAGTAAAATTGCAAAGCGATTAATTAACCAATCGAACGCTAAAAATCTTTTCCGCTGTGCTAACCCTGATTAAGTGATCTAAGCGTTACCCTACTTTGGTAAATTGCTAAAATCACTAAGTCTAAGTTATCTTTACTAAAGCGTTCAAATCTTTAAAAGTGATACAACTTTTTGAAGTCGAAAAAGACTTCAGGGTCTATTCAACCCCCCTTCTAGACCCTTTTGTATGCCACTTGGGACCACCAATTAGTCTCACTAATCAACCAACTAGATATTTCTATATATTTGAGATCCTTCCCAAATATGTAAGATCAATCCAAATAAGATCTTTTCATATAATTAGTCAACTAATTAAAAAATAGATCTTATCATATCCACAATATCTATCCTAATATATTTATAAGATTTTTCCATATCAATTAGTCATCTAATTAATTATAATGGATACTACCAAATAGATTATAAGATATATATTAAATACACACACACACACATATAAACTTGGTGAACAAGATAAATTTCTCCACCAAATCCACATATATATACACGCCCTCGTGTTTATTAAATTATATATATATATATATATGTATCTTCCTCCTTCACACATTAATTAATTAGTCCATTAATTAATTAACTAGTCATTCCCAATTTAATATCCCAATATTAAATTATAAGACTATTATTTAATTAAGACCACTTAATTAAATATATATTCTTTTTTCCCGATTAATCCAATTAATTAATCTCTCCATTAATTTACTAAGAATTAACTAGCCAATAGGTACTACACTAAGTTAGTGTGTGACGACCCCTCAGTCTCATTAACAAGCTAACAATAAGTCCTCCCATAGGCTGATTTAATTATTCATAATAATTAATTAGGCCATGGATTAACTTCACCAATTAACCCAAGGCACCTATCAGTCGTGGATCGATATCTAGCAACGTCGCCACGACTTCCTAGATGTTAAAGATGAAAAGAAAACCTATCCAGATTTCGATCTTTATGCAAGTCGAATCCCTCCATCTTTTTCCCGTCTAAGGCTTAGGGTTTAGCAACGGTCGAAACCCTAGTAGCCTCGAAAACTATGACTATGTTAGTTCCGTTAATGATCCGGTCATCCCAGTGGGGATCACCAATCCCTCTTATAAGACTATGTCTGGTCAGAGATTTTTCTCGATCATTCAGTTTTACTCAACAGCATAGGAAATACCAGGCTAGCCCTTGATGGATCCCTTGACGACTGCCTCTTATTCTACTGTGCTACCAAACTATATAGAACATACATACCGTATGACTCTCCTAGAGTGCACGTGCATATCAAAGTATAGTGGGTAGTACCCCTTTCCAATGACATCTTAGGTCTAAAGATTCTCTCACACTACGAGACCCATGGACTCCAAGTTCAACAGCACCAACGAGGAATCCTTAACGGGGCCGTTCAATACCAAACTCACCTAAAGTATAAATCTTCATGCATGTATTGGCCATACTAGCCATCGATAATGGAACACATCAACCTCTTGGGAAAGTTACACGCATGAACAAGTTTTGGCGAGGCCAGTGATATCCCACATCTCACAGCCTCTATGACTTGAAACGTGTTTTAGGATTACGGTCTTTGACAGCATTCCATAGGTATCCTGACTACCTACCCTAACCAAATGTAATCCATGGGATCTTTATCTATACTCTCCCGAGTAGTTGACAATAAAGAAGAATTCCAACAATTTTGATGTAATCTAAATGATAAGACTATCATAGTGTTTATGATCCAGTGGTCAAGCCAAAATATGGCTCGTCGAGCATATAACACCTTCACGACTGTTGCCCTAGACCATAGATGGAAAACTGATGAGGGGATTTTACTCACATGATGATCGTAACCTGGATAGGTTTGCTTTTCATCGTTGACATCTCAAAAATCGTGGCGACGTTGCTAGACATCAATCCACGACCAATAGGTGTCTTAGGTTAATTTGGTGAAGTTAATTCAAGGCCTAGTGAATTATTGAGGATAATTAATCTAGCCTATGGGAGGACTTACTGCTAGCTTGTTAATGAGCTTGATGGGTCACACACATAACTTAGTGTAGTACCTATTAGCTAGTTAATTCTTAGTGAGTTAATGGAGAGATTAATTAAAGGATTTAATTAATCGGGAAAAGGAATTTATTATTAATTAATGGTCTTATAATTTAATATTGGATCATTAAATTGGGAAAGACTAATTAATTAATTGATGAAAGAAAAATAAATATGTATATATATAGTACATGTGCACGTGTGTGAGTGTATGCGGAATTGGTGGGAAGATTTTATCTTGTTTACCATGTTTATATATATATATACACATATATGTATGTGTGTATCTTATAATATATTTGGTAGGATCTTTTAATTGGTTAAGTTTGACTAATTAAAAGGGAAAGATCTTATAGTTAGGTTATTGAAGGTATTGTAGAGATATGGTATATTTGAGATGATCTCAAATATATAAAAATATTTAGTTAGTTGGAAAGGTGTCTAACTAATTAAAGAAGAGAATAAAAGAGAAAGGAAATAATATATATATATATATATTATATACATATACGCCTCTCATGTGAGTGAGAGTAGGCATGTGTGTGTGCGTATTTCCACTTTGGTGGACTCTATATATATTTGTATTTCATCTTTTGAAAAGATGATGAATCATAACAAAGAGATTCAATTCCTCATAAGTCTTTTTCTTTTTAATTCTCTCCCCATTTTCTTTCACCTAAATTCTTCCAACTCATGAGTTGAGTACAAAAAATACTAAATAAATTCCTACCCTTTTTCTCACGTGCCAAAATTTGATATTCTCTTGGCTAGCACTGGTAGAGATAATCGAGGGCACGAGCTAGGGTGTGAATACATCTTAGAGGCGCAACACTTGAGGCGCTAGAGAAAATCCATCCGGAAAATTGTAGCAGGGAGTTGCTCAAAAAGACATTGCTGTGTAAGTTCTTCAAGAGGTAAACACGAGAAAACTTACTTGTGTAGTTAGTTTTTGAATCTGATGGTACCATGTCTACCTAGCGTTAATTTGGGGATGTCAGTTTTTTATTGAATTCAATGTTTTCCACTGCACCGGCATCCCCGGGGTTGTACCGATCCCAATAGTGGTATCAGAGTCAAGATTTTGACATGGCTCGAATTCTTTTTTTGAAATCTGTTTTATTGCATATTGTAATTCGTTGAATATTCTGTTTAATTTTTGGATCCGTTAATTGGAATTAATATGAAAATCAAAGGGCTGCGTTTTTGGAATAAAGAAAAGGAAATCGCCGTCATCGGGCAGCGCTATCGGAATAGCATCGCCACTGTGCAACGGCGGCAGCTGTTCACTGCAACAAACAGTGACGGGCTGCCCCGGCGTATGCGCCGGCATCAGTGGCTCTACGCTCACGTGCCACCAGCAACAGTCGTCGTTGTTCAACGACGCACTGTAGAGGACGACGGCGCACGGACAACGGATGGCTATGGTTTTGACCTAGGGGTCAAATTGTAATTTCCCCTATTTACAAATATTTTTTGTTTAAATTGTGTTTAGGTCTTGGGTCATTTTAGCTATTTAATTTAAAATGCAAGCCTAATTTGTGATTTTATAAAATTAAGTTTTTTTATCTCAAATTGAAAGTATTTTAGGTTTGTCCTAAAAATGGAATATTTCAAAATAAGGGTTTTATTTAATTTTGGAAATTAAAATAAAATAGGAATTTTATTAATTTTCGAGATTGAATAAAATTGGATTTTAGAAAAGTCTTTGGATCCATTAATTAATTTGATTATCCTTAATTAAAGTCGGTGAATATTAATTCATGTTTGCATGATAGCATGTTTATGTGGTTATGTGGTGATCCAGGTCGAGTCATAAACTAGTCGTTGTTATAATTTAAGGCCTGCATGCCATGTTTTCTTTTCTTGTAATTGAGAGAGAAAGGTTTTCTTTATATGTATGAAGATGGAAATGGAAGCGTTCAAGCTCTTGAAGACTTGAAGACCTTAGTATAGGGTCCGGGTCCTTGGATTTGATTGGTCAACACCTTGATGGCTCGGGGTGTTCAGGAATTGGCTTGATTATGATCACATTTACCGCTTTATGAATGTTATTGCTTATTTTCTTATGATGTGTATGATATGCATGTTTTCATGATCGCTTAAGAAAGATAAGTAATAGAAATGTGAGACCTTGTTTGAAAAACCCCTTTAAACAATATTAAGTCCACAAATGGATAAATCGGGGGCTTGGAAGTTCCTGATTAGGTCCAGTGCCTTCCATCATTAGATGTGAGAGTGAATAGCGCGAGGCTTGTCATCATTGTCTCACGAGTCGTGAAATGGTGGCAAGTTAAGTGTACTAATCTCACAACTAGGCCTTCTATATGACAAGGTGGTCATACTATAAGTGCACACGGGTTTCAGTTTCTCTAAGGAGTCGTCCATGAGTCGTAGGACCACCTGGCTACTGTTATGCTGTGAGAATTTGATGTGTCGGACTTAACCACAGACTAGTGTACGATTGCATCGTGTTCTCGAGATGTACATAAAATGTGAGACAAAACATCTCGTGCCCAGTTGTGTATTACCGCTCATTGTCTCACAAGTCGTAGAATGAGGTATGGGGCACATGGCAGCTCGAGCCCACTGGAAATTGTCATGTTTCCCATTTTCAATCTACTAGGGTGTTGGAATTCGAAAAGACAGTGGGAGCACACATGTATATTTAAAATTCCTTAATTGCATGTGAATATATGTTAAAACTGAATGCTAATTATTTTTGCTTATTTCGCTTATATACACAGACATATCATGAGTATCGTTTATACGTGTTTATGGATTCTCAAAAGCAATAAGTTTGATTGCTCGAACTATACCTATTGGCGTCTAGCTCTAGATGTGTATCTCACAGTCAAGGATCTTGATTACATAATCAAAGGGGAAGTCCCACCTTGGCCCAAACCCACAATTCATTTTTTTTTTACTTTGGAGTACTGGACAAAGAAAATCTATGATGAGGCTTATGTTTGACATTTCATATTGTCTATGATGTCTGAGCGCATGATTGAGACATATGGAAAGGTCAAACTTGTCAAGGATCTCGTCGACGAGTTAAAGAGAACATTTGGAGATAAGACGCTAAAGGATGATTAACCTCATTGCCATGGGATGGAACACTTGAGCAAGGATTGTCCTATCCTTTAAATGCCACAATGAAGGTGTGTTTATTGTTGATGTTAATTTGTCAATTAACCATGCTTCTAGGGTGTTTTACACCAGATGTGGTACTCACCTTTGTAATGACTTGCAGGTGCTGTCTAGAAGCAGATAACTAAGTGATGGGGACAAGGTCCTGAGAATGGCTAATGGAGCGTCTGTCGCCGCGAAGGCTGTTGGAAATGTCGTTTTAGTTCTTGAGGATAGTAGTAGGTTTATTTTAAAGGATGTTTATTATGCTCCTGGATTGATTAAGAACCTAATTTCAGTTTCTGTTTTGGATAAGAAAGGTTTTTCTTTTAAAATAAATGATGGTTTTTGTTCAATGTTTTTGGGTTCAAAATTGATCATTAGAGCATATATGTATAACAACCTTTATATTATCCGCATACTCATTCTCTTGCAATTCAACAAATAAACAAAGGGAAGCGTAAAACTAATGGTCTACCTATTGCACAAATCTGACATGCTAGACTTGGTCATGCATCTAAAGATAGGAATCGAAAGTTGACAAGTTTTCTCAAGCCTTATGAAGAAGAAAAACTATCCACTTGTGAATCTTTCCAGAAGGGTTAAATGACAAAGGCACCATTTGGAGGCCAAATGGAATGTGCTAATGATGTGCTTGAGTTAGCTAACACAAATATGTATGGGCTGCTCAATGTTAGTGTATTAGGGAACTTTTCTTACTTCATAACCTTTACTGAAGATTATTCTAGATATGGTTACTTATATCTTATGAGATATAAATCTGAGGCTTTTGATAAGTTCAAAGAATTCAGAAATGAAGTAGAGAAACAAACGGGTAAAAGTATTAAGGTTTTTCAATCTGATCAAGGAGAAGAATAATTGTTCGGTGAGTTCTTGGATTATTTGAAAGAGAACGGGATTCTCTCTCAATGGATGTCGCCTGGAACGCCACAATTAAATGGTGTGTCTGAACGAAGAAATCTAATGTTGATGGACGTGGTCCGATCGATGAAGATGTCCATGGATTTACTTATGTTCTTCTGGGGTTATGCCCTGGAGACGGCGGCTTACCTGTTAAATAGGTTGCCATCGAAAAGTGTTCTGAAAGTGCCATATAGGATATGTTGTGTTCCTGGAATGTTTCTGAAAGGTCATTGTTTCAAGGAATGTTGTGTTCCTGGAAAGCAACTCTTCAGTGAGAATATAGATAGAGCGATAGAACTTAAGGAAACTCAAGAAACACAAACGCCATTGGTAATGGATGAAAGGCAAAATGAACCACAAACTGTAAGTACGTAAATTCCACCTCTGAGGAGATCTAAAAGGGTCCCGTGACAACCTGAGAGGTATTATGGTCTCTTGCTGAAAAGCAATGAGGAGCGCCTTCCGTTGAATGAAGATCCAAGGTCCTATGGGGAGGCAATGTCAGATAAACACTCGGTAAAATGGTCTGAAGCCATGGAATCTGAAATAGGATCCATGTACTACAACAAGGTTTGGATCTTGGTAGACCCACCACCGGGCATTAAGGTCATTGGTTGTAAGTGGGTATACAAATTCAAGTTAGGAATAGATAGAATGGTTACCACCTTCAAGACTCGCTTGGTGGGGAAAGGTTATACTCAGAGATAAGGAATTGACTACGAGGAGAGTTTTTCACCAGTCGTGATGAGTAAGTCCATTAGGATTCTTTTGTCTATATCTCCCTATCTTGATTATTAGTTTTGGCAGATGGATGTGAAAACGGCTTTCCTCAATGGAAACATTGATGAGAAGATCTATATGGAACAGCCGGAGGGTTTCACATCTAGCGAGAGCGAGCATAAGGTGTGCAAGCTGCAAAGATCCATTTATAGCTTAAAGTAAGCTTCCCGAAACTGGAATTTGAGATTTGATGAAGCTGTAAAAGAATACGACTACATCAAGAAATACAAGAAAGTTAGTGGGAGAGCTATAAGCTTCTTGGTACTCTATGTTGATGACATTCTTCTCATTATAAATGATGTAGGAATGTTTCAATCAACAAAGGGTTGGATGTCGACCCAATTTTCAATGAAAGATATCGGAGAAGCATCCTATGTTCTTGGTATGATAATACACCAAGACAGGGAAAATCGGTTGCTGGGACTCTCCCAATCTATGTACATAGTACGAGTATTGAAAAGATTCGATATAGATGGTTCTACGAGAAGATTGATTCCAAAAAGACATGGAATCTCTCTTTCCAAGTGTATGTCCCCTAAGACGCCCAAGGAAAGAGAGAAAATGTCAATCGTTCCCTATGTCTCGGCTATAGGTAACATTATGTATGCAATGTTATGTACTAGACCGGATGTGGCTTATGCACTTAGTGTGGCAAGCCATTTCCTGTCGAATCTGAGGGTGGACCAATGGACTTCCGTGAAAGTGATCCTAAAGTACTTGAGGTGTACTCAAGATCACTTTCTAGTATAAGGTGGAGAAAAATTGGAATTGGAGTCCTACTCAGACTCTAGTTTTCAATCGGACATAGATGATTTTAAATCGATATCAGGATATGTGTTTATACTCAATGGAGGAGTTGTAAGCTAGAAGAGCTCCAAGTAGAAGATGATAGTTGACTCCACCATGGAAGCTGAGTATATAGTTGCTGCTGAAGTAGAAAAGGAAGCTGTTTGGATGCGGAAAGTTGTCCATGAGTTGGAGGTAGTTCCATCCATTACTAATCCGGTACTTGTGTATTGTGATAATAATGGAACTATAGCTCTGTCAAAAGATCCTAGGTCTCACCATAGATCTAAACACATCTTTAGGTGATATCATCTCATCATAAAGATAGTGGAAAGTATTTGAAAAACATTTGAAAATGATGGTCTAAAGTACAAGGGCAATTGACTCTAGGGCAAGTGGGAGATTGATAGTGTTATATGCCTGGCGAGTGACACGCTAATACCTAACGTGCTTTTATAGCAAGTGCACTAGTCGTGTGTGGTGATAGATGGACAAAAAGTCCGGGTTGTCGAACCTCAAGGACTTGAATTTTAGTTTAAGATTCGTAATGAAATAAACAATTAAAGTAAAGGTAAATTGAAGGTAAAACGCGTAGGAGAAGAATGAAGACACACGAAGGATTGAAGATCAATTATAAAGGGAGACTAAGGCACATGCTAGGTCCAACTTGCTCAATTATACTTATAAATGTTCTCGCTGAAGGTTACGCTTATGTTGTTATGGTGAAATCTCCTAGGGTAAAGGATAACCGATGTCTCGTGCTAAACTCCAATGCTAGAATGACGATTTCCTAAGTACATCTACCCGGAAATCTAATCATCAAACACGCATTAATGCACTAGAGCTCACTCGATTTAGATCGAACGACTTCACCCGGGAATCTTTACCTATGTCTAGGGAAATTCCTCATTGGTTGCGGGTTATGGTGTGAATTTCTTGCACCCTAAGCCAATTTTCTCTCAAAATATTCACCTAGGCATAAGATTCTAACATATGGTGATCAAGCATATGTCAAACAAGCAAAAACATAAATTCACCCCACATAACAACATAAGAATCACTTCAACAATCCTTTATTATAAGCATAAATCACAATTTGGCCTTACATGGCCCTAGTCTTACAAGCTTAGCTCATAGTTGATGGCATAAAAGACATAGATAGATTCATATACATATTCATGGACAATAATGAAAAGAAAAAGCTATTAAAACTCCCTATGTTGAATTTATGATGGATCTTTACTTCAATCTTCAATCCCCAAGTTAACCTTCCTTCTTGGTCTCTTCCAATTGATGAGAAAGTGGCCCAAAAACCCAGAAAATCACCTTGAATCCCCCGGAGTTTGAACCCCTTCTAATTGTGGGTTTTATAGTTTTCAAAAAACTGTTGCACCGGCGCCCAAGCGTGAGCAAATTGGCGCCCAAGCGCGGTCCAAGTAACGTAATTGACTTGGGGAATAAGTTGATGGGCGCCCAGGCATGCATAACGGTGCCTAGGCGCCGTATGAGGGGCGCTCAGGCGCCACAGTGCGAACTCAACCGTTTTCTTACTTTTCAGTGCAACAATCTTATTTGCTTCATAACTTTCTTCACGGACCTCTGATTTGCGTGATTCAAGTCGTCCCGTGAAGAAGAGACATAGAACTATAACTTTTTAGAAGAAAATGTTCTCAAATTTGATATTGAAACATACAAAAATGGCGCTCAACCGTGGAAGATGTGGCAGATATCGCGCCCAAGCGTAGTAAAATAGCGCCTAGGCGCGATTATGCGTAACTTTAGCCTATTTCTTGCTTGTTCGGGCGCCCAAGCGTGATTATGGCTGCGCTTGGGCGTGGAGGTGCGAACATCTTGACCTGAACTTGTTTTATATGTCATTTTTCTGCCCTTTCTTTGTTTGCATCCATTTACAACCTGAAATCACTTCACACACGGATTAAACGCAAATGTGACAAAATCTCAAGTGATAAATGAACCTAAAACATAAACACAACGGGCTTAAAAACACGTAAAAATGACTCTTATCAACCCCCCAAACTTATCAATTGCTCGTCCTCGAGCTATAAGAGCTATAGGATAGGAAAACATCATCAAACATGGGAGAAACAAAAAGAAAAACTACCTAACTCACTTTCGTAGAGTAAACGGTTGCACTTAGCGGGTGCAACAAGCCTTTGAACCCTTGAGTTACCTCAAAGGACGAGTTATAGTCTCGTGAGGGTTGACTTACGATATATCCACAAAATCTAAAGATTTTCAACCCCGAACAATCAACGCAAATCTCTATGATTAATAATAAAGCAATGGCATGAATTCATCTTTTTAAGCTCAAAATTACATATATACACGTACGTCACATACTTGCTCATGTTATGCCTTAACCTCGAAAAGACCATCCTAAGGATGTAGTGCAATAAATCTAAGGTATTATAGTCGAGTGGCATTCTTACCACTTTTCAAGCATTAATCCTATATCTATCAACTTTTGATTAGTCACAAGGCATGAGAATTGAAGAAAACTTCATAGCCAATTAAAATTCATCACTTTATTCACTTTAGGCTTTAACTTATGCAACTTTCAACTCAAAACATTAGAGGTTAGACCATGTGCAATGTTCGGTTCTCTTAGGCTTTCTATGACACCCTTGTAGCGAGATTTAGGCCAATAACTCCCAAACTGGACGGCCTTAGGGTATTACGTGTAGAGACACTCCTAAGGGCTTAATCACTCGAATGTCAAAGGCCACAAAACAAAACTAGGTCCTTATTCCCTTTACACTTGCATTGGCTTGAGCTTAGCTCAAATTAGCATAATAGTACAGTATTCTAGGCATGGTACTCTTTGCCCCCAGTAATTATTAAGCCTGACTTTTACAGTCATACCAATGTTCACCTCGTTTATTATTGTTAAGCATACAAAGTTAACATTCTCAACTCATAACACATGTGAAAATTCTAGATTGATATTTTCGGGATCAAGCCTTTAAGGCTCCGTATGGTTGTGTTTTCGAAAATGAATTCTGAGGTTTTTTTGGAGAATGTGTATTACAGAAATTCGTGTGAAAATGTTGACTTTATTTGTTTGTTTGGATGTATTGTTAGAATTTGGTTGAAAGTAGTGTAGATATGATATAAAGTTGATTTTTATTAGGATTTGATATATGAAATGATTGAGTTGGTTATGAATGTGATGATGATGAGGGAAAAGATATTAAAATAATATTTTTTTAATAATGTTATGAGTTGGTAATAAAGTAATATGTATATATGTGTGTGTGTGTGTGTATATATATATACATATACACACATAATATAATATATATTATAAATAGAATAAAAAGACAAAAAAAAAAGGAGGCAGTCAACAGTGGGGGGCATTCATGGGTTGGGGTAGGCGGGTGGGTATGGGTTTGGGGGATGGGTGGGGGGGCCCTTCATTATTGGGTTTTTTTTTTGTCACCTTTTTCATTTTTTTTAGCTTTAGATTTTTATCCTTTTTTCATTTTGTGTTTTCTTTTCAATTTTATATTTTAAAAGTTTAAGAAAATTGAATTTTGTTCGTCTATATTTATAATAGTTAGTGTAATTATACAGTTCGCATTGGACAAATATAAAAATAGGATGTGGTCCATCTATACAATATTTTATGAAATGTGGAAATATAATTGGAGCATAAGTAGTTCTATATTTCTTTTTCCATTTACATATAATATTTTATTTTCAATTTGATTGAGGCAAATTTATTTCCATCTTCTTATAATGAGATACTATGACGTTATATAAAATATTTGCTCGAGCTCGAGCCAAGAAATTTGGCGAGACTCGGCTCGTGCTTGGTTCGTGGGCAACCTTATTAAATACCACGTTAGTACCAAAATGAAATAATCGAGATTCGGTCGGTATTTATTTGAATATTGAAAAACTAAAAAAGTATAATTTAAAATCCAATAAACAACAAATGAAATTATAAATCACACAATATTGTACATACTTTTGGTAAAAGCATGGCCAATTAAGTCTCAATTCAAGTTCACATACATGAAACAAACATATAGGAACTTACAAATAAAAATACAACATTACCCAAAAAATAGTGAATAGTGCAGGGGAGGAAAATGTGAATAGTGGATTATATATTATACAAATTATATATTATTAAATATTATTTAATAATAATAATTGGAATATTGGAAAATTGAATAGGTATTTTTATTATATAAAATATGGAAAGTAAGAGAACGAGTTGGATAGTGGGATAATGTAATTAATGATGTGAATAGATTGAAATGATGAAATGATTGGTTGTTGTATAGGGGAATGTGCAGTGTATTTAAAATTTGATCATTTTCTATTGAATTTGGCTTGGACTGTGTATTTTCATTTTTTGGTGATCCATAAAATGAAAATATTTTCAAAATTCCTAACCATACATAGCCTAAGTGTTTCAAAATGGTTGTCCACTCGACTCCTCTACCCTCGACTTATGTGCATATGTGAATCATCTTAAGGACAATCTAGTCATGTTTAGGGTCCCACAAGCAAGGAAACGGTGTGTATAGTCATAAAAGTCCAAATTGAAAGAGAAAACATACCATTGATTCAAATTAACTATTCTCAATGCATCGAGTGAAGGGTTAAAATTCTATCCAAAAATTTGTTATGCTTGAATTTTCACAAAAATTAGTACAAAACACATGCAATAGCAACGATTCCCCCAAACTTGAGCTAAAAACAAGATCACATAACACATAAGATTAATAAACGCTACTCATACCCCCCCCCCCCCCCCCCCCTCCAAACTTAAACTCAACATTGTCCACAATGTAGACTCAATCATAAACACTCAAAAGGGGGTAAACGAGAGTACTTACAACAAGGGTGCCAAAAAGCAAACCTTAATCAAGTGAAATTCACTCCAAGCTCAAATCCACGATGAAGAATTCTCCACAGCAAAACTCGGCTACTGCATGTCATGTACTCACAATACAAAACCATCAAGACTCAAAGAGAAGCATGCCAAAAGTGCATGCTTGAACATGACATAAAAAAACAAACTAAACAAGACAAAAACGAAAGCAAAAAGAAAAGAAAAACTCACAAACTTGGGTTGCCTCCCAAGAAGCGCTCTTTTATAGTCATTAGCTTGACTTTGTGCTCTTTGATTGGCTTAAGGTGGTTTGTTGATAGGGTGCGAATGTATATGTTTTATTTATGTGATTTATATTGGTTTATGCATGATTTATACCACATATGCATTTAATTTGTGTGCTTATTGAGTAAAGGTGGAAAATCACTGCAATCGAGGAATAACGCACGAAAACACAGAATTTCTGTATATTTAGAGGCCGAATTTGAGGAAGTTTCCTTCAACAAAGTTGTATATCTCTTTGTAAGCTTCACTTCGAAACTTGAATCATCCAAATAGGAGGTCTGTGGATAAAGTTATGATGCAAACAAGATTACTGCGCTGAAAAGCAAGAAAACGGCTTGGGCGCCAAAGATGAGAGAAGAAGGCAGAAGCTGCTGTCCAGCATGCCCAGGCGTGACCCTGACCATGCCCAGGCGCCGTTTTCCGCACTGGGGCGCCGAAACCCTATTTTTGAGGCCTATAAATACAACATTAAGAGGAGGAGCGAGAGAGAGCTTTGGGGTTCGGTTTTGGAGGCCCTTTTTGGGGCAAAACTTAGCCTCAATCAATATTTTGGAGGCCACGAAGGAGGAAGGTCAAGTGATTGAAGTCTTCAACTTGATTTCATCATCAAGCAAGCTTATTAGGGAGTTCTTCATTGCTTTCATTACATCTTTGTCTAGGAATATATACATGTTTGCTTTAGCTTCCTTTGTACTATTGATTATGAGCTAGAACTTGTAAGACTAAGGCCATGTCAAGGACAATATGTGATTTATTCTTATAATAGATGATTGTTTGAATCAATTCATGTGTTGCTATGTGTTGTGAGTTTGTTCTTGTTCCACTTACATGTGCTTGATCACCATGTGTTTGATAAATGGCCTAGTTGAATGTTTCGAGAGAAAATTGATCTAGGGTGGATGAGATTCACAACATAATCAGTAAACAATGAGGAATTGTCCTGGACATAGGTAAAGATTCCCGGGTGAAGTCGTTCAATTTATATCGAGGAAGCTCTAGCTTGTTAATGCATGCTTAATGATTAGATTCTTGGGTAGACATACCTAGGAAACCATCATTTAAGTATAGGAGTCTATCACGAGACATCGGTTATTATTTACTTTAGGAGCTTTCACCATAGCAACATAGGTCTAACGATTCAATAAGATTCAATATAAGGATACGAATCAAATTGAGCCTTGCATGCACCTTAGTCGTCTTTAACACTTGAAGTTTCAATCTATTGCTCCTCCTTACTTTCGTTCTCTACATTTTTATTCCAATTCATCCTTTACTTTAAGCGTTTATTTACAAAGTCTAAAATTAAAATTCAAGTCCTTGAGGTTCGACAACCCGGATTTTTTGTCCATTTATTACTACACACGACTAGTGTACTTGCTACCAAGCACGTTAGGTTTTAGCGTGTCAAGTTTTTGGCGCTGTTTTCGTGGACTTGTTTATTTTAGTTTTTAATTTTATTGCAAGTTTTTTTTAGTATTTATTTTATTTCTGTTTCTCATTTCAAGACTAGCTAGCAATGGCTGGTAACTTTCCAGATATTAACCTTCCGAAAAATAGAGAGTGGTTGCAAAATATCATGCAGGCTATGCAACCACCAGTGCCTCTTGCATCCATTCGTAGTAGTCAACCACGACGGGTTCACCTTATACAGAGACCTGTGATTATTCCAGACTTCACCACATCAAATTTCCAAGTTCCGCCTCACCTACTCACCATGGTTCAGAACAACCCATTTTATAGGGATCCAAGCGAATCACCATATGATCACTTGGAAAACTTTGACAACATCCTCTCAGCCATAAAACTCCATCCAAGAGATCTCGACTCTTTTCGCTTTCGATTCTTCCATTTTTCCCTCAAGGATAAGGGAACCACTTGGTATAAGTCTCTTCTACCACAATCCATCACGACTTGGGAAAAACTTACGAATTTGTTTCTGGATAAATTATTTCCACCATCAAAGGTAAATGAGCTCCGAAGTGAAATAAGGGGATTTAAGCAGAAAAAGAATGAGTCATTGGCGAATGCATGGGCAAGGTACATATTTATGCATAGAAAATGCCCATCACATAATTACTCTCTATGCAATCTTGTGCAATATTTTTATGATGGGGTTCGATCGAGGGTTAGGCATCGACTCAATGCTGGAGCCGACGGTGATTTATTGGGACTAGATGATCGGACTGCATGGAGAACACTTAAGCAATTGGCACAGGAGGATGAGTGGTACCCTGAGGATGATGATGAAGAAATTTTCCCCAAAGGGGTTACGAGTGTTAAAGCGGTTGAGAAAATTGACAATTTTGAGAAAAACCCGAAGGGGCAAGGAAATTATCAACAAGACCAAATGAGAATTCCTACTCCGGAGGAACAACTTGATAACACCATTGGAGAGCTCCACCTTACGATGAAGGACGTATTGCGGGAAATGAAGGAGATGAGTCATCAACTCAAGCAACTATCGAGCAACATATCTGAGAAAGCACTTGGGGCACTGGCGTGTGACACTGAAGAGAATTTGAAGGAAGAATGTAACATCGTGACGTTGATTGAAGGAAAGTTGGAAAATCTAAAAAATTATCCTCTGCACAGCACGTCCGAAAATGCAGGCCATGACGTTCAAACATCCACGGAAGACCCCTCCATCAATGAGCATTCGACTCCTATCCTTTCTGAAGCTGTTAACATTCATTTACCTTCCTTCCTAGCCACAGGTGAATCGGTATTTGATGCCAATGATGGTAAATTTTCATTGAATGTAGAAGATGATATGGTTAATTTCAATAACTTTGAGGTTTTTGAGCATCCACTTGATTTGGATTTGAATTTACATATTGATGCTATTGATCCTTTTAGTGTTGAGCACTTTCAGGAAAAACGAACCAATCTTCTACACCCCTACATCATGGACCTAAAGTATATAAAAGTGATGGGTGAAGAAAAATGAGAAGTTATCTCTGACTTGGAAGAGAGTCCACACCACCATTGGAAGCATGGAGAAGAAAGAGTAATCGAGGTGTTGAGGGACAATGGAAAAATTCGTGAGTGGATGATTTTTTGGTGTCAACATAGGGTATTTTTCACAAAGAATCGGCTGATCTTCTTTCCAAATGACCAAAGAGTGAACCGAAACATGAGAATGGATTGAAGAACAAATAAGGCATTCATACGGAAACTTCCTTGAAATGACTCGGTAAAGTCAAGCTAATGACTTTAAAACAAGCGCTTCTTTGGAGGCAACCCAAGTTTGTAAGTTTTCTTTTCTCTTTGCTTTCATTTTTGTTTAGTTTAGTTTGTTTCTTTATGTTGTGTTCAAGCATGCACTTTTTGCATGTATGTTTTCTTATGCTTGATGGTGTGAAGAGTTGAAGTATTAGATATGATGTACATTTAGATCCCATGTTTAGAGATGCTTATTTTACTCGAGAGGAGGAGAAGCTTTGTAAGGATGCATCGGAAGTTTAAGGATATTTTTTTCTTTTTTCAACATCTTTGGGTGTAAGTGTTCTTTTCCCGTTGTGTATGCTTGTCATAACAACATTGGGGACAATGTTGGATTTTAAGTTTGGGGGAGTTAGAAGAGTACTTATTTTGAACTTTGAAAATGCAGTCCTAATTGTTTAGCTCAAGTTTGGGGGAAGTTTGTTTGCTATCATATTTATATGCTTCTTTGTTGAGAAAATCAGGTATGAAAATTTTTAGTCCTTCCAATTGATGCATTGAAATTGATTAATTTGGAAAAATGGCATGATTTCTTGAAATAATTTGAATTTAATGGAACGTATATATCTTTGAAATTGCTCTTGGATACCCTAGACTAGGATTGATTTCTTAGATGATTCACATTGCACAATAAATCGAGGGTAGAGGAGTTGAGAGGATAACCATATTGAGACTAATAGGAGTCATTTTTACGTGTTTTCAAGCCCACTGTGTTTATGTTTTAGGTTCATTTATCGCTTGATTCTTGCCACATTTGCGTTTAATCCATGTGTGAACTGATTTCAGGTTGTAAATGGATACAAACGAAGAAAGGGCGGAAAAATGACATATAAAACAATTTATGTTTGCACCTCCACGCCCAAGCGCAGCCATAATCACGCCTGGGCGTCCGAACAAGCAAGAAACAGGCTGAAGTTATGCATAATCGCGCCTAGGCGCTATTTTACCATGCCTGGGCGCGATATCTGCCACATCTTCCACGTTTGAGCGCCATTTCTGTATGTTTTGAGACCGAATTTGAGAACATTTCCTTCTACAAAGTTGTAGCTCTATGTCTTCTCTTTACGGTACGACTTGAATCACTCAAATCGGAGATTTTTGGAGAAAGTTATAAAGGAAACAAGATTCCTGCACTGAAAAGTAAGAAAACGGTTGAGTTCGCACTGTGGCGCCCGAGCACCCCTCATACGGCGCCTAGGCGCCACCCCAACCATGCCTGGGCGCCGTTATGCATGCCTGGGCGCTCTTCAACTTCTTCCCCAAGTCAATTACGTCACCTGGACCGCGCCTGGGCGCCGATTTGCTCACGCTTGGGCGCCGGTGCAACAGTTTTTTTGAAAACTATAAAACCCAGATTTCAGCAATTAGGGGGGTTCAAAAATCTGGGGATTGAAGGACTTTTCTGGGATTTTGAGCCACAATTTCATCAATTCTTGAAGGAGAAGAAGGGGGATTAAGCTAGAGATTGAAGTCCCAAGCTAGGATTCATCATCAACCAAGTCTCAGGGAGTTTTATTTGCTGTCATTACATGTTTATGTTCATAATTATGTATATGATTGTTCTAGATCTACTTGAGCTATTGATAATGAGCTAATTTTGTAGAACTAAGGCCATGTGAAGGCCAAATTTATGAGTCAATATATATGAAGTGATTTTTCCTATTAATTCTCCTATTGCTTTGTGTGTTAATTTTATGTTTTTATTCCAATCATATGCTTGCTATCTTTCCTAATCTAGTCATTCGAGAGAAGATAGGTTAGGGTTCAAGGGAATTAATACATCATTCGAAACAAATGAGGAATTGCCCCTAGAATAGGTAGAGATTCCCGGGTGCGGTTTGCCGGATTTATCCGAGGAAATTCTAAAGCGTAAATGAGTGGCTATTGGTTAGATTCTCGGATAGACATATTTAGAGAACCGTCAATTAATCATAGAATTATTATGAGCCGAGACATCGGGTAATAGTTAATTAAGGAATTTTCACCAAAGCAATAGGAGTCTAATAATTCGAGGAGTAACTCATATATGTTGACAAGTAGATTTGGTTGTAGCATGTGCCTTAGTCATTTTATCATACGTGAGTTTCAGTCTATAACTCGTTTCCTCTTTTGTCCTTCGTTTATTCAATCAATTCTTGCAATTTACTTTATTTGTCTTTTCTTTTATTGAAAATCTAAAGCTAAAATCCAAGTCTCCGTGGTTCAACAATCCGGACTTATTTTGTCCACTTTTATAATTACTAACACGACTAGTACACTTGCTACAAAAGCACGTTAGGTATTAGTGTGTCAGAGACACTTAAGGAATTTTTCCCGAAAATATTAACTTAGATTTCTCATAAGGTTATAAGTTGAGTAGTTAATTTTGTATGCTAAACAATGAATTAAAAAGGTTGAATTTTGGTATGACAAAATTGGTCAGGCTAATATGTACTGGAGGTGAAAAGTTTCATTTCTATATATTGTACTATTATGCTAATTTGAGCTAAGCTCAAGCCAAAAAGAAGTGAATTGTTTAAAAGATCTAGTTTTATTTCGTGACCTTTGACACTTGAGTGACTACATCCTTAGGAGTGTCTCTACACTTAATGCCCCAAAACTTTCTAGTTTGGGAATCATTGATCTAAAGCTTGTTACATGGGTGTCATAGAAATCCTAAGGGAACCAAACATTGCACATTGTCTAGCCTCTGTGAATTTAGTCGAAAGTTTCATGAATTTAAAGTCTAAATTGGATAAAGTGATGAAATTTAAATGGCCATGAGATTTTCTATAATTCTTGTGCTTTGTGTTTGATCAAAAGTTGATAGATATGAGATTAATGTCCAAAATTTGGTAAGGATGCCTCTCGACTATAATGCCTTAGATTTATTTTTCACTACACCCTAGGGAGTCTTTTCAAGTATTGGTGTCACTTGAGCAAATGTAAGTGATATGTATATATATTTGTGAGCTTCAAAAAAAGGTTGATTTTATGCCATTTATTCTTGTTAATTATGTTGAGATGTATTCATTTAGTTGGTATTGAAAATTTGTTAGATTTTGTGGGTATATCACATGCAAACCCTCACGAGACTAAAACTCGTCCTTTGAAGTAACTCAAAGGTTTAAAGGCTCGTTGCACATGCTAAGTGCAATCGTTTACTCCACGAAAGAAATGTTATTCTTTTTCATTTTTGTTTTTGCAATTGTCCCTCTTTGGTTGATGTTTATTGATCATATATCTATGCTTTGTCATTGCTCGAGGACGATCAATGGGTAAGTTTGGGGATGTTGATAGGGTGTGAATTTATATGTTTTAGAACCTCATATTTATGTGATTTATATTGGTTTATGCACGACTTATACCACATATGCATTTAATTTGTGTGCTTATTGAGTAAAGGTGGAAAATCACTGCAATCGAGGAATAATGCACGAAAACACAGAATTTATGTATATTTAGAGGCCGAATTGGAGGACGTTTCCTTCAACAAAGTTGTAGATCTCTGTGTTATATTCACTTGGAAACTTGAATCATCCAGATCGGATGTCCGTGCAGAAAGTTATGAAGGAAACAAGATTACTGCGCTGAAAAGCAAGAAAACGGCTCGGGCACCGAAGATGAGAGAAGAAGGTAGAAGCTACTGTCCAGCACGCCCAGGTGTGACCCTGACATAGGTAAAGATTCCCGAGTGAATTCGTTCGATTTATATCGAGGAAGCTCTAGCTTGTTAATGCATGCTTAATGATTAGATTTCCCGATAGACATACTTAGGAAACCATCATTTAAGTATAGGAGTCTATCATGAGATGTCACTTATTCTTTACTTTAGGAGCTTTCACCATAGCAACATAGGTCTAACGATTCGATAAGATTCAATATAAGGATACGAATCAAATTGAGCCTCGCATGCACCTTAGTCGTCTTTCACACTTGAGGTTTCAATCTATTGCTCCTCCTTACTTTTGTTCTCTACACTTTTATTCCAATTCATCCTTTACTTTAAGCGTTTATTTACAAAGTCTAAAAACTAAAATTCAAGTCCTTGAGATTAGACAACCCGGATTTTTTGTCCATTTATTACCACACACGACTAGTGCACTTGCTACCAAGCACATTAGCTTTTAGCGTGTGACACGCTAAAAGCTAACGTGCTATAATAGCAAGTGCACTAGACGTGTGTGGTAATAAGTGGACAAAAAGTCCGGGTTGTCGAACCACAAGGACTTGAATTCTAGTTAATGATTTTCGATAAAAGATAAGACAATTAAAGTAAAGTGCAAGAAAAAGATTAAACAAACGAAGAACCAAAAAGAAACGTACTATAGATTTAATCTCACGTATGATACAATGACTAAGGCACATGCTACAACCGAATCTACTCGTCAATATATATGAGCTACTCTTCGAATTATTAGACTCCTATTGCTTTGGTGGAAACTCCTAAATTAACTATTACCCGATGTCTCGGCACATAATAATCCTATGATTAATTGACGGTTCTCTAAATATGTCTATCCGAGAATCTAATCAAAAATCACGCATTAACGTTCTAGAGCTTCCCCGAACGAATCCGGCTAACAACACCCGGGAATCTTTACTTATTTCTAGGGCAATCCCTCATTTGTTTCGGATGATGTGTTAATTCTCTTGCACCCTAATCTATTTTCTCTCGAACAACTAGATTAGGCAAGATAGCAAGCATATGGTGATCAAACACATGATTGGAATAAAAGCATAGAATTAACACACAAAGCAATAGGAGAATTAATACAAAGAGCAACTTCACATATATTGATTCCTAAATTTGGCCTTCACATGGCCTTAGTTCTACAATATTAGCCTCTCATCAAAGCCTTAAGAAAATCTAATACAAACATATACATACTCATGGAAATAAACATGTAAATGCAAATAATTAAAACTCCCTCAATTGATTGATGATGGATCTTTGCTCTCTTGATCTTCAATCCTTAGCTCCTCTCTCTTTGTTCCCCTCCAAAAGTGATGAAGAAATGGTGATGAGTGAAAAGTGATGGCCAAAATGCCTCTCTCTCTCTCTTCCTCCAAGATGTCTCGGTCAATTGTGCTCCAAAATCCTTAAGAAGACCACCACCAATCAGCTCCTCATGTGTGCCCCCCCCCCCCCCCTAGTGTGTCCTCCACTACTCTTAAAGTGAGTAGTATAAAATTCCCTAAAGTAGATCTATTAAGAAACATACTTATGACATCCCTCTCATACATGTGATGACCTCTTGGCTTTAAATGTTCCATTCCCCCATCAAATGATGATCGTTTGGCTGAAAGGAATCAAATCTCGGATGTGGCCACGCCTAGGCGCGGGAATTATGGCGCTCGGGCGCCGTCAGCAGAATGTTGGGAGTATTTGCCTCTGTCTGGCGCAGTAATTCTATTTCCTTCATAACTCTCTCCACAAAACTCCAATTTGGATGATTCAAGTCCTCATTTGAAGCTAACACATAGTTCTACAACTTTGTAGAAGGAAACTTCATCCAATTCAGTCTCTAAACATACGGAAATAGCGCTCGAACGTGGAAAGTGGTGTAGATACGGCGCCCGGGCGTGGGCAAGATGGCGCCTAGGCGTAGGGGTGCATAGCAATTTGGCCTAAACTTGTTTTATACGTCATTTTTCATCCCGTTCTTTGATTGTATCCATTTAAGACCTGAAATCACTTAATGCACGAATTAAACGCACATGTGGCAAGAATCAAGCGATAAATGAACCTAAGACATACACGCAAAGGGGCTTAAAAACACGTAAAAATGCCTCTTATCAACACCCCCACACTTATCAATTGATCGTCCTCGAGCAATAAGAGTTTTAAGATAAGGAAACATCATCAATCAAAGAGAGAAACAAAAAGAAAACTACCTAACTCACTTTCGTGGAGTAAACGGTTGCATTTAGCGAATGCAACAAGCCTTTGAACCTTTTAGTTACCTCAAAGGACGAGTTATAGTCTCGTGAGGGTTTGCAGACGATATACCCACAAAATCGAAAGATTTTCAACCCCGATCATTCAACGTAAATTACAATGATTAATAGCACACAATGGTATGAATTCATCTGTTTAAGCTCATATTACAAATATATACACATCACACATTTGCTCATGTTACGCCTTAACATTGAAAAGATCATCCTAAGGGTGTAGTGTAATAAATCTCAAGTATTATAGTCAAGTGGCATTCTTACCACTTTTCAAACATTAACCCCATATTTATCAACTTTTGATTATTCACATGGTACGAGAATTTAATACAACTTCATAGCCACTTAAAAATTCATCACTTCATTCCACTTTCGAATTTATCTTATGCACTTTCAACTCGAAACATTAGAGGCTAGACCATGTGCAATGTTTGATCCTCTTAGGCTTTCTATGACACCCGTGTAACGAGCTTTAGGCCAATAACTCCTAAACCAGATGGCTTTAGGGTATCAAATGTGGAGACACTCCTAAGGGCTTAATCGCTCGAGTGTCAAAGGCCACAAAATCAAACTAGGTCCTTATTCACTTAACACTTGCCTTGGCTTGAGCTTAGCTCAAATTAGCAAAATAGTACAGTATTCTAGGCATGGTGCTCTTCGCCCCCAGTATCTATTAAGCCTGACTTTTTTCAGTCATACCAATGTTCAACCTCTTTTTATTATTATTAAGCACACGAAGTTAACGTTCTCAACTCATAACACATGTGAAAATTCTAAGTTGATATTTCCGGGATCAAGCCTTTAAGTGTTTCAAAATGATTGCCCACTCAACTCCTCTACCTTCGATTTAGGTGCATATGAATCATCTTAAGGTTAATCTAGTCTAGTTAGGATCCCATAAGCAAAGAACGATGTGTATAGCCATTAAAAACCAAATTGATAGAGAAAACATACCATGTATTCAAATTAACCATACTCAATGCCTCAAGTGAAGGGTTGAAATTCTATCCAAAAAAAAAAAAAAATTAAAATTGCACACATTTCACATGTAGAGGTACAGCACCCCCCAAACTTGGACCGAAATATGTAAAACATGAATCAACATGACTATAATGGATCTAGTATACCCCCCCACACTTATTATGAACATTGTCCCCAATGTTTGAAAAAGAGAAGGGCAAGGTACACGTCACCATAGGGAAGCTGAAAAGCAAACTCGAGTCCACTGAAGGCAAACAAGTCCAAGGATGGCAATCACTGTGTCGATCACTACATAGGTAAACAAATGCTAGCCATACAGAGCATCAAACATTGGATAGAATAGAATAAAACAAAACGAGACAAACAAAAATGAGAAACATGCATGGAAAGAAAACATCAAGCATCCAAACATAAAACATAAAATATCCAACAATCCAACAAAAGATATCCAAAAACAAAAAGAAACATGCATGGAAATAAAACAAGATAAGCCTAATCGGTGGTGCCAAAACGGTCAATGTAATCCTCATCCTCTCCGCCGAGATCATCCAAATCAATCAACGGGCTACCCTCATCATTATGAGCCTCATCATCACCTCCTTCAGGAACGAGAGCACCTGACTCGTGCATATCTGCGGGCTGCTGAGGCGGGGGGTGCGGGTAAGGTGGAGGAGCAGAATAATCAAACGGCCCCCAACCGACAAACGCATCATGCTCTACAAAAAGCTGACGGAAATAAGCACAAGTGTCGGACATGACCACCCTCATCTCATCTCGCAACTCATCCCTCAATTCATCCTTTAATTGTCTAATGGCGGCGGCATCCATAGGTGGAAACTGTGGGGAGCTAGTAGAACGGGATGAAGACGGGCGAGGCCTCTTGGAAGTAGTTGGTGGTGGAGGAGCCTGGGAGTCGTCATCTACCATGGTGAGATAAGAACCAGGAAGCTCAGTACGCTCCAAAGGAAATGTGGGAACCTTAGCCGCCTTGCATAAAGCTGTGATCAGTGACGGGAGAATGATGGGAATCTTCCGAGTGGGACCTTCTCCCTTTTGCTTAGCCAATTCTTTGTTAATCAACGGCCCTAACTCATTTTTCAACTTCCTAAAGTGGTCCGTCAAAGACTTGTGGGTTACCCGGGCAAAGTCCACAGCTTTCTTGGACATAATAGCGTAGATGAGGGTGGCCCGTTCCTTGTTTGCCTCTGATCGATTGGTACTCGGTATTAAATTGAATCGGATGAAGTCAAGCCAGAAAGCAGCCTCGGGTAATAGAGCCCTACGGGGGACATGAGCTTCTCCGGGTACCCATTCCCACCCTTCTCGGCCAATAACCCGCAAAATATCCGACAGGCTAACTCGGAGGCGCCCTGCATTGTAAAGAGTGGTGAACTCGCATGTCTGAGGGGTCGGGGTGCCTATGCTCTCCCTAATCTGTCTCAACTCATAATTGACATGTTTGCCCCGGACCAAAAGGGTAGTCCCCAGCCATCCTCATGTCTCAATCTCATCATAAACCCCGGAGCTGAAGAATTCCAGGACCCAAGGAAGATGAATGGCCTCGGGCTTTTGACAGAAAAACTGTAAGCGATGAAACTGTATCAATTCGTGCACAGAGGGCTGTCCCCGGGTGGTTAAATAGTGCTCCTTAATAAGGGTGCGGGGGGTGCTCAAACTCTGACACATAATTTGGACTTGGGGGTTTTCAAAACGGGTATTATCGGGAGTCTCGGGCTCATTAGAGGAACCCTCACCCACTTTTTTCTTACCCTTGGACGGTCTGTTGGTAGTTCTCGTCATTTGCAACAACAATGATCAACTTCTCAACTACTCAAATCAACCCAAATGCAACCAACCAAAAACAACAATCGTCAACGCCCAACAACACACCAAAATCAGAGAGCAACCCACAATCTAGCAACAATCCACGGATTTAACCGATTCCTCAATTCTTTAAGCAATAATCCACAATTTAATCAACAAAATAGCATCCAATTTCAACACAACAACCCACAAATTCAATTTCAACCCACAAATTGATAACAATAGATTATCCAATTCAACAACAACAACCCTCAATTTTTTTTTTATTACGATCCACAAATTCAATAGAAGTCCTAAAAAAAAAATTCAATCCACAATCGGACGAAGCCCCAAATAATCCTCAAAATATAATGTAAGGCACCTACTCGTCGTCTATGAATCGGAAATGGAAGAAGGGTAAAGCCAAAACTCACCTTTTTCCCCAAAATTTTCGCACCGAGTTGGATGTGAAGGAGGGGTCACTGTGCAGCGAGTGATGTTGATGGAAAGTGGCGGTGAAACATGGTGGAGATGGCCGGAAAAGGTGAGAGTGTCGCTGGAAATCGCTTGGGAGAGGAGTTGTGAAGAGTTTGTGAAGAATTTTGACCGTTTGACCCACAAATTTGTTTAATTCAGAAACGGGCGCCTAGGCGCGCGACACAGCGTACCTGGAATTTTTTACTTGTAATGCCCGCGCCTAGGCGGGCGTTGTTTCGGCGCTTGGGCGCCCCTTTCAGAACCGGGCGCCTAGGCGCCTGTTTTCTCGGCGCTTGGGCGCCCCTTTCAGAATCGGGCGCCTAGGCGCCTGTTTTCTCGGCGCTTGGGCGCCCCTTTCAGAATCGGGCGCCTAGGCGCCTGTTTTCTCGGCGCTTGGGCGCCCCGTTCGGAAATATTTTGTAAAGAATTTCATTTCCTGTTTCAAAAGGGAAGAGACAAAACACTTAAAACACAAACTAACAAAGATGTAAGACTAGAAAATAAAGCAACAAACGGGATAATAAAAGAAAAGGAAACGGAAAGAAAACATGGGTTGCCTCCCAAGAAGCGCTAGTTTAGAGTCATTAGCTCGACTGAAAGCGAAGAATCACGAAGGGTCCGCGAGGATGAAGGACTCTTTGTCTCTTGGTCCATCCATCCCTAAGTAAGGTTTTAGACGTTGAGCGTTGACCAAGAAAGTATGTCCTTTATCTGTTGTAAGCTTGACGGCGCCGGATGGATAGACCTGGGAAATCAAAAATGGGCCCGACCATCGAGACTTAAGCTTCCCGGGGAAGAGTCGGAGTCGAGAGTTGTATAGCAACACCCGCTCTCCCTTGTGGAATTCCCGGGGGAGAATATGTTTGTCATGCCACATTTTGGTCCACTCCTTATAGAGTTTTGCGTTCTCATAGGCAAGATGACGCCATTCTTCGAGCTCGTTGAGTTGTAGCAAACGTTGTGTACCTACACTTTGAGAGTCAAAATTTAGAAACTTAATGGCCCAATAAGCACGATGCTCGAGTTCAACGGGCAAGTGACATGTTTTGCCAAAAACAAGACGATACGGGGACATGCCAATTGGGGTTTTATAGGCGGTCCGATAAGCCCAAAGAGCATCATCCAATTTAAGGGACCAATCCTTTCTTGATGCGTTGACAGTTTTTTCTAAAATACGCTTAATCTCCCTATTCGAGACCTCCACTTGGCCACTAGTTTGTGGGTGGTATGGGGTCGAAATTTTATGCTTCACCCCGTACTTGGTCAATAAAAGTTCAAACTGCCTGTTGCAGAAGTGGGTGCCCCCGTCACTAATGATGGCTCGGGGAGTTCCAAATCGAGTAAAAATATGCTTCTTCAGAAAACGAGTGACAACCCGAGCATCATTAGTAGGCAAGGCCACGGCTTCCACCCATTTGGAGACATAGTCTACCGCAACAAGGATATATTTATTTGAACAAGAACTGGGGAAAGGGCCCATGAAATCCACACCCCATACATCAAACAACTCACACTCTAACATGCTATTTAAGGGCGTTTCATGATGTTTAGAGATGTTCCCCATTCGTTGACAGCGATCACAAGATTTGACATAATGATGTGCATCTTTAACAAGAGTAGGCCAGAAGAAACCTGATTGGAGGATCTTAGCTACCGTTTTGGAAGGCCCAAAATGGCCACCTACCGCCATATCATGACAATGAGATAGGATAGCATGCACGTCCGTTTCGGGTATGCAACGTCGAATTAAACCATCTGCACAAACTTTGAATAAAAAGGGTTCGTCCCAAAGATATTGCTTTACATCAGATAGAAATTTCTTCTTTTGATGAAAAGTGATATCCGGGGGAAGACGGCCCGTAACAATGTAATTGGCAAAGTTAGCATACCAAGGTGAAATTTTTTCAGAAATAGCAAGGAGGTGTTCATCCGGGAATTCCTCACGAATTGGTGTCTCATCTAACGGATCATTCACTAGCTCTAATCGTGAGAGGTGGTCGGCTACTACATTTTCGGTGCCTTTCTTGTCTTTTATCTCTAAATCAAATTCTTGGAGTAACAAAATCCACCTAAGAAGTCTTGGTTTAGCATCTTTCTTGGCAAGCAAATATTTTAAAGCCGAATGATCGGTGTAAACTATCACTTTGTTTAGCACGAGGTAAGAGTGGAATTTATCGAATGCAAAGACTATGGCGAGTAATTCTTTTTCCGTGGTGGCATAATTCAATTGTGCATCGTTAAGAGTTTTACTAGCATAGTAAATGGTTCGAAATACCTTTTCTTCCTTTGGCCAAGGACCGCTCCAACCGCGGTGTCACTCGCATCACACATCAATTCGAATGGTAAGCTCCAATCGGGGGATGACATGATAGGGGCGGAAACTAAGCGTTCCTTCAAATCAAGAAAGGCCTGCATACAAGAAGAATTGAAATCAAAAGGTGCATCTTTAACAAGCAAATTAGACAACGGTTTCGCAATTTTAGAGAAATTCAAGATGAATCGCCTATAGAAACCAGCATGCCCGAGAAAACTCCTAACAGCTTTTACCGATGTGGGCGGGGGAAGTTTTTCAATGACCTCAATCTTGGCTTGGTCCACTTCGATCCCTTTTTGAGAGATCTTGTGGCCAAGTACAATCCCCTCCCGGACCATTAAATGGCATTTTTCCCAATTCAAAACAAGGTTGGTTTCTTCACAACGTTTAAGCACAACATTTAGATGAGCAAGACAAATATCAAAAGTTGTTCCGAAAATAGAAAAGTCATCCATAAAAATTTCAAGGAAATCTTCAACCATATCATGAAAAATAGCCATCATGCATCTTTGAAAAGTGGCCGGGGCATTACACAAGCCAAATGGCATCCTTCTATAAGCAAATGTGCCATAAGGACAAGTGAAAGTGGTTTTCTCTTGGTCCTCAGGATCTATGGCAATTTGATTATAGCCGGAGTAACCATCTAGAAAACAATAGAAATCATGCCCGGCTAATCGTTCAAGCATTTGGTCAATAAAGGGGAGGGGGAAATGATCCTTACGTGTGGCATCATTCAACTTACGGTAATCTATACATACACGCCACCCACTAATTATACGAGTTGGGATAAGCTCATTATTCGCATTCTCAATTACCGTTATCCCCCCTTTCTTAGGCACCACTTGGGTAGGGCTCACCCACGCACTATCAGAAATAGGATAGATTATACCTGAGTCGAGCAGTTTAATCACTTCCTTCTTTACTACCTCTTGGATTTGTGGGTTTGATCTCCTTTGGGGTTGGCGTGTAGGCTTGGTGGAGTCCTCCATAAGTATTTTGTGCATACATATCGCTGGACTAATGCCTTTGATGTCCGCAAGTTTCCACCCAAAAGCCCGTTTGTGAGATCTCAACACCGTCATTAATTGCTCTTCTTGTGATCCTGAAAGAGATGAGGAAATGATCAATGGGAGTGTTTCGTCGTCGTTCAAGTACACATATTTAAGGTGGGAGGGGAGGGGTTTGAGTTCGAGAGAGGGGGGTTCTTCAATAGATGGGCGAGGTGATCCTGACAATGATCTATCAACTTTGATGAATCCTCCCGAATGAGAGGAAGATTTGTACTCCAAGCTTAGAACCTTTTCCACTAGATCATCTTTCTCCGAGTCCACTTGCATGGATTTCATAAGATTCTGTTCGAGAGAATTTTCAATTGTATTGTCCTGTAAATACTCAACAATCAAATGGTCAAATGTATCAATTCGATAACACGAGTCATGATCAATAGGATGTTTAAGGACTTTGTAAACATCAAAGGTAACTTTGTCATCGCCCACATTCAAGGTAAGCTTACCATTAGCAATGTCAATTACCGCCTTACCCGTGGCTAGGAATGGTCTCCCTAGGATTAATGGTACCTCCACATCTTCTTCCATGTCGAGTACTACGAAATCAACGGGAAAATAAAACTTGTCGACTTGGACAATAACGTCTTCGATTATCCCTTTGGGCCTCTTGATCGATCGGTCGGCTAGTTGAAGGCTCATTGAGGTCGGCTTGGGATTTCCAAGGCCTAGCTTTTTAAACAGTGAGTATGGAAGAAGATTGATGCTGGCCCCCGAGTCACATAACACCTTCTTGAATGATAGGGATCCAATTGTGCATGGGATTGTGAGACTCCCGGGATCTTGGAGCTTAGTTGGCAATTTATTGAGTAATACGGCGGAGCATTCTTCCGTGAGGCACACCGTCTCATTCTCTTCCCACTTCTGCTTGTTGGAGAGTATGTCCTTGAAGAACTTCACATAATTCGGCATTTGGAGAATGGCGTCAATAAACGGAATATTAATTCTCACTTCCTGAAGGATTGCCAAAATTCGAAGAAAGCTCGGATCCATCTCCTTTTTCTTCTTTTTGTGAGCATTTGGGAAGGGGAGACGAACTTCGATAGGGGGAGAAAGCGTTGGATTAGACGGATGAAAACCCACAGAAACAGTAGGCGGCGCCTGGGCGCGTATATCGGCGCCTAGGCGCGGATCTGTTGGCGCCTGGGCGTGCATTTCTGGGCGCTCGGGCGCGGGATGCAGAACATATGCATCTGGCAGGTTTGTGGGTGGCGCCTGGGCGCGTATATTGGCGCCTAGGCGCGTATCTGTAGGCGCCTGGGCGTGCAGGTCGTGGCGCTCGGGCGCGGGAAACAGAGAATTTTGTCCAGAACAGGGTAGATCAGGCGCCTGGGCGTGCATGTCAGGGCGCTCGGGCGCGGATGTACTGGCAGTGTCATTCTCCAATTGTTTGCCACTTCTCAAGGCTATGGTATTGCATTGGGCCTTCGGATTCTTTTTCGTGTCGCTTGGGAGAGTCCCCAGGGCTCTACCGTTAACCGCATTAGAAAGTTGCCCTACTTGTGTTCGCAAATCCTTCATCTCCATACACATATCCTTTATCATACCCCGAAGTTCGTTGAAAGATGTATCGGACTTTTTCATGTGAGCGTCTAGTTTCTCATCGATTGTGGGAGGTCGCATTTGCACTTGACCTTGACCTTGTCCATTGAAATTGCCTTGCCTCGGGGGTGGGTTATTGAAGGGTGGTCGTGGAGCTTGATAGATCCCCGGTTGATAGATCCCCGGTTGTGCGTTCTGTGCGGGGTTGGGCCTTTTTGGAAAATTCTCGGGTATATGAAAGTTCACCCGAGGTTTATTTTGATTCCCCACATAATTAACATTGCCAACCTCCGGTTCCAAGACTACTACTTCCTCAACTACTTCCTCAATACAAGCAACCTTTTTAGAGGATGAGGCCTCTTCATCGTCGGGGTAAAGCTCGTCTTCTCGGGCCAACTGTTCGACTTTGTCCCATACACTTTGACAGTCTAACCCAAGGAGATCTCCTCCCGCACCCGCGTTGAGTCTATGCCGAATACGTGACCTAACCCCATCATAGAAATGGAGTACTTGTTCATTCAACCCAAAATTATGATCGGGACATTTACGGAGCATGCCCTTATATCTAGCCCAAGCCTCGGCTAAAGATTCATTGCTCCTTTGCCTAAACCCTTTTATATTACTCCGTAGCTCATTGATTTTGAGGGTGGAAAGAATTTATTTAAAAAGGCATCGACCAACTCACTCCATGTTGTAATAGATTGTGGAGGTAAGGATTTGTACCATGTTGTCGCCCTATCCTTCAATGAGAAATGGAAGACTCTTAGACGAATCGCATCAAGATCTCGTGGGTGATATTGAATGGTCACAAGAGCCTCATCTATGGTTTCCAAATGAGCGTGTGGTGATTCGTGCGGTTCTCCATAGAAAGGATCTCCTTGCACCATATTAAAAATGTGAGCCGGAATGTGGTAGTTTGGTGTGAAGAAATTAGGCACGACTACGGGCCCCGGAATGGTATGGACCCTAGGTGGTAAGCTACCCCGAACCGACGGGAGTTGTGGAGGAGGTACCGCTTGCATGGCTTGTAGAACACCTTGTAACCACTCCCTAGTTTCCGGTGAGTTCATGTCCGGGAAATTTCCATTTGGGTTTTGGTTGAGATTATTGGCCATTTCTCTTGCTCGCCTACTAGTCCTAAGAACTCGTTCAATTTCGGGCTCCAACTCGTATAGAGGCTTGTTTGAGGAGCGGGTCATGCACCTCAAGAACCTAACAATTAAATACAAGAACAAAATTAGACTAATCACGAAAATAAAAGAAAATCAAGAAATAAACGAAAACTAAGAATTATAAAAAATGTAAACGAAAATAAAAAAACTAAATAAACAAGTCCCCGCAACGGCGCCAAAAACTTGACACGCTAAAAGCTAACGTGCTATATAGCAAGTGCACTAGACGTGTGTAGTAATAAGTGGACAAAAAGTCCGGGTTGTCGAACCACAAGGACTTGAATTCTAGTTAATGATTTTCGATAAAAGATAAGACAATTAAAGTAAAGTGCAAGAAAAAGATTAAACAAACGAAGAACCAAAAAGAAACGTACTATAGATTTAATCTCACGTATGATACAATGACTAAGGCACATGCTACAACCGAATCTACTCGTCAATATATATGAGCTACACTTCGAATTATTAGACTCCTATTGCTTTGGTGGAAACTCCTAAATTAACTATTACCCGATGTCTCGGCACATAATAATCCTATGATTAATTGACGGTTCTCTAAATATGTCTATCCGAGAATCTAATCAAAAATCACACATTAACGTTCTAGAGCTTCCCCGAACGAATCCGGCTAACAACACCCGGGAATCTTTACCTATTTCTAGGGCAATCCCTCATTTGTTTCGGATGATGTGTTAATTCTCTTGCACCCTAATCTATTTTCTCTCGAACAACTAGATTAGGCAAGATAGCAAGCATATGGTGATCAAACACATGATTGGAATAAAAGCATAGAATTAACACACAAAGCAATAGGAGAATTAATACAAAGAGCAACTTCACATATATTGATTCATAAATTTGGCCTTCACATGGCCTTAGTTCTACAATATTAGCCTCTCATCAAAGCCTTAAGAAAATCTAATACAAACATATACATACTCATGGAAATAAACATGTAAATGCAAATAATTAAAACTCCCTCAATTGATTGATGATGGATCTTTGCTCTCTTGATCTTCAATCCTTAGCTCCTCTCTCTTTGTTCCCCTCCAAAAGTGATGAAGAAATGGTGATGAGTGAAAAGTGATGGCCAAAATGCCTCTCTCTCTCTCTCTTCCTCCAAGATGTCTCGGTCAATTGTGCTCCAAAATCCTTAAGAAGACCACCACCAATCAGCTCCTCATGTGTGCCCCCCCCTAGTGTGTCCTCCACTACTCTTAAAGTGAGTAGTATAAAATTCCCTAAAGTAGATCTATTAAGAAACATACTTATGACATCCCTCTCATACATGTGATGACCTCTTGGCTTTAAATGTTCCATTCCCCCATCAAATGATGATCTTTTGGCTGAAAGGAATCAAATCTCGGATGTGGCCACGCCTAGGCGCGGGAATTATGGCGCTCGGGCGCCGTCAGCAGAATGTTGGGAGTATTTGCCTCTGTCTGGCGCAGTAATTGTATTTCCTTCATAACTCTCTCCACAAAACTCCGATTTGGATGATTCAAGTCCTCATTTGAAGCTAACACATAGTTCTACAACTGTGTAGAAGGAAACTGCATCCAATTCGGTCTCTAAACATACGGAAATAGCGCTCGAACGTGGAAAGTGGTGTAGATACGGCGCCCGGGCGTGGGCAAGATGGCGCCTAGGCGTAGGGGTGCATAGCAATTTGGCCTAAACTTGTTTTATACGTCATTTTTCATCCCGTTCTTTGATTGTATCCATTTAAGACCTGAAATCACTTAATGCACGAATTAAACGCACATGTGGCAAGAATCAAGCGATAAATGAACCTAAGACATACACGCAAAGGGGCTTAAAAACACGTAAAAATGCCTCTTATCTGCGTGTCAAGTTTTTGTGGTTTATGTATGAATGCCTTGTTCGTTCTCCAATTCACTCTAGGGTATCGCTTCAACTTTTGGCCATTGGTAGTGATGATTGGCCTATCATTTGTGCTACATACCGTAGGTTGGGACCAAGCAATCATCCACTCGCGAATTTTTGTATGGTCCCTCAACACCTCAATTACTCTTTCTTCCCCATGCGTCGGGTGATGGTGTAAACTTTTCTCCAAGCTAGAGATCACAATATCTTATTTTTCTTCACCCATCATTTTGACATATGCGGAATCCACGATGTAGGGATGTAGAGGATGATTGGTTCATTTTTCCTGAAAGTGCTCAACACTAAAATGATCAAATGCATCAATGTGTAAAGATAATGTAGAATCAACTGGATGCTTAAAAACCTCATAGTTATCACAAATAACCATGTCATCTCTTACACTAGAGGACAACTTACAATCATGGGCATTAATTGCCTCTTTACCCGTGGAGAGGGGAGAAGATACCAAGGAAGCTTCTGGTAAAGACTCGAATGTCCTTTCCTTCAACTTCGGCTTCTTTGATAGCAATTCTTTAAGAAAAATGGGGTCTGGTATCGCTAAAGAAGGAATAGGAGTGGATTTCTCATAGTTTGGAGATTCTGCCTCGGACTCTTGAATGATAGGTGTGCGACGCTGAGGCAATGACACCTTAATAGAAATCGTCTCATTTTTTATTTCCTCAATGATCATTAGAGCCTCCTTAATCGGTCCTTCATACAAAGCATCAATGGCTTTGTGTACCAATTTCATATTTTCCGGCTGATCCAAATCATCTAGTGTGAGTTGTAAGCTGTGTATGAGTTGTCGAACCCATTCTCGTTCTTCCAGAGTTGGAGACAAATGATATCTCGCCTTTATGGTGTGAACCCTCGTTGGTAGACTATCCCGAACCGATGGAAGTTGTTGAGGAGGAGGCGGTTGCATGGCTTGGAGTAGATTTTGCAACCATTCCCTATTTTCCGGGATATTCATATCGGGAAAGTTCCCATTCGGATTCGGATTCGGATTGAAATTGTTGGCCATTTCTCAAGCTCATCTATTAGCCCAAAGAACAAGCTCTATCTCGGGCTCCCAATCGTATAGGGGCTCGTCGGAGGAACGGGTCATGCACCACAAGCCAAACCTATCAATTAAGCACAAGAAACAAAATTAGACAAATACGAACATAAGAAAAGCAAGAAATAAACAACAAAGAATAATGAAACGTAAATGGAAATCAAAAACTAAAAATAAACAAGTCCCAGGCAACGGCGCCAAAAACTTGACACGCTAATACCTAACTTGTTTTTATAGCAAGTGCACTAGTCGTGTGTAGTGATAGATGGACAAAAAGTCCGGGTTGTCGAACCTCAAGGACTTGAATTTTAGTTTAAGATTCGTAATGAAATAAACAATTAAAGTAAAGGTATATTGAAGGTAAAACGCGTAGGAGAAGAATGAAGACACACGAAGGATTGAAGATCAATTATAAAGGGAGACTAAGGCACATGCTAGGTCCAAATTGCTCAATTATACTTATAAAAGTTCTCGTTGAAGGTTACGCTTATGTTGTTATGGTGAAAGCTCCTAGGGTAAAGGATAACCGATGTCTCGTGCTAAACTCCTATGCTAGAATGACGATTTCCTAAGTACATCTACCCGGAAATCTAATCACCAAACACGCATTAATGCACTAGAGCTCACTCGATTTAGATCGAACGACTTCACACCGGAATCTTTACCTATGTCTAGGGCAATTCCTCATTGGTTGTGGGTTATGGTGTGAATTTCTTACATCCTCAGCCAATTTTCTCTCGAAATATTCACCTAGGCATAAGATTCTAACATATGGTGATCAAGCATATGTCAAACAAGCAAAAACATAAATTCACACCACATAACAACATAAGAATCACTTCAACAATCCTCTATTATAAGCATAAATCACAATTTGGCCTTACATGGCACAAAAGACATAGATAGATTCATATACATATTCATGGACAATAATGAAAAGAGAAAGCTATTAAAACTCCCTATGTTGAATTGATGATGGATCTTCACTTCAATCTTCAATTCCCAAGCTAACATTCCTTCTTGATCTCTTCCAATTGATGAGAAAGTGGCCCAAAAAGCCATAAAATCACCTTGAATCCCCCGGAGTTTGAACCCCTTCTAATTGTTGAAATCTGGGTTTTATAGTTTTCAAAAAACTGTTGCACCGGCGCCCAAGCGTGAGCAAATTGGCGCCCAGGCGCGGTCCAGGTGACGTAATTGTTTTGGGGAAGAAGTTGATGGGCGCCCAGGCATGCATAACGGTGCCTAGGCGCGGTTGGGGTGGCGCCCGGGTGCCACAGTGCGAACTCCGCCGTTTTCTTACATTTCAGCGCAGCAATATTGTTTCCTTCATAACTTTCTCCACGGACCTCCGATTTGAGTGATTCAAGTCATCCCGTGAAGACAAGACATAGAACTACAACGTTGTAGAAGAAAATGTTCTCAAACTCGATCTTGAAACATACAAAAATGGCGCTCAACCTTGGAAGATGTGGCAGATATCGCGCCCAGGCATAGTAAAATAGCGCCTAGGCGCAATTATGCGTAACTTCAGCCTATTTCTGGCTTGTTCGGGCGCCCAGGCGTGATTATGGTTGCGCTTGGGCGTGGAGGTGCGAACATCTTGACCTGAACTTGTTTTATATGTCATTTTTCCGCCCTTTCTTCATTTACATCCATTTACAACCTGAAATCACTTCACACACGGATTAAACGCAAATGTGGCAAGAATCAAGTGATAAATGAACCTAAAACATAAACACAATGGGCTTAAAAATCACTACAACAGAAATCCTCTATGGGGACACAGAAAAGTGCCCCAATATGGTACCTATTGGGGCGCTTTTAGTTTTCGGGGCACTTAGCGTAAGTGCTGCGTAGTTTGGCGTCGCATAAACCTTTGGGACATTTAAAGCGCCCCAAAATGATGATCTATCGGGACACATATATGTGTCCCGATAAGGCCTTTTTGGGACACTTATTTGTGTCCCCTATACTAAATTCGAATTTGCATAATAAATTATTTCGAGGCACTTATAGGTATCTTAAAAAGTAAAGAGACACTTATTTGTGTCCTATAAAAAAGTCTTCAGCAGACTATATTAGGACACATAAAAGTGTCATTGTAGTTTGGGATGAATGTAAATGCCCATAAGAGACTAAAAATAAACCAATCTATTACTTTTGGAGACACTTATTTATGCTTAAGCAGGGCCTGTGTCCCTAAAATTTGATTTGAGGACACATAAAATGATAATTATCAAACATCCTGTAAATGATAGTTACCAACCATTCAATTTACTCATATATTTAAACATCAATATCTCCAAAGTTAATATAGACATGGAATTCATTGAATTTGCAATATTTCATTCATCAAATTCATATTCCATTTACAAAAGATAAGAACCCCTATCAACAAAACGACGAGAAATATTCTTCGTAACAACAAAAATATCAAAAGTACCCAAAAAATGGAAGTTCTTTGTAAAATAAGTACTAGAGTTGATGTTTCAAACCACATAAGTTTCCAACAAAAACGTCCAAAATTGCATCAATGCCATTTTTTCCCAAACAATTTGCACATAAGAAGATATAATATTCACAATGAAGTCCAAGTGACAAGGGCAATGAAATATATGATAACACTTGGTGATTGAAAGAAGCTCATCCCTTGGTGACATATTTTTAATTGCATGTGGGTTGATAAAAATAAGAATCATACATATATGACAGTGAAAAAGCCTACAATTATTTATGTTTTATGGTTGAAAAAAAGAAAGAAACATTACCAATTTTTGGTTATTTTTCTAGATCAGTATGAAAAACGTCCAACATTACATCAATCTTCATTTTCATCCAAAGCAACCTACAATAAGAATACATCACATTCAGAAATGAAATTGAAAGTGGCCAAATAGTCTAGAAGCAACTATTTATATAAATAGCAAACATTTGTGACACATTAAGAAAATATAACTAACTAACATTTATTCTTGAATGCTATATTCATGTGCATTGGAAAATGATTATCGCATACTCCTAATAACAAAGCTTTTCCTTTAGAAACAAAAATCAGTTGTCAAGATTTATAACTGTCCTTTTCTTCAATATATTCCAAAATGCTAAAAATTTAATCAATCAGATAAGAAAACATCCAAGTATAATCAGACCATTAGCTGTAGATAGAAAGATCCAAAAGTATGCTCAAATTACGTTGATTCAAACTTCCTTTATGCATAAATTCATTTTATATTGAGTGTTTTTATGTTATTGTCCTTAAATGGTGATATATGACTATAAGTCAAGAAAACACTTAATTTAGATGGCATATAACAGCTCAAAATAATTAAAATCAAGAAGTAAAAAGATGACCTGCTTGTTTTTCAGCTTCAGCATGTCTAGTGACGCAACCTCTTGATAGTTGGGGAGGTTTCTTAAGTACCTCGAATCTATTATGCTAGCTACGAGGTCTAATTATAGGAGGCATATGAAGCAATAAATCAGTTTAAGATTAAATTTGAATATCAATTATAAGATAACAAGTATCATCGAGAACGGAAGTATTATGTGGAGTTATTTACCAAATTGCATCATATACTAAGCTAACACACAATAAGAAAGATGTGAATACAGACCAAGAGGTTGTGGGTTCGACTCCCACTGATGTATGTGGGTGTTTTCTCTACTTATTTGGTAGTTAGTTTGTAATAGTTTATAGCTTATGATAGTATTTGCTGATGATGCTTGCTTGTAATAGATTCTCTTGTTGCCGATGTATTATGATGTTGTAATCGCTCCTTTCAAAAAAAAAAAAAAAAAGATCAACTTAAAGATTTTAACATGACACATTTTTAAGAAGCATAAAATTTAATTCCAGTAAACAAGCCGGATGATTGGAGAAATAAATAAAAGAATGTAATTACCTTGAGCTAATAAGAGGTTGCACTCTAGAAAGTGTACTTGGTGTACATTATGGCAGTAGTATCAATGTTCCCTAAATACACAAAAAAAAGAACACATTAGAAATTTTAAAATAAACTAGTAAACTATATAGCTCGCTTAATAAAAATTTATGAAAAGTAGATTCCTGAAAAATTCAGTTACAAATAAGAATACAATCACTAAATTGAAAAATCTTTCTTAATTATTCATTATAATTTTGATTTGTCAAAAATTGTAAGAATAAAAGATGTTATTAGTTACCAATCCTCAATACTATTACAAATTAAAAATGTCCATTAGAAATAAGTTCCATACACACTCATAGAAAAACAGGAAATGAAAGAAAGAGAAATTTTAGTCTCTAAACTCTACTGGAGAAACAGGTGATAACATATAACAAAGTAAATCATTGTTAAAGTTAGTAAATCAAACAAGTTAATGCAAAAACAAAAAAAAGCAGGTAAAAAAAAAGGCAATTCATCAAAATCTATTATTTGTTATGGTGAGTGATCTGCTAGTTAAATCTGTAAAATCCAAGTCGATTATTCACATTAAAACTATATAAATGCATATGGAAGAAGTACATTGGGATACAATAATAAATAGTTTGAGGTGTAAAACATGATGCAATTGAAAACGGTGGAATTATGGACCCAAGCAGAGACATGGAAATATATATGCTCTTGGGTGTTGAGAAATTATCAAGTTTGTATGACTTGGCTCCAACATCTCCAAGAATATTTGGATTTCCTATCATTCTACACTTCAAACAAAAAGAAAACTCCAAAATTCTTTGACCCCACCCTTGATGATTCCTATCATCTAGCAAAAGAAAATCCATGTTTTCCCCTAAAAAATTCATTGATATCTTCTAATGGCATGCAACTTCCAACAACAAAAGATCTCTTGCAAATGTTAAAGAGTCATAAATGCAGAAACTCTATTTAACCATAAAAATAAATAAAAAAATTTATAGGAGAAAGCTTGAAAGCTACTTGACCACCAAGGCTAAATCCTCTGTTTCTTTTCATTGACTACTGTGTCCCTCTCAAGCTTCTATGAAAATTGATTAAATATCATCCACATTTTCGACCACCAAGCTGAATGGTGTCTTTAGTTACAAAAAAAAAAAAAAAAAACCTGTCACCACAAGTAAAGGGCCAGCCTGGATGTGTAGATCGCATAATCTAAACGGAATATTTGCATGTGCATGTCTGAGTGCATACATAGAAAGCTGATTATGGTCATAGAAGAAGAGATCATTTATAGAATAGATCTAGTGAAATTCATTGTGTCGCCATAAAAAGAAAGACAGGTAAGAAGTTCCTATAAGGAAGCTTTATCGTGCATGGTAGGAATTAACCTATTTTATACGAAACTATAAACCAACGAGCAATCTCCTTCTCGAAACACGATAATCATTACATGTAAATACAGTTTGGTAAACAACGAGACTTCGACCAATTATGCTCTTCTCTGCCATTATGCTATTACTCCTTTTGCCTCTCTTACCTTAAAAGACAATCGACTCGAAACAAAAAATGAGGAAATCTCTTTTGCAGAATCACTTTTTCTGTAACACAGAGTCAGACAGTAAGAACTCCAGTCTCCAGCATCACCTTTTCTATCCAATTCTACTCCCAATTACCCAATCAAAAGTTAGCAAATGATCAAAGGAAATAAATAAGCACTTCAAGTCATACATGATTACAGTAATCTTCTTTTTCCTAAGATCCTACATAATCAAGAACCTAATAATCTTTAAGAATCCAATATATATCACATCAACCAACGGATTTCATGCTTAATCGCAAAACAAGAGCAAGAAATCACAAATTTCAGATCATAGGCAAAAGAAAACACACCAGATCAAGCTCAACTAAATTACATACAAAAGGAATCTTTAACCAACAAAACACCATCCACAAGCAAGTCCAGAAAACACTCAAAAGGCAAATTAAAAACACAAATATCCGAAATTAACAAGAAAAAAGCAGTAAAGTAAAGAGAGATAGAAAAGTACATACAAGGAAAATAGAGCTTATTAGAAGGATCAAGCTTCAAATGACGGCGCGTGGGGAGCAGAGATCTAGCAACCGACGTGAAGGATTTTCCAGGGTGTCCTTGAGCGGCCGATCCTTCCACCTGAGACTGAATTATTGTTTCCATGACCGTAATTCTGCTGATAATGAGCGAAAGTTGAGGAAGAAGAAGTTGCAGACTGCGAATTATGGAATGGAAGCTTGAACAGCCCCCAAACTTTGTCGTCGGATTTGTCTTCGACCATGGCCATGCTCGCCTAAATTATAAATCGTCGCCGGAGCTCCAAAGGACGCCGCTTTGGTTTGGATTTGTGCTTTAGAGAGTGCGACTTTTGAAAAGTTCTTCGTTGGTGCTTTGTGGACAGGGAACATTGAAAATTCTCCATAAACTTGTGTTTTTGTAACTGATAACTCTTTTAAACCACAAATATTTCATTATAGAAAAGAAAAAAAGGCAAATAGAGATGGATTGTAGAAGGATTTTCATATTCTTATTAAACCCTAGGTTTCAATTGAAAAATAGAATTTGGGGAAGAAGGAGAGTGATTCGACGAGAGAGAGAGAGAGAGAGATGGAGAGAGAATTACCAGAGTATAATAGGAGATGAAGATTTGTTTGTCTTCCTTGAGGGAGATGAATGTCGTCCTGCTAGAGAGAAAGAGAAAGACGTATACCCAGTTGAGTGAGTAAAGGAACGAGGGAGAAGCAAGGAGGGAAAACAGGAGGAGAAAATAATTAAAAGCGCCAAGAGTAAAATTTTTACAAATTTCAATTCTTTCAAGTCGGCGCTCAATTTCGATCAGATATAAGTGCCTCAATAAGTTTAGTTACTAGGGCACAAATTAAAAAGTGTCCTAATAATCTGTTATTAAGGCATTTACTGAAAAACATCTCAAAAAAAGTGCCCTATAATGTATATTTTGTTGTAGTGAATATGTAAAAATGACTCTTATCACCGAGCTATTGTTTAGGCTCTGCCATCTTATATGTAAAACATTGACAGTCTTGTTTTTAATATATTGAGTGTTTCTTTTATGGTATGCTTCTTTATTGTCATTTTATTATGTTAATAAAGATAAAGATTCCATGGATTACATATGGTTAGGGGAGCGGTCGCGATACCTATGGAACGCTCTCAAAGACTGTAATCCTAAATCATGTTCCAAGTTATACAGACTATGAGATGTGGGATATCACTAGCCTCGTCGAGACTTGTTCTTGTGTGTAACTCTTTGTTAGAGATTGACATGTTCCATTGTCAATGTCTGGCTAGTTAATACATTCACAAAGATTCATACTTAGGAGAACTATAGAATTGAACGACCCCGCAAGGATTCCTCGTTGGTGTTGTCGAACATGGAGTCCTTGGGTTTCATAGTGTGAGATTGGTCGATAGACCTGAGGTGTCATTGGTAAGTTTACTATCCACTATACTTTGATATGCAGTGCACTCCAGGAGAGTCACACGGCGTGTATGTTGGGTAAAGTCTGATAGTACAGCGGAACAAGTGACAGTCGTATAATATATTTGGTAGGATAATTTAATTGGCTAAGTTTGACTAATTAAAAAGAAAAGTTCTTATAATTATATTATTGAAGATATTGGATAGAGATGGTATATTTGAGATGATCTTAAATATATGAAAATATCTAGTTAGTTAGAAAGGTGTCTAGCTAATTAAGAAAGATAATAAAAGAGAAATGAAACAAAATATATACATATATATTATACACATACACGCCTCTCATGTGAGTGAGAGTAGGCATGTGTGTGTGTATTTCCACTTTGGTGGACTCTATATAGATGTGTATTCCATCTTTTGAAAAGATGATGAATCATAACAAAGAGATTCAATTCCTCAGAAGTCTTTTCTCTTTAATTCTCTCCCCTTCCTCTTTCTCCTAAATTCTTCCAACTCATAAGTTGAGTACGAAGAAAACTAAAAAAATTCCTACCCTTTTTCTCACGAGCCAAAATTTGATATTCTCTTGACTAGCACTGGTGGAAATAATCGAGGGTATGAGCTACGTTGTGGATACATCTTAGAGACACATCACTTGCGGCGCTAGACAAATCCATCTGAAGAGGTGTAGTAGGAGTTGCTTAAAAAGACGTTTCTGATTAAGTTCTTTAAGAGGTAAACACGAGAAAACTCACTTGTGTAGTTAGTTTTCGAATCCGATAGCACCATATCTACCTAGCCCTAATTTGGAGATGTCGAATTTTTATTAAATTCCATGTTTTCCACTGCACCGGCATCCCCTGGGTTGTGCCGATCCCAACACGATGATCGTGACTATGAGGGCGTATTACGACCCCATGATGATCCGATGGTGAACAATGTGAACATTGCAAATTTTGCAATTCACAAAGTGTTGGTTGATAATGGAAGTTCAGCAGATATTATGTTTCTACATGTACTAAAAAATATGAATCTTGATACAAGGAGGTTAACCCCGATAAGTACCCCATTAACGGGATTTGGGGGCTTGGAATTTGTCCTTTTAGGAACTATCGACCTACCGGCTTCATTAGGTTACGAACCTGTGAGAAAAACAGTAATGATAAAGTTTTTGGTGGTAGATGCACCTTTTGCCTATAATGCTACTTTGGCTCGGTCTAGTTTGAATTTATTTGGAGTTGTGGTATCAACACCACATGTGAAGATGAAGTTGATGACTAGTGATGGAGTTGTAGCTGTGCGATGTGATCAGCAGATTGCTGAGAATGTTATACTACATCCTTGAGAAAAGAGCGAAACGAGAAGAATACTAAGACAAAGGGGGTCTAGAATAGTATTGGGCCAGTCGAAGAGGTAGAGCAAGAATCTAGAAAACGGCCTCGAATGGATTCTGGAAGGGTAGAGCCAATGCAGCGCAAAACAATTGAATTGTTCCTAGGAAATTCCAAAAAGACAACGAGAATAGGGTCTCAAATGCCATAAAGATTGGAGATGATGACGATCGATTGGTTTGTGTAATCCCAGCTATGTTTGTCTATGAATACGAATCTTTCTTTGTTTTTCTATCTTTTATATTTGTTGATCAATTAGATTCTTCGAACTAAGGCCATGTTTAGGCTAAATTATGAAATTTGAGTTATAAATTGCCTTTTTCATATTAATTCCATTGTTGCTTTGTGTTATAATCTTGTTCTTAATGCTTTATATGAGTAATTAACATATGTATGAAATCATGCTTAAATTATCTAAGGTGCAAAAAGGATTAATAACATCTTCTAAGTTTGTTGATGCTAGGGATAGCTACGTACTACAAATGCTATTAGTTGGGTTTATTTGAAGGGATAAATCAAAATAGATTTCGGGAAAATTCTAGTGTTTAATGCATGCAGTAGAGATTGCTACAACCAATCTAGTATAGGTTATCATGAGCGAGGGATCTGCGTGATAATAATCTTAAGGAATTCTCCATCTTAGCAACATTAGTCTGATAATATGAAAACGTGATTTTAACAAGAATTGATTAATTTATGCCAACACATGTGTCTTAGTTGCTCTATTCCATAGCTGTCTTGATTTCGACATCTTGTTTTTTTAATTTTTCTTCCATAATATTTTAGTTAATTCTTATTTTTAGTTTAATGTATTGCTTTTAAAATCTTTAAAGTTTTAGTTTCTTTAAGTTCTTGCTTGCTTTAATTTCTCGTAAAACTAAAATACAAGTCTCTGTGGGTTCGACATCCCGGACTTAATTGTCTACTTTATTACTGTTAGCGTTATGCCCTCAAATGCCATAAGAGGATAGAATTATAGGGCATTGAATTGTAACTAAACATTCTTATATTAATAAAAGGCTTTTCATGTTGTTTCTTATAGGTTTTTGTAAGGTTTAGTAAACAATGTATAGTCCTTGATAGTAAAGCGAACCTTCTACTCCCTATGGGTTAGGGAGAATAGCACAAGAAGAAATTGATCCTTAGATCTATATTGGTTACCAAGTCGAAGAGAGTATTGACTGGACATCATTACTAGATAAAAACTTGTATGATATACGTTTTGACAGGGAAGTGTCAGTCGAACACTATGGGTATGTTAGTGGGAACTCATGTCATAGACACATCAGTTAACTGATGTGTTCGAACACGGCTCGCACCAGTTATATCACATGGTTTTCACTCAATGACAGTCAATGACAAAACTGAAAGTTGTGAAAGGTATGCATGAACCTTAGACTTGAGGAATCACGTTGAAGATGTGCTTGTGATATCAAGTCCGTCATTAGAGTAGTTAGATCCAATTCACCCGTTGGTGGGATCGATCTCGAAGTGCGGCTTGATGGGCAAGTATCAATCTTAACTGATTAGCAAAATGGAATTATTCTCTCATAAGTGAATGAGCTAAATATCCTATGCCGTCATGAATGAGTGAGGCCAAATACTTTGGCCAAAGAATTTGAGATACTCATATTGGACATAAGAATATACTCAGCAACCTCGATTCATTATGAGTTGAGCATATGGTCAAGTTCTGTGAGTTTGACTAAACCATGACTCTCACTTGACTGAGATATATGAATAAAGGGTTAATACTCATGCGGTATTCACAACGTGAAACATTAAGAATGATTTTATTCATTCGTTCTCAATTAGGATACGATGTGGGCCACGGGACTGGCTAGGTGTTACCCACATCCTTTTGGTTTTCCCCAATTACCTTTTGAAACGAACCTAAAGAGCTTCGCTTAAAGGAATTGCAAAGGAAAAATTATGGACTAAGACTTGAGAGATTTTTCGGTATTTGATATCACAATTAATTAATTAATTAATTATTAGATGATTTTATTAATTAATTAAGTTAATGTGTTAATTAAATTTTTTTATGAAATTAATTTTAGAATTAACGTAGATTAATTAGTTATTTAATTAATTTATTTATTGGATAAATAATATTAATTAAATTATTAATTAAAATAAAATCACAAACTTGAACTAAGCCCAAGGGCATTAAAACACCCAAGTGGGTGTCCACAAGGCCTTAGTTTGCTTAGGTTAATATTTCTTGTGTAGTATAAAATACTACTTAGTGAAAAATTAACCCTAGCCTCTTTTATTATCTTTCTCTCCAAGTCAAAAGTTCCATTTCTCTCTCTCTCTCTCTAGCCGTCTATAAGGGGAAGAAAAAGAAGGATTTTTGCTCTCCATTCGCTGCTCAGAAAAAGGATCAAAAGCTGGTTCAGATTTTTCAATTACACGAAGAAAGGTACACTTTTCTGTAACATGATTTGAATACACGAAATTGGAGATGAACCACCATGGGATTTAATTTTCTGCTGCGTTTTAGATGTAACAATCCAACATTGGTATCAGAGCCAATATCTGATTTAATCAAATAAGTGATTTTATGTGTTTTTCATGTTTTTGAAGCATGATGAATATGATATTCAATTTATGATTTTAAGCCATGATTTTTCTGCGTTTTTCTTGGATATTATTGCATGATAATATGGTGAACTGAAAAAAATCAAATTGTGTGAGAAAACGGGGCTGAAAGGCCCAAAACGTGAGCGAGTCGGCCACCCGACGTGCGCACAGCCCAGGCGCATGATGTACGCGCAGGAGGTGCACACGGCGTGCCTGGTGAGCGCAGCAGGGGTCGTGCGCCAGCCCATGGGGACCTGGGTTTCGACCTGAGTCGGGTGGGTTGGGTCTTGTCAAAAACGGGTCTAATTTTTAATGAACTGATTTTGGGTTATTTTAATTATCCGGGTGGGTCAAAAGGATGATAACCCGGGTTTTAATTAGATTAGCCCAAATTGGTTTAATTAAAATATTATACACTCAATAAATTAGTTTTGGGCCAAACTCGTTAAATTTAAATGGGCCAATAGGTTTGTGATTAAAGTTTGATGAAATCAAGCCCAATTAGTTTTTATTAAATATTAATTATTTGAAAAAAGAATTAATTAATTATTCTTGGAGAATTTTAATTAATTAATTTATCAAAATAATAAATTCTCACTAGATGGTTTATTATTATAAATATGAATCAAATTTGGAATTTTATTAGCAAATTAATTAGTTGGATTAATTAATTATTATCTTAATCACCAACGTAATTGTTTTATTTATCGCGAGCATGTATTATGTGTTGGTGACATTATTCATGGGCTTAGGTTTTCTTTTTTGGATGTATTTCTTTTTATGGGTTGTAAGGGCCGGAAATGAGCCCGTTATTTTATTTTTAGAATTATGTATTGGATGTTAAAAATTCTTATGTAATAGATAGAATTAGAATAGGCCTTGAAGAAGGAGTCGATCCAAAAAGGAAAGGAGCTTGGAGCCCGAGAAGAATAGTTTAGTTTTTTCTTTTCCTTTTGATGGCTCATTGACTTGGGCCCTCTAGAAAAGCCCATGGATGTGATGTTTTATAGCTTTTGATGCATGTTTCATTCGATGTATATTTTCCTATCCTGAGCTATAAAAATTTGATAATGTGCAAAGTGAGACATAAATAAATGTTTAGAACATAAAATCTCCCAAACAAAAATCATACTAAGTTAGAAAGGGCCGCTAGGCATCCTGTCCTTCCACTAAGCTTTATGAGTTGAATCTAATATATAGCATCTTCCCATTAAGTGGGGGTCATATATTAAGACGCAATTCTAAGATTTCATAAAGTGCATTAGATGCCTTAATCGAGACATATTTCACCCTCAAATATCGGTAAAGGGTTGCAAGATGAAATTCAAATGTTAGATTAAAAGGTGTTAGTGGGAATGGACTTAGATAGTCCACAAACCTATACTCCCTATAGGTAAGGGAGAATAGCACTAGAAGAGTTTGATCCTTAGTATATCTAAATCGGTTCACAAGTCGAAGAGAGTATTGACTGGATATCATTACTGGATAAAGACTTGTATGATATAAGTTTTGACAGGGAAGTGTCAGTCGAACACTATGAGTATGTTACTGGGAACTCATGTCATAGACACATCAGTTAGACTGACGTGTTCGAACATGGCTCGCATTAGTTATGTCACATAGGTTTTCACTTAATGACAGTCAATGACAAAACTAATAAGTTGTGATAGGTACGCGTGAACCTTAGACCTGAGGAATCACGTTGAAGATGTGCTTGTGACATCAAGTCTGTTGTTAGAGTACTTAGATCCAATTCACCCGTTGGTAGGGTCGATCTCAAAGTGGGGCTTAATGGGCAAGTAGCAATCTTAACTGATTAGCAAAATGGAATTTATTCTCTCGTAAGTGAATGAGCTAAATATTTTATGCCATCATGAATGAGTGAGGTCAAAGACTTTGGCCAAAGCATTAGAGATATTCATGTTGGACATAAGGGTAGACTCAGTGACCTCGATTCATTATAAGCTGAGCATATGGTCAAGTTCTATGAGTTTGACTAAACCATGACTCTCACTTGACTGGGATATATGAATAAAGGGTTAACACTCGTGCAGTATTCACAGCGTGAAACATTTGGAATGATTCTATTCATTCGTTCTCAATTTGGATACAATGTGGGCCACAGGACTGGCCAGGTCTTACCTACACCCTTTTGGTTTCCTCCCAATTGCCTTTTGAGACGAACCTAAAGAGTCGCTCTTAAAGGAATTGCAAAGGAAAAATTATGGAATAAAGCTTGAGAGACTTTTCGGTATTTGATATCGCAATTAATTAATTAATCATTAGATGATTTTATTAATTAATTAAGTTAATGTCTTAATTAATTTGTTTATGAATTAATTATTGATTTATTTATTGGATAAATAATATTAATTAAATAATTAATTAAAATAAAACCACAAATTTGGACTAAGCTCGAGGGCATAGAAACGCCCAAGTGGGCGTCCACAAGGCCTTAGTTTGCTTAGGCTAATTATTTCTTGTGTAGTATAAAATACAACTTAGTGAAAAATTAATCCTAACCTCTTTTATTATCTTTCTCTCCAAGTCAAAAGTTCCACTTCTCTCTCTCTCCAGCCGTCCATAAGAGGAATAAAAAAAAGGATTTTTGCTCTCCATTCCGGCGTGGTGATTTAGAGGCAGTGGTTGTTTCGCTGCTCGGAAAGAGGATCAAAAGCTGGTTCAGATTTTTCAATCACACAAAGAAAGGTACACTTTTCTGTAACATGATTTGAATACACAAAATCGAAGATGAACCACCATGGGATTTAATTTTTCGCTGCGTTTTATATGTAAAAACCCAATAATTACTATACACGACCAGTCTTCTTACTGTAAAAACACGTTGAGTTCTACCGTGTCAAGTTTTTGGCACCGTTGTCGGGGACTTGTTTAATTTTAGTTTTTAATTTTATTGTAAGTTTTGATTTTCTGTACTTTTCCTTTCAGGGTTCAATCAAAGCCTGAGCCAATAAAATTTTCAACAAGGCCAAGTGGAAATTTGTGTTGCAAAGGAAGAAATTGATACCACCATTGGAGAGTTTCACCTTATGGTGAAAGATGTATGTTTGGGAATAAATGAGATGAATCTTCAATTCGAGCAACAATCGAGCATCATCCATCAGAGAGCACCTGAAACACTACTGAGTGACATTGGTGAGAATTTGAAGGAGCAATGCAATGGGGTTACGGTGAATTAAGGAAAGTTGGAAAATCCAAACAAAATAATTCCAACACAGGACATCCGAACGTGAGGCAACCAACGTTGGAACATCTGAAAAAATTTTACAAAACTATACGCCACAGAACAACACGTCTGAACGTGACAAAGCAACGTCCATACGTCGACTAGTCTATGCCCGACCGTGGGGACCTCCAACGTTCGAACAATCGAGGCTGACTCCGACACAGAGCATTCGACTCCTAGTCTTTCTGAGCCCGTTGACATTCCTTCATCTTTTTCCCCAATACGAGGTAAATTGGTACTCGATGCCTATGAGAGTAAGTTGTTATTTAATGTAGAAGATAATATGGTTAATTTCAATAACTATGAGGTTTTTGAGCATCCAATTGATTTTGATTTATCTTTACACATTGATGCTTTTGAACCTTTTAGTGTTGAGCACTTTCAGGAAAAACGAGCCAATAATCTTCTACATCCCTACATCGTGGACTCTGCATATGTCAAGGTGATTGGTGAAGAAAAATGAGACATTGTCTTTAGCTCGGAGGGAAATCCACACCACCATCCGAAGCATGGGGAAGAAAAAGTAGTAGAGGTGTTGAGGGATAATACAAAAATTTGCGAGTGGATGATTATTTAGTCCAAACCTAGGTTATGTAACACATATGATTGGCCAATCTTCACTCCAAATGGCCAAGGGTTGAAGCAATACCCAATAGTGGATTGGAGAACGAACATGGCATTCATACCTAAACCACCTTGAGCCAATCTCTTACATAAATTCAAGCTAGTGACTTTAAAAGAGCGCTTCTTGAGAGGCAATTCAAGCTTCATGAGTTTTCTTTTGTTTTTCGCTTTCCTTTTGTTCCTTTTTTTTCTTTTCTTAGTTTTAGGTTTTTCTTTATGTTTGTTTTCTCTGAACATGCACTTTTGGCATGTGTTTTTCTGCTTGATGGTTTCTTTGATAAGTATGTTGAGCATGTTAGTAGCAATTTTCTGTTGTTTTGAGATGCATATTTTGATGAGATGAGCTTGATTTGGAACATATTTGTGATGAAGGGTTGTTTTTCAACATCCTTGGTTGTAACTACTCTTTTACCTTTTAACTACTTTTATGTGAAACAACAATAGAGACAATGTTGAGTTTAAGTTTGGGGGTATATGTGGGTAGTACTTTGTGCTTTTAGTAAATTCATATAATTGATCACCATGTGTTTGCTTATTGTCTAGCTTATGCATATCATGTGTTTCTAGTTTAGCTCAAGTTTGAGGGAGTTTGTATGCTTACATGTTTATATACTTTTATGTCAAGAAAACTCAAGCATGAAAAGAAATTTTAAGTCCTTCCAATTGATGCATTGAGATTGATTAATGATGCATGAAAACCCAATCGTGTATTTAACAGCAAGAGGACTAATCATTTATAGTAATAGAGTGGACAATTAAGTCCAGAATGTCGAACCCATAGAGATTTGTGTTATAGCAAAAACAGTAAATTAACTCAAGCAATTGTAAACTTGAAGAAAAATAAATCATAAACTATTATAAACAATAATTAAAAGTATGTGAAAACCAATGAATAAAAACAAAGACACATGCGTTGACACAAACTAATCAATTCTCGTTATATCAGTATTCTCGTATTTCAGATAAATATTTCTAAGGTGGAAAATTCCTTAATATTATTATCTCGCGGATCCCTCGCTGATGATAACCTACACTAGATTGGTTGTAGCAATCTCTACTGCATGCATTAAACACTAAAATCTTCCCCAAATTTATTCAGATTTATCCCTCCAAATAAACTCGGCTAACAGCATCCCGACTATGTAGTTATCCCTAGCATCAACTAACTTAGAAGATATTATGAATCCCTCTTGCACCTTAATTTACTTTCTCCCGAACAGATAAATTAAGCATTAGATCTTAAATATGTTGGCCAAACACACTAGGCATTGAGAACAAGATTATAACACAAAGCAATATAAATCATTCATACGAGAAATACTTTTATAACTCAAAAATTATAATTAAACCTAAGCATGGCCTTAGTCTACAAATTTGGCTACTCATAATGATATGAAAAATAACTAAAGTATTCATGAAAGTAAGAAACAATTAACAAAAACTCCCTATGACTGTGTAGAAAATCTTCTTCTTCCTTCAAGCTTCCTCTACTTCTATAGAGAATTACAAAGGATAAAACCCTAGTCTAACTCTCTCTCTCTCTCTCTACAAAAAGACGAAATATTACTGGAGAAGAACTCTAAAAACGCCCTCTTAACCCTACGACATCACTTTGTATTTATAGGCGTGGTTTGAGAAGAGTCCGTATAAGTGTAGAGTTTGAAAATTTCCAAAACTGTTCTTCCGACTTCAATGTTCGAACTTTAGTCTTCCTGGTGTCCGTGCGTAACATCTTCCAACGTTCGGGCATAAACTCTCTCAACGTTAGAACGTCCTGATGTTCCACGTTTGAACGTTGATCTCTTCGACTTTCTGCTCTGAAATTCCATCTTTCTGCTGCTTTCATCCTTGTTGTCTCCAATGCTATGATTTATACTTGGATACTCAAAATAGACATATTACACGCATATGTGGTATAAAATCATACTTAATTCTATGAAAACCATACAACTAAAGGACTAGAAAACACGTAATTCTCGACTCTATCAATTAACTTGAAAAAAATGGCATGATTTCTATGAATAATTTGAATTTAATGGAACATACATATCTTTGATATTGCTCGTGGATGATTCACAATGTACATAAGTCAAGGGTAGAGGAGTTGAGTTGGATAACCATCCTGAGACACTTAAGGAATTTTCTCCGAAAATATTGGCTTAGATTCTTTCATAAAGGTTATAAGTTGAGTAGTTAATTTTGTATGCTTAATAATGAGTTAAAATGGTTGAAATTTTGGTATGACCAAAAGAGGTCAGGCTAATATGTATTGGAGGTGAAGAGTCTCATGCCTTCTACTGTACTATTATGCTAATTTGAGCTAAGCTCAAGCAAAAGGAGTTTAATTGTTTAAAAGATCTAGTTTTATTTCGTGGCCTTTGACATTCGCGTGATTAAATCCTTAGAAGTGTCTCTACACTTAATGCCCTAAAACTATCTAGTTTGGGAATCATTGATCTAAAGCTTGTTACATGGGCGCTATAGAAAGCCTAATCGAATAAAACATTGCACATGATCTAGCCTTAATGAATTTAAATGGAAGTTTAATATGAGTTTAAAGTTTGATTGTTTGAGAAAATGGAAGTTAAATGGCTATGAAGTTTCTATGATTCTTGTGCCTTGTGTTTGATCGAAAGTTGATAGATATGAAATTAATGTCCAAAATTTGGTAAGGATGCCCCTCGACTATAATGCCTTAGATTTATTTTCACTACACCCTATGGAGTCTTTTCGAGTTGAGGTGTCACATGAGCAAAATTATTTGATATGTATAGATAATTTTAAGCTTTAAAAGGTTGATTTTGTGCCATTGGTTCTTGTTAATTATGTTGATGTGCATGGATTTGGTTGGGTCTGAATTTTATTGGATTTAGTGGGTATATCGTCTGCAAACCCTCACGAGACTATACTCGTCCTTTTTGGGTAACATAAAGGTTTAAAGGCTTGTTGTACATGCTAAGTGTAATCGTTTACTCCACAAAAGTGAGTTTATCCTTTTTGTTTTTGTTTTATCTCTTTTTGGTTGTTGTTCTTGATCTTATTTCTATGCTCCATCATTGCTCGAGGACGATCAATGGGTAAATTTGGGGATGTTGATAGGTTATGAATTCATGCATTTTAGAGCCTCATATTCATGTTATTTACATTGGTTTATGCATGATTTATACCACATATGCTTGTAATTTGTGTGCTAATTGAGTAAAGATGGAAAATCATTACAATTGAGGAAAATTGAAAGGAAATGCAGAAATTCAGAATATTTAATGTCCAAATTTGAGAATGTGTCATTCTACAAAGTTGTATATATCTGTCTTGTCTTCACTTGGGAACTTGAATCATCCAAATCAAAGATATGTCAAAGAAGTTATAAAGGAAACAAGATTTCTGCGCAGACAGAAAACGTTACTGAAATTACGTCCGAGAAACATAACAGCACGCCCGAACGTGGGAAACCTGGCATTCGAACGTGAGTCTGATGGGAAACCAGCAGATGTTTTTGCATCTTTCAACTCTAAATTCAAGTTGGAGTCTTTCCCTTCCACCCTTATATATAGAGGATCAGTTCTTTAGGGTTAGAGACACGAAATACACATAGAGTAGAGCCCTATTAGGGTTTAGATTTAGTTTTTACACATTCATGAAGATTAACACAAACCCTTGAAGGTGAAGAAATCAAGGGAGGAAGATCGAAGTTCAACCATCAAATTTAATAGGGAGTTTTCTTAGATTACATTTATATTTGTCTATGAATATGAATCTTTCTTTGTTTTTCTATCTTTTATATTTGTTGATAAATTAGATTCTTCAAACTAAGGTCATGTTTAGGCTAAATTATGAGATTTGAGTTATAAATTGCATTTTTCATATTAATTTCATTGTTGCTTTGTGTTATAATCTTGTTCTTAATGCTTCATATGAGTAATTAACAATATGTATGAATTCATGCTTAAATTATCTGTTCGGGAGAAAGTGATTTGTGGTACAAAAATGACCAATAACATCTTCTAAGTCAGTTGATGCTAGGGATAGCTACATACTCCGGATGCTATTAGCCGAGTTTATTTGGAGGGATAAATCTAAATAAATTTGGGGGAAATTCTAGTGTTTAATGCATGCAGTAGAGATTGCTACAACCAAATTAGTATAGGTTATCATGAGCAGAGGATCCGCGTGATAATAATCTTAAGGAATTTTCCACCATAGCAACATTAGTCAAATGATATGAAAACGTGATTTTAACAAGAATTGATTAATTTATGCCAACACATGTGTCTTAGTTGGTCTTTTCCATAGCTGTTTTAATTTCAACACCTTGTTTCTTTAATTTTTCTTCCATAATATTTTAGTTCATTCTTATTTTTAGTTTATTTTATTGCTTTTAAAATCTTTAAATCTTTAGTTTATTTAAGTTCTTGCTTACTTTAATTTCTCGTAAAATTAAAATATAAGTCTCTGTGGGTTCGACATCCCCGACTTAATTGTCCACTTTATTACTACACACGGCCATTCATCTTGCTGTAAAACCACATGGAGTTATACGTGTCATTCAGCTACACGGATCTTCCCATATCGTTGTGGGGCCATGCATTGCTCACAGCAGCCCACATCTTGAACAGGTGTCCATCTAGGTCTGTTCCTAAAGCTCCTTATCAAATATGGAGTGGAAAGACGCCTAGTCTAAAACACATTAGGATATGGGGTTGTCCAGCCTATGTGAAAAAGACAAAGATGGAGAAATTGGAAGATAGATCTTTAAAAAGTTGATTTGTTGGTTTCCCAGAAGATTCTATGGGATACCTCTTCTACCTGCATGATGATCAAAGAGTCATTGTGGCCCTACATGCATACTTTTTTGAAGACAAGTTCGTTCGAGAAGGTGGTGCAGGAAGAAATATTGTTCTGAAAGAACAAAACGAAATCCCTTTAGAGACCACTATTCAAGAGACCCAAAATGAACTTAACCAAACGCAACCAACATCGCGTAGATCGAGTAGAGTATCTTAGTCGCCTGAGAGATATGGTTATCTACTATAGAGAAAGCATAATTTGTCTGACATAGCAGAAGGAAACTATGGAGATGATCCCTCTACTTTTGAGCATGCGATGGAGGATATAGATTCGGCGATATGGCTTGAGGCTATGAAGACAAAGATGGATTCAATGTATTTGAACCAAGTCTTGACTCCAATGGATTGCCTTAGGGGTATTGCACCAATACAATGCAAGTGGATCTACAAGAGAAAGATTGGTCCGAATGGCAAGGTCGATACCTTTAAAGCTAGGCTTATGGAAAAAGGGTATAGTTAAAAAGAGGGTATTGACTATGAGGAAACCTTCTCTACCGTTGACATGATCAAATCCATTAGAATTTTGCTTACAATAGCCACACACCTAGACTATGAAATATGGCAGATGGACGTGAAGATAGCGTTCCTGAATGGATACCTCGAGGAGGACATCTATATTAAACAACCCAAAGTTTTCATGTACAACGAAGATTCTCATAAGGTGTGTAAATTGAATAGATCATTTTTATGGACTTAGACAAGTGTCACGGAGCTAGAATCTTCATTTTGATGAAGAAGTTCGAAACTATGACTTTATCAAGAACGAAGATGAACTATGTGTTTACAAGAAATTCAGTGGGAGTAAAATATCGTTTTTGATCTAATGTGTAAACGACATTCTACTAATAGGTAATGATATAGGACTGTTGACTTCGGTAAAAATGTGGCTCTCAAGCACTTTCTCCATGAAAGACTTAGGAGAAGCGATCTATATCCTTGGAATTCGCATCTTCGAGGATAGAGCAAATAGAAAAATGGGTCTCTCCCAAGCCCTCTATTTGGAAAAGGTTCTGAAAAGATTTAGAATGGAAGATTCCAAGAGAGGCCCCTTTCCCATAAGACATGGACTCCATCTCTCTAAATCGATGAGTCCTCAAAGTGAGGATGATCGTAAGAGGATGAGTGGAGTCCCCTATGCATCAGCAGTAAGAAGTCTTATGTATGCTATATTATGCACGAGACCGGACATTGCCTACATTGTGAGTGTGGTAAGTAGGTTTCAAGCTAACCTAAGGAAAAGCATTGGATTGTTGTGAAGTGTATACTTTAGTACTTAAGAAAAACTAAGGATATGTATTTGACATATGCAACTGAGGAACTAAAGGTGGAAGGTTATACTAACTCTGACTTCCAGTCTGATGTCGATGACCGTAAGTCCGCATCGAGGTTCATATTCGCTTTAAACGGTGGAGACGTGACTTGGAAAAGTTCCAAGCAAAGCACGACGGATGACTTAACCACCGAAGCTGAGTACATATCTGCCTCAGAGGTGGCCAAAGAGGCTGTTTGGATAAAAAAAATTGTGGCTGAACTTCAAATGGTTCCTAACATGGAGCTCTCGTTGCCACTATTCTGTGACAACAATGGAGCCATCGTGCATGCTAAGGAACCTAGGTCTCACAATAAATTCAAACACATTGAGAGAAGATACCACATCATTAAAGAGATTGTTGGAAGAGGCGACATTGCCGTGCAAGGAATATATTCAGCAAATAACGTTGCTGACCCACTGACCAAGCCACTATCACAGACGGTGCTAGAACGACATCTTGATAAGATGGGTATTAGATACCATAGTGATTGGCATTGAGTGAACTTGGGAGATTGTAAGGATTATGCCCTCTATGCCATTGAGAAATTAGGTTATTAGGGTATTACATTTATGTTGTACAAACTCTTATTCATTAATAAAGGCATAGTTTTGTTCACATCTATCTTGATGGAATTAATATAAGTATTGAACAAACAAGTCCAAGGTAATCAAGTGGGAGCTTCTACTTCTCAATTGTCTGAGGAGATGAATACTAGAAGTATCGGTTCTTTGTTTACTTAAACTAGAGTTCGCAAGTCGACGAGTCTTAATTGGGCATTAAGTCCAGACTTGTATGACGCAAGCTTTGACTAGGAGTGTCAGTCGATCACTTTGGATGGTGGGAGCTTGGTCATAGATATGTCAATGGAATTGATATATTCGAACACGGCTCGCCGTAATTCAATCAAATGGGCATTTACTCTTGGATAGTCAATGATTAAATTATTAGTCGCAATAGTGTGCGTGAGCCTAAGACCTGAGGATTCACGAAGATTGAACTTGTGACACTGAACTAGTTATTAGATTAGTTAGATTCATTTCACTCTTTGGTGCGATCAACCTTGAAGTGCGATTCAGAAGGACAAGTGGCAATTGTTCGGTGAATGCCAATAGGGACAAACTATCTCGGGTAGTAATGAGTTAATGTCCTGTGCGATCGTAGGTAAATGAAATTATAAGTGTTTGGCCAAAGCAGAGGAACTAACTTATGTATAGTACATAAGGGTAGTTCAATAATTTCATCTTACTATGATTCCCTAAAAGCACAGTATCGAGTCATGTGAGTTTGACATATTCCATGACTCTCACTCGATCGGGATGTTACAATGAAGGGCTTATACTCACATGGTATCCCTGACCTAAAGGTTCGCATTGATCTATTCATTTCAATTGGGTTTCGATGTGAGTCCACGTAACTGGTTTAGTGACACTCACATCATTGGTTTCCTCCCAATGCCAATTGAAACAAACCTAGAGAAACGCTCTTAAAAGGAATTGAGTGAAGGGAATCTTTCGTTGTCAAATACATAAATAAGGTAACTTGCTATTTGATGAGCAAATTGATTTATTTGATTAATTGGATTAATGGAAATAAATCAATAATAAGTAATTAGATATATTTATTATGAACGCATTAATTTATTTGATTAATTAGATTAATGAAAATAAATTAATTATAATAAATAAATAAACTTATTTATTATACTCATCCTTTTATTAAACAATTAGATTATTCAATTTGGAAGAATATTAATTAGTATTATATTTTAATTGATTTAAAATATATTGGACCAAATTAATAAATTGGACTAAGTTGAAAGTCAACTTAGCCTAACGTAGGATGAGGGGGCGTGCGGTAGGCATTTTTTAGAGGAGTTGGATGGGCTCAAGGAATTAGTTAATTCCAAGCACGTCATTCCTTATAAATACCTAACACTGGTTCAGTCAAAACCTAAAATCACATTAGACTTGACAGCAAATAAAGAAGAGAAAAATATTCTCTCCTCCCCTAGTGTAAGCCGTAGGCCATAGTTGGTCTAAAGATGGAGGATTTTTCTTCAAAGATCGTTCCGACGTGATATCTAGAGGCAGGAGTTTGGAATTGCTGCTACCCGGAAGATCAAGACTTTCATCAAAATTAAAAGGTTAGTAAAAAGGTTGAAATTAGATTTCATCCTCAAACATAATTTTTGAAATTTACATAGAAAAATTATTAAAATCCAAAAGTGATCCAATTGTGAGTTCGTATCTGTTTTTATCATTTCTGCTGCGCATATAATACAGGATTCACAACAACAACCTTGTCCAATTTGCAGTATGTTGTGGTGGCAGCCTGATGTTGGTTACACCACATATAAAATTCCCGTGTAAGGGAGATATCCTCCAAACCAACATTTCCAGAACAAGTCTTCATATCCGCATTACCTCCTGCAAAACTCCCATCACTGAGTAGTTTATTAGAGATATTCAGTGTAGTGTTCTAGTCACCCATTGGTACCCATGGTTCTTGGTAATTCTGACTTTCAATCTGATTCCAAAGAGTTTTTTTCACCACTTCACCATCTAAGGCATACACCACCGTGAGGATAAATTTATACTTACCAATACCAACCCTATATGTCATTTGCTAGTCTGTGACAGGTAAGATTGAACATATAACTCTACTTTTCCGCCAAAGAATCCAGATTCCGCCATTTTGAGCAGAAATATAATTATTATAACCTCCCACTCATCACCAAAGCACTTTCTAACTTTTTGGAAATTACCAGGCTTGACCCTTGTTTCAATCACTCTCATTACATCAATATTGGGGGTTGAAATCAGCTTCCTTACAGCTTTCTGCTTGTCTGCTGTATTCAACCCTCGGATGTTCCAAGTACATATATTCATATGTTAGGGGGTTGGCTTGCATCTTCCTCACCCACATTTACTGGACCCCCCTCGACCTGGTTTTCTGCTTGACTTAGCACATGAAATAAGTTGGACAAAGCGTGCTGAACTGCTATGTTGAAAGTCTTATCTGGCCACGAGTTACCCTTTCTGCTTTTAGTTCCCCTCACCTCGTGCCAATCCTGTATGATACCCTTTCCTTTGGTAGAGACTTGTTGAGCTGGTGTGGTATTGTGTTGTTTTTGCTCCTGTATACTAGGTCCAGGGTCCTTCCCTACACCCTCATTTGAACTACCACCTTGATCCCCTACTGCCTTATTTTTTTTGTTTCACATGCCACTGTTTCACACAAGGTTTTGTACAAGCTACTTCTCTATGGCCCCAACCATGACACTGTACTCATACAGGACTTCTTGTTTCACCACTACCCCAGTAACTGCATTTCGTATTAAAATCTCTTTTGGCAGCTCCTGTCCAACTTCTACATTCACCAAAATTCTAGCATATTCGAGTTTAAGCTTTTTCACGGTGAGTTCATCCGTGTGTAAGGGTCTGCCCACTTTACTAGAAATTTTACTCGAGCTTGATACACCCCACATCCCCAGCGGAAGGTTTGGCAACTGTATCCAAACTGATATAGTCGTTACCTTCTCCCTAACCCCCCTCATATTCCTCCAACGTTTGAGTATTACCGGTTTCAAGTAGAAGAACATACTTTTTTGGAGTGCTGCATTCATATAATGTTCTATGTCAAACAGCAGGATGAAATAGCCCTCTCTTTGACAACCATTAGCATTTTCAGACCTCTCCATGCCACCGTGACTTCAAGAAGTTCACCATGACTGACGTCAAAATTTCCTGACTCAGGACATATGCTGATAAGGAAAATTTCCAAAAGTCTATCTCCGGCTCCACATCTTCCCTAGTTAAACAGATTTCCTCCCCTTCTTGCAGAATTTTTGTTAGTGCCAAGCCACTGTTACAGTCTCGATTTCCAGCAAACAACCCACTCCAGGTGCATGGTTTAGGCGGAGCCTACTTTCCCTGACCTTCCTCATCCTCAATCGGAGCTGGGACCTCCGATTGAGGCTCTCCATGGCACTTTGCTGCTTTCTCCCTTTTCCAATCGACGACCGAAACCCTAATAGCCATGAAAACTATGACTGTGTTGAAAACATTAATGATCTGATTTTCCAAGCAAGGATCACCAATCCCTCTTATAAGACCATACTCTGATCAGAGATTTGAGTCGATCATTCAGCTTATGAGGAGAGGGACACTAGAAGTGTTAGATTACATAAAATGAGTTTGCAGGTCAAAAAGTCTTAATTGGACATTAAAACTGGACTTGGATGATATGAGCTTTGATAAAACTCAAAAATTGGAATTTTCAGAACTTTAATTAACACATGGCCTTTTTCGTCAAAACGTTGACGTCATGATTAATTTTGAAATAGTAGTTATACTATAGGACTAAGTTGCATTTTTCTTAAACCATGATATTAATCTTACAACGGAGCTTATACTACGGAACTAAAAATCAATTTTCCCAATAATATAAAAGAGGTTTTGAGCTGTTTGCTCTCGGCTTAAGTTAAGGCTAACGTTCACCACCAAACCACACATGGCGAAATGGCGAGGTAGAAAGGCAACAGGGACGGCGGCGAGTCTGGTGATACAACCTGCTATGAGTCCCACACCAGCAGCGCAGAGGAGCCCGAACCCAACAACACTAGTAGATGAGATTGAGACAGAGGAGTTAGGGTTTGGCATCTCCCGGGGTTGTACACCGATCCCAACACCTTTCTCTCCTAGACTTTTCACCATACAACTCTTGTAAGTGTTCGCAAATATCAGCAGCCCTTGCCATATTTTTGTGTTGCTTTTTGAACTCATTCGTGATAGATGCAAGCATCGTGCACCTTGCTTGGATGTTATCGTTTAACCATTTCTTATGGGTTTCGATTTTCCCTTCCTCAAAACCTCGGGCAGAGTCGAGAGGGGTGCATCAGTCAAGACATAGGCTCTATTATTAGAGTAGCACTACTATCTTAAGGTTTCTAAGCCAGACAGAATAGTTGGGTCCAGTGGATTTGTTTGTGTCGAGAATTGTGGAAAGTGGGTTCTTAGCCATCTCAGATATCTAGTTATCTAGGAATTAAAGTGAAATGGAGATTAAGAGGATATTTAATACATTATGTGTAGATATGATTATAAGATCTTTTAATCATAAATTACCTCCACTATTTAATTCAAATTCAATAACCCTCAGTAAAGAAGTCAAGAAAAACAATTTTTCTTAGTGATTTTTGAAGTCCAATTTAACTATTACATACCCCAGTTTTATGGACACATATATAATAATTAAATATACAGACAACACTTGTCAATTACATCTCTATGTAACCCTAAATTATTTTACCTCATGTTTCACATGGACCTCAATTTCATGCGCCCCATGTTACTCCTGTGTTAAGTTAGACCCATCAAACCTACACATAAATTGTTGGGGAAAATTATCCAAACGCAGCGAAAATGGAATTTTAAAATTTTATCTAGATTTTCCCATAATAAAATCAATCCCGGGATTTTATCTGACGTATGTATGATAGTGAAAATGATACTTTACTCGTTGTAGTGAAGTGGTTGGAGAAACTCAAACTTTTGAATTCTTCAACTTCTTAGCGTATAACTCCAGTTGAATTCTTGATAATCCTAGCAATCCAAAAGTGCTGCCTCTAAATTGTCTCGCCAGAAAAAGCTTGATCAGAAAAAATCTTCTCCTTGCTTGGCACAGTGACCAACAGCTAGGGCTAGGGGAGAGAGGAATTTTTTGTCTTGTGGTTCAAGTGTTAATTGTAACTTATGACCTAGGTATTAACTAATGTGATATACTTATATTACTTAAGTTAATACCTTGGGCTCAATTTAGCCCATCAAGGACACCTAGTAGCCGCCCCTTATTGGTCTTAGTGTGTCTCTTGGTGCACCAATTTGAGCTCGGTCCAATCCATTATTTAATTAATTAATTTAATCCAATTAATTAATCTATTTAAATAATAGATACGAAATTTAATTAATTTTATTTCTTCAAGAAATAATACATTAACTAAATTATAAATGAGTTAACTTATTTTTTCAAATAATTAATTATATTTAATTAATTTTAAGTATCCAATACTTAATATATACCACAAGAAATATTCCATATTTTCTATCGATTTTTCATTTTTAAGCGTGACTCTTTAGGTTTATCTATATTTGGCAACCAGAGGATTTCGTTGAATATGGGTCCCACCTACACCTAGCCAGTCAAGTAGTCCATATAGTAACCCAAATAACATGAAATGATTGGATCATTTTTACCCTTCCTATTGTAAATACCATGTGAATACAAACTCTTCGTCCCTTATCCCGGTCAAGTGAGAGTCATGGTTTTAGGTCAAACTCACTAACTTGATACTGTGCGATATTTATAATAAGTTTAGATCAGTGAATGCTTTGGCCAAAGGCTTTAAGATCTAACTTACTTATAAATGTATAGGATAATTCCTCGTTCACCTTCGAGGGAACGAATCACATCTTGGAATCAGTTAAGACTACTACTTGCCCAATAGATTGCAGTTCAAGGTTGACCCCACCAAATGGTGAATTGGGTCTAATTACTCTAATGAAAAACCTAATGTCACAAGTATATCTTCAACTCGATTCCTCAAGTCTAAAGTTCATATACACCTATTACAATTTAATCAATTCTGTCATTGACTGTCAAAGAGTAAAAACCAATGTGACAAAATAGATGTGAGTCATGTCTGAGTGCCACTATCTCCATCAATGCACCTATGATGTGAGTTCTTCACTACTTCCTATTGACTGACGGGCACCTTTCTCGTCAACACTCACATCATACAAATCTTCATGATTTCCAATGCCCAATTGAGAATCATTGAATTGCAAACTATTTTAGTACACAAGTATCAAACTCCTCTAGTGCCTTAGAGAGTTAACTCTTGTATTCATGGACTTATAGATGATTACAATATATAAATGTCAATATAATAGTAAACAACTAATTGCCTTTTCTTGATAGAATATGAAACAATTACAATTTAATAATGTCCTTACATTCTCTAATCCTCTAGTGGCATTTGAGGACATTAACCTAACAATCTCCCACTTGTACTCAATGCTAATCACTATGGTATCTAGTTACCATCTTTTCAAGATGTCAATCCAGCACTGCCTGTGTCAAAGGCTTGGTTAATGGGTCGGCGACGTTGTCTGCTAAATTTACTCTCTGAATAGCTATCTCGCCTCTTCCAACGATTTCTCTTATTATGTGATATCTCCTCTCTATGTGCTTGGATTTGTTGTGAGACCTTGGTTCCTTTGCTTGTGGAACAGCCCCGTTATTGTCACAATAAAGTGGCAATGGCAACTCTACACTAGGGACCACTTGAAGTTCTCCAAGAAACTTCCTAATCCAAACACACACTTTAGCAGCCTCTGATGCTGCTATGTATTCTACCTCAGTGGTGGAATCAGTTGTTGTGCTTTGCTTGGAACTTTTTCAAGTTACCGCTCTACCATTGAGCGTGAATATAAACCCTGAAGTGGATTTTCGATCATCTATATCAGATTGGAAATCTAAGTCAGTATATCCATTCACCTTCAAATCTCCATGTCCAATGTTTTTTATAGCAGTCCAATGTTCTCTTCCCAGGTCAGCCTGAAAATGACTTACCACGCTTACCGTGTAGGCTATGTCTGGCCGTGTGCATAACATGGCGTACATCAGACTACTTAATGCAGACGGATAAGGCACCGTACTCATTTCTTTCCTATCTTCCTCATTTTGAGGAGACATGGACTTTGAAAGGTGCACCCCGTGTCTCATGGGCAAGAAACCTTTCTTAGAGTCTTCCATCCTAAATCTTTTTAGGACCTTTCTTAGAGTCTTCCATCGAGTCTATCTCTGCTTGCATATCTTCTTGCCACTTTGCAGAGTCGATGTCCATCATCGTTTGATCATAAGTAGAAGGTTCGTCCCCATGAACTCCCACTGCTATAGTGTGGACACTCGGTTCCTCTTGTAGCAGGTACCCATAGTACCTATCAAGTTGATGTGGTACTCTATCGGATCTTTGCAACGTTGGTTGTGTTTCATCAGGTTCAGTGTATGTCTCTTGAACAGTCGTCTCCCTGGGTGTTTCATCTTGTTCATTGAGAACAATCTTTATACCTGCACCACCTTCTTGAATAAATTCATCTTCAAGAAATTACGCTTTCAGTGCAACAATGATCCTTTGATCATCTTTCATGTAGAATAGGTATCTGGTACGTGTCGAATGCACCAAAATATAATTACTGTTCTCACAAGAATTTGTAGTACTCATAAGTCCAGGTCGAACCCTAGAGATTGGTTGATCAAAATAATATTCAATAGGGAGGTTTGTTTGATGAATTAATAATGACAGGAATTAAATAGGAAGTTCAATAAATGTAAAGCATCGATTCAAGGATAGTTCGTTCTTCAATTCAAGTTGATCATAGACACCTAAAAATACTATCTATTCTTTGATTACTTAGCCAAGAACATAAATAACCAGCTATTTATATCCCTATTAACTTCCGTATATCATTAACCAAAGCCCAGCACCCGGTTAAATTCTTATTATCAACTGACTCGGTATTAAGCAATCCTAATCATGTTAATAATAGCATAACGAATTAGAAGCGGCTAAGGATAAACAATAGTTTAAGCAAGCGCCAACTATTTAATTTACTCTAATGTTTCCCTTAGGTTATCAACGAAAATTGGGATCCTAATCATGAAAACCTAATTGCTACATGCACAAATCAAACATAACAATTACGGATTATGAAGATTTGTTAGCAATAGATTGTAATAGATAATCAACTAATGTGCACCTTAGATTATTATCTAAACAAGCATGAACATTAAGAATAAGAAACAAAAGATAATCAAACCGTAGATAGATAGATGAAGCTCCGTGTCTCACAACATGTGAATCAAAATGAACTCCCTTGAATCGAAAGAAAAACTTAGCTACTCATAATTGTAAGCATAAAACTTGAAAACACTATTTTTCTAACTCTCTTCTCTTTGTTTTCTTCTTGTTTTTGTTGTTCTTCTTCAACTCTTGCAAGACATATATATAGGCAATGAAAAGATGACATAATCATAGAGAGAATATATTCCCTCTTCCTTTATCAAGACATGGAGAATATATTCTTCCCTTTAACATCAAAGCATGGAGAATATATTCTTCTCTTTAACATCAAAGCATGGAGAATATATTCTTCTCTTTAACATCAAAGCATGGAGAATATATTCTTCCCTTTACATTCTGATTTGTCACCTCTAATTCATCGAATCTGACTTTGACTCCTTCTAGACATTTGTAGCTTTATGTGTTAGCTTTCATTTCCAACTGGCCTTGACGGAATCCAAGACACATAACTCTAGTTATGAATTTTTCACCAAAGCTGCGCATTCCAGTCCAGTCCAGAACAGAAATCTTCATTAAATTCTTCAACACTTTCGAGCCCTTTAACTTTCGAACTGGGTTTGGACTTCTTCATAAGAAATATAGGCCTTTGTCTTAGCTTTCCAACTAGATAAAATTCAATAGAAACTAATGTCTGCATCTCCAGATATATTAATATTTCCGAAACATCGCCAAATCTGTCATTTTGATTGAAAATGATATTTTGCACTTCAACTCTTGCCCAAATCACAAAATGAGATAAAATCAGTTCCAATGGCCATATAATCACAATAAAATGCTAAAGATAGAGGTAATAAAATATATAAATATTGCACTTATCAAATTCCCCCACACTTAGCTCTTGCACGTCCTCGGGCAAAGATAAAGAGAAACTAGAAAAAAAAAAAAAAAAAAACTAAAGCCAACCACTTTCGTAGGTAACACGGTTGCATTTAGCATATGCAAAAAGCCTTTAAACCCCTAGGTTACCCCTAGTGGACGAGTTTAGTCTCGTGAGGGTTTGCAGAAGATATACCCACAAAATCAATCTCTCAATGTACAAACAAGCAAGTTCATGAAATTTTCTTTCCAAACATCATCGATTCATAACCAAAAATTAACAAAATTCGCTAGAAAGGTTAATCATGTGTCCACCATTACTCTTGCATTCACACAAACTTCTCAAGAATTCACTTCATTTTGTAACCGCAATACTATTAATGCAACATTTAACTCAACATCATCCCTTTATATTTCCTCAAGCATGAATTAAAATGAGCAATATATTATTATTAAGCACACACTTGTCTTTTGACGCGAATACAAACATTATTCATGAATGCACCCGGTTACTCAACAAGCGGATCATTTCATTCTGGACATACTTTGAATAGCCCTATTAGATTTCCAACACAGTAGCAGGTTTGGGCCGATAGATCCCAGACTAGATAGTCTTAGGTTATCAAGCTTGAAAACTCCTCAGGCTTAATCCCTTCAGTGTAGATAATCCCAGGCGCTATATTATATCTTCAACATTACATAGTTTACGCCTCAAGCTTTACACCGAGGAATTTCATCCGTTATTACTTTAAATCACTATCAACCAGATTAACCTTGAGGATTTTGAAGGAATTTCAGTGAGTCAAAAGTCACATACAAAGTTATGCTAAATTACGAATTTACACGAATTTCTCTAAAAGTTTGTACTTCAACAATTATAAAAATTTTAACACTACTTAACTTCTCTATTGAATCTAGTCTATTTTTCAATCTACCACTGATGAAGGGAAATAATTTTTCACTACCTTACTTGGCTGCACAATAAAGAATTTTTTTTTTTTTAACTCATAAAACAAATAACTAACCATCTCCCCCACACTTAAAATCTGCATTGTCCTCAATGCAACACAGAATGAAAATAAATAAATAAAAAAATGAACAAACGAAATTAAAAGAGATAGGGAAAAAGAAAGCAAATCTGATGATGGTCGTTCAGCCACTCTTCGGTTGCCTCCCAAGCAGCGCCTTTTTTTTAAAGTCGTTGGCTCGACTTTGCAGCCTTTTAATCCAAGTAAGTTGGATTGATCAATGAAACTTCTTCAATTGTATGCTCTTGAAAACCTTCATAGAAAGGTTTAAGTCTATGTCCATTTACCTTGAACAACTTGTTAGTTTCTAAGCTTTGAATCTCTACTGCACCATAAGAAAATACATTAATCACAACAAAAGGTCCAACCCAACGAGAACGTAACTTACCAGGCATTAATTTGAGTCTTGAGTTGTAAAGCAACACTTTTTGTCCAATCACAAATTCCTTCCTAGAGATCATCTTGTCATGAAACCCCTTGGTCTTCTCCTTGTAAATTCGGGAATTCTCATAAGCATCAAGGCGAATCTCCTCTAACTCTTGTAGTTGCAACTTCCTATGTATACCAGTTTGATCTCTATCTAAATTGCAACTCTTTACAGCCCAAAACGTTTTGTGTTCCAATTCCACCGGAAGATGACACGATTTACCAAAGACTAACCTATATGGAGACATCCCAATAGGTGTTTTATAGGCTGTCCGGCACGCCCATAATGCATCTTCAAGTCGAAGACTCCAATCTTTTCGATTAGGATTTACAGTTTTTTCCAAGATGGACTTGACTTCTCGATTGGACACCTCGGCTTGCCCATTTGTCTGAGGGTGATAAGGTGTGGATGTCTTATGAAACACCCCATATTTTTTTAGCAAAGTGTCCACAGCTCGGTTACAAAAATGGGACCCCTAATCACTTATCAACGCTTTTGGTATGCCAAACCTACTAAAAATGTTAGACTTGAGAAAACCTACAACAGCTTTAGAATCATCAGTTTGGGTGGCTTTAGCTTCCACCCACTTCGAAACATAATCAACCGCAAGTAAGATATAAACAAAACCAAAGGAGGAAGGAAAAGGTCCCATAAAATCAATACCCCATATATCAAAAATCTCACAAACAAGTATGGGCGTTTGAAGCATTTCATTCCTATGACTTAAATTCCCAGTCCTTTGACATTGTTCACGATTTTTACACATGACATAAGCATCACGGAATAAAGTAGGCCAATAGAAACCACTATCTAACACTTTTCTTGCAGTTCTCTTAGGTCCAAAATGACCACCACACGCATAAGCATGACAAAATTTCAAGACAGACTCTAATTCAGAATCAGGCACACATCTCCTAATAATTTGATCGGAACAAAACTTCCACAAGTATGGATCATCCCACACATAATATTTTGCCTCACTCTTAATTTTATCTTTCTTAGCTCTACTCAAATCATCAGGTAAAGTTCTAGAAACTAAATAATTCACTAAATCAGCATACCAAGGAACCATACCTTGCAGAGCAAACAATTGCTCATCCGGAAAGAATTTTTGTAGTGGCACTAGATTTTCTTTTCGCACTAATCGACTCAAATGATCTGCCACCAAATTTTCAGCCCCCTTTTTATCTTTAATCTCCAAATCAAATTCTTGAAGAAGAAGAATCCATCTCATTAACCTCGGTTTTGATTCTTTCTTCGCCAAAAGATGTCTTAAAGCTGCATGATCAGAAAATACAATCACTTTAGATCCAAGTAGATAAGAACGGAATTTATCTAAAGCAAAAATAATAGACAAAAGTTCTTTTTCAGCAGTTGAATAATTGCACTGAGCCGCGTTAAGGGTCCGGGAAGCATAATGGATCACATGAGGTTGTTTGCCAACTCGTTGTCCTAAAACTGCTCCCATTGCATAATTACTCGCATCACACATTATTTCGAATGGAAGAGACCAATCTGGTGGCTGCATCAAAGGTGCAGTGGTTAACGCTGATTTCAGTTTATCAAAAGCATCCTTGCAGTCTTGGGTGAATTTGAAAATCACATCTTGTTGTAGCAACTTGGATAGAGGCAATGCAATCTTCGAAAAATCCTTGATGAATCTACGATAAAAACCTGCATGGCCAAGGAAAGATCGCATATCCCTCACACATGTGGGGTAGGGTAAGTTCACAATTAAATCTACCTTAGCTTTATCTACCTCAATACCCCTACATGAAATAACATGTCCTAATACAATCCCTTGTTCTACCATAAAATGACATTTTTCAAAATTCAAAACAAGGTTTGTGTCAATGCAACGATCAAGCACACGAGATAAATTTTCAAGACAAGAATCAAATGAATCCCCATGCACAGTAAAATCGTCCATAAAAACTTCAATGTACTTTTCGATCAAATCGAAGAAAATACTTATCATGCAGCGCTGAAAAGTGGCTGGTGCATTGCAAAGTCCAAACGGCATCCTCCGATAAGCAAAAGTTCCAAACGGACATGTGAATGTGGTTTTCTCTTGGTCTTTAGGAGCAATCACAATCTGGTTATAACCTGAGTAGCCATCAAGAAAACAATAATGAGATTTACCGGCTAATCGTTCAAGCATTTGATCAATAAAAGGTAAAGGAAAATGGTCTTTTCTCGTTGCTGCATTCAGCTTGCGGTAATCAATGCAAACACGCCACCCATTTTGAATCCTCGTAGGAACTAGCTCATTATTCTGGTTATGCACTACCGTCACTCCAGATTTTTTTGGTACAACCTGAACAGGACTGACCCATTTGCTGTCTGAAATTGGGTAAATAACTCCTGCATCCAATAACTTCAGGATTTCTTTGTTTACTACATCCATCATCAATGGATTCAACCTCCTTTGAGCCTCTCCGCTTGGTTTTGAGTCATCCTCTAACAAAATCCGGTGCATGCACATGGAAGGACTAATTCCCTTGATGTCTGCTATAGTCCATCCAATTGCTGTCTTATGATCTCAAAGTATTCTAACAAGTCTTTCCTCTTGCATCATAGTCAGATTCTTTGCAATTATTACTGGCAAGGTCTCAGTCTCCCCTAAGTACGCATACTTCAGATGGTCGGGTAAGGGCTTAAGTTCTAAATTCGGTGCCTGCAACACAGATGGCAGCAATTTTGTGTGATTAAATGATAATTCAATTTTTGACACATTATACCTGCTAGGGGCTGGTGGTAAGGACTGCAAAGCCATAATCATCTCTTCAACTTCATCACTAAAATTCAGATGTTCCCCGAATTGCCATAAACCATGACTGAGTACTACTTCCAATGCATCCACTTGATTTTTCTCAAAAACCTCCTGGGCTAACACATCAATAATATCAATAGAATAAACTGAATTCACATCAGGGGGATACCTCATGGATTCGAATATGCTAAATTTGACAATCTGCCCATCGAACTCCATTGACAAAGTTCCATCATGAGCATCAATCTTTGTTCTTGCTGTTTTGAGGAAGGGGCGTCCTAGGAGGACCGGGGCTGGATTTGGGGATCCATTATCTTCCATATTCAGAACGTAAAAATCAGCTCGAAAGATTAATTCATTCACCTGCACTAACACATCTTCAAGCACCCCCTCGGGGTATGCATTAGATCGATCCGCCAATTGTATAATAACACCAGTTTGTTTCAAGGGACCCAAATTAATAGATGCATAAATTGAATAAGGCATGACGTTAATTGATGCACCTAAATCTAACATGGCACGTTCAAATCTATTATTACCAATCACACAAGGGATAGTAAATGTACCTGGATCCTTACACTTAGGTGGCAGTTTTCGCTGGATTATTGCAGACACATTTTCATCCACTTTAATCTTTTCTTCTCCTCGTAGCTTCCTCTTCGTGGTGCATAGCTCCTTAAGAAATTTCGCATATCTCGGAATCTGACTAATAGCATCAAGCAGTGGAATGTTTACTGCTACCTTCCTGAATGTCTCCAATATCTCCTTCTCTTCATTTTGTTTCTTGGATTTACTTAACCTGCTCGGAAAGGGGATGGAAACAGGAACAGTGTTAGTGGAATTATGCATGTTTGAAGGAAAACTAACCTTAGGAGCTTCGAGACTAATTTTAGCTTCTGTGGGTTTTTCTTCTTCCGGCACACTTTGAGTTGGGCTCTGAATTTCTTTTCCACTCCGCAAAGTTACTACACTGGCATTCTCTCTAGGATTTATGATTGTTTGGGAGGGTAATTTGCCCGAACCTTGAGCTTCCATCTTGCTCATCGAAGTTGCTAACTGACTTATCTGTTTCTCTAAATTTTGGATGCTGTTTCTTGTTTCCTGTTGAAATTGTTGGGTATTGTTAGCGAGAGCTTTAACAATTTCATCTAAAGCCATACCTGAATTTGAAGATTGATTCGTTTGATGTTGCTGTCGAGGCTGGAAAGAATTTTGATAACGATTTTGTCCAACTTGATTTCCATAACTGAGATTGGGGTGATCTCGCCAGCCTGGATTGTATGAATTGGAATAAGGATCGTACTTTCTTTGTTGCTGACCTGGGAATCCTCCAATGGCATTGGCTTGCTGGTTCGTTTCTTCTTGCAATGTTGGACACGCATCAGTGGGGTGTCCTGTAACTGAACAAATACCACATACCTTCGCTACTTGCATATTTCCTACCGCCATCTGACGAACTAATGACGTTAACTCAGAAATTTGATGCTCAAGGTTAGATGTACTTACCTCATTAACTGCTTTAGGTGTGTGGTCCAACCACATGCCAAATTGCTGTGAATTTGCCGCCATATTGGAAATCAAATTTCTGGCAGCTGTGGGGGTTTTATCTACTAACGCTCCTCCACTCGCTGCATCAATCATGTTCCTGTCCATATACAGTAAGCCTTCATAAAAATATTGAATTAACAATTGCTCACTTATTTGGTGGTGGGGGCAGCTTGCACACAACTTCTTAAAACGCTCACAGTATTCGTATAATGACTCTTCATTGTACTGCCTTATGCCACAAATTTCTTTTCTTATGTTGGCAGCCCTTGAAGCTGGGAAGTACTTTTCCAAAAACAGCCTCTTCACTTCATTCCATGTTGTTATTGTCCCCGATGGTAAATAATAGAGCCAATCCTTTGCATCATCAGCTAAGGAGAATGGAAAAGCTCTCAATTTAATCTGCTCCTCGGACACTCCAGTTGGTCTCATGCTTGAACAAACAACATGGAACTCCTTCAGATGTTTATTTGGATCCTCTCCTGCAAGACCACGAAATTTAGGTAATAAGTGAATCAATTCAGATTTCAATTCAAAAGCAACATCTAAAGTAGCGTATTCAATGCATAAAGGTTGTTGATTAAAATTTGGAGCAGCCAACTCCTTTAGAGTCCTATTGTTGGCTGCCATGACTTCCTCTTCGTCTGAATCACTTGAAAACAGGTGCAGAGATTCGGTGCTTCCCTTTGGAGAAGGGATTGACTCTTTCGGTATTGAGTTTTGCTCTTCAATTGCCCGTTTAGCCTCTCTTCTTAATCTGTGGAACGTTCTTTCAATCTCTAGATCAATTTCCTGGCTCTTAGAGGTCATAAAACACAAAAACTAACAAGGTAAAGTATAGAAATATCGAAAACAAATAAAAATAAAACTTAAAAACCGACTGAAAACACAAAAACGCAAAAAAAAACAACTAGTAAACGATGGAATTTGGGCCCGAGAGGCTGGTGCTCAGCATACTAAAGTATGCTGAGTTGTTTTTAAAATGACGTTTCCTTAAAATTGATATAGAGTTCGTGGCCGAATTCGAAAAACAGTGTTTTTTTTTTTGTTTTTTTTTTCCAATGCACAAACTAGTCAATAAAACTTAAAACTAAGAAATATATAAATCTAACAGCCTATATATATTACAATAATAATTAGAATAAAATAAAAATCTGACCGAAAACCAGTCCCCGGCAACGGCGCCAAATTTTGGTACGTGTCGAATGCACCAAAATATAATTACTGTTCTCACAAGAATTTGTAGTACTCGTAAGTCCAGGTCGAACCCTAGAGATTGGTTGATCAAAATAATATTCAATGGGGAGGTTTGTTTGATGAATTAATAATGACAGGAATTAAATAGGAAGTTCAATAAATGTAAAGCATCGATTCAAGGATAGTTCGTTCTTCAATTCAAGTTGATCATAGACACCTAAAAATACTATCTATTCTTTGATTACTTAGCCAAGAACATAAATAACCAGCTATTTATATCCCTATTAACTTCCGTATATCATTAACCAAAGCCCAGCACCCGGTTAAATTCTTATTATCAACTGACTCGGTATTAAGCAATCCTAATCATGTTAATAATAGCATAACGAATTAGAAGCGACTAAGGATAAACAATAGTTTAAGCAAGCGCCAACTATTTAATTTACTCTAATGTTTCCCTTAGGTTATCAACGAAAATTGGGATCCTAATCATGAAAACCTAATTGCTACATGCACAAATCAAACATAACAATTACGGATTATGAAGATTTGTTAGCAATAGATTGTAATAGATAATCAACTAATGTGCACCTTAGATTATTATCTAAACAAGCATGAACATTAAGAATAAGAAACAAAAGATAATCAAACCGTAGATAGATAGATGAAGCTCCGTGTCTCACAACATGTGAATCAAAATGAACTCCCTTGAATCGAAAGAAAAACTTAGCTACACATAATTGTAAGCATAAAACTTGAAAATACTATTTTTCTAACTCTCTTCTCTTTGTTTTCTTCTTGTTTTTGTTGTTCTTCTTCAATTCTTGCAAGACATATATATAGGCAATGAAAAGATGACATAATCATAGAGAGAATATATTCCCTCTTCCTTTATCAAGACATGGAGAATATATTCTTCCCTTTAACATCAAAGCATGGAGAATATATTCTTCCCTTTACATTCTGATTTGTCACCTCTAATTCATTGAATCTGACTTTGACTCCTTCTAGACATTTGTAGCTTTATGTGTTAGCTTTCATTTCCAACTGGCCTTGACGGAATCCAAGACACATAACTCTAGTTATGAATTTTTCACCAAAGCTGCGCATTCCAGTCCAGTCCAGAACAGAAATTTTCATTAAATTCTTCAACACTTTCGAGCCCTTTAACTTTCGAACTGGGTTTGGACTTCTTCATAAGAAATATAGGCCTTTGTCTTAGCTTTCCAACTAGATAAAATTCAATAGAAACTAATGTCTGCATCTCCAGATATATTAATATTTCCGAAACATCGCCAAATCTGTCATTTTGATTGAAAATGATATTTTGCACTTCAACTCTTGCCCAAATCACAAAATGAGATAAAATCAGTTCCAATGGCCATATAATCACAATAAAATGCTAAAGATAGAGGTAATAAAATATTTGCACTTATCAGTATCCCATGGAATCCTCTGGAAAACCGATGAAACGTCCTTTAAGGACCTAGCTTCTAATTTCTCTGCCTTTGTCTTCTTGATATAGGCAGGGCATCCTCTAACCCTAATGTATTTAAGGTTTGGTTTTCTCTTTCTTCATATCTCATATGGGGTCTTAGGAACCGATTTGGAAGGACATCTATTCAAGATATGAATAGCCATAAGGAGCGCATGTCCCCACAAGAAGATGCGTAAATCAGTGTAGCTAAGCATAGATCGAACCATATCTAAAAGTGTTGGATTTCTACGTTCTGCCACCCCATTTAGTTATGGAGTTGTTGATGGTGTTAGATGCAATATTATCCCATCTTCCTTTAGGAACTCATCAAACTCGTCACTCATATATTCACCTCCACGATCCGATCATAGTGTTTTATATGATGTACAATTTGTTTTTTCCTCTAAAGCCTTAAACTCTTTAGCTTATTCATTAGATACACAAGACCATACCATGAATAGTGACCAGTGAAAGTAATGAAATAGTGAAAACCTCCACGAGCCATTTCTCCAACTGGACGCAAACGTCGTTGTACACAAGTCCTAATATTTCAGTAGCCCTTTCAAAGTCTCGGTGAAGGGAGATCTAGCCATTTTTCCTTTGAGGCAAGATTCACAAGTTGGATAGGGATCCGATCCCAATGGGTCAATTAACCCATCTTGTTTATCTTGTGCTCGCCAGCATAGCCTAGTCTAAGATCCCACTTTTAGCTTAAGTTAGTACTTTACCTACCACGCATCTTTGAGATAACATTTACAACACATTCATTTTGTATGTTTAATAATAGTGACCATTGACTAAGTAGCGGTGCCAACAATATTATCATTAATAAAATATTGCAAGTACTGTCAATGAAATTAAAAACATATTTATTCCTAACCAACATAGGAATTGAAATAATGTTCTTAAGCCCGTTGGGCAAAACTAAAACATTCTCTAAATTTAAATTATGTCCAGTTGATAAGCATAAAGAAGTTGATCCAATGCGATAAGCCGTGACACTCTACCTGCTGCCAACACTGATCAGCACCACTCCATGCTCCAGCTTCCTACTTAGCTCCAGATCCTGATTCATTACACAAACATGAAGACTAGCTCCAAAATTAAGTATGCACGAAGTGGAAAATACAATTATAGAACAATTGGTTTCTAAAAGAAAAAGTTCCATACCTGTTGCACCTTTGCCAAAGTTGCGACACTCCCTCCTCCAGTGGCCTAGCTCACCGCAGTGAAGGCACCTATCCTTTTCTTTTGGCCCTTTGCTCTTCATCACTTTCAGAGCTTTACCATTTCCTTTATCTATCTTACCTTGTGGACCCGGAGTGCTAGCAGCTTTCTTGGTCTTCTTCTTCTTGTTGTTTTTAGGCTTAGAAGTGATGACCAAACCTGCCTCTTTTCCCTTTGGCTTCATTTAAGATTGTGCAGTATTCAGCTTGTTCATCAACCCAACTAAATTGCATTCTATGTCATTGCAGTTGAAGTTCATTACAAATTGGGAAAAGGAGTCTGGAACTGACTGCACGATGAGATCAGTTTGTAGTTGCGGGTCCATGTTGAAGTCGAGGGTCTCTAACCTCTCAATTTTTGAAAAAACATGATCCCTAATTTTTTCACCTTCTTTCATCTTGGATCCAAAGAGCTCTTTCGATATCTCATATCGAGCAGTACGGCTGTGCTCACCATAGAGCTCCACCAGGTGTGCCAAAATAGCCCTCGTCGAGACCATTTTGTCATGAGATCTCTGCAACTCATTTGTCATTAAGCCTAGCATGTACCTATGAACCCGGACGTCATCTTTGACCCATTTTTCATGAGCCGCGACTTCCTCCACACTAGCACGCGTCCTTGCAGGCGCGGCTGGAATATCAGCATCGAATACATACCCCAATGACTCCATATTGAGGACTATCCTCAAGTATTGAAGCCAGTCCACACAGTTTGGATCAATCAAAGTGTTCTTTTCAAGTAGTACAGATAATGGGTTGATAGTCTTTGTGAGAGAGATAATAAGCTAATAACTGCAGAAAAGCAAAAGACTTATTAGATTCCAATGTAATTGTTGTTCCAAATCTAATTCAAGGACTTTCAAAATAAATTTGGCTCCCACTACATTTTTCAAAAATCCACACTCCCACTGTGGAATTCAGAAGTCATAGTGGGAAGGCTTCGTAGTGGTGATTGATTTCTTTAACTAAATTAATAGGTTGAAACCTTTTGCTGGTATGTGGCCTAATTAGTCTATTAAAGTGATGTCCAACATCAACTCATCAAATGGATGATTCAATCCCTTTGTCCATTATTCATCAAATCTCAACCTTTTAACGATCTTATTGATTTATGATTAATTCAAGTTCAACCCACTGACTATCTATTAATCTAACAATTGAATTTCACCTTGCAACCTTTTGCTGGTATGTGGGATGAAATTTGTTTCGTCTAATGGCATTTCATGCACTTAGAAAAATTCAAAATATATTTCAATGTATAACCCCCATTGCTTGTGGATGATATTATATATTAAATATTATTTTAATTTCTCCTAAGTTCAGTGGAGGACAAGATACCTAGTACCCTTTACTAAGTTAATATTTTTCAAAGTGGGAGAATTTAAATTATTTATTAGGTCTCACTTTGCACATTAATCCATTTTATACTAAACATACAAACATGGATTATATAAAATATAGCAATCCTAGAAAGCTAACAACACACGATTCATAGACTTTTATTCCTAAATTGAGACAAGTCAATGTCTCAACCGAAAATAAAAAGAAACTACACTAAACCTTTCAAAACTCCTTTGTGTATCTCCTCAACTAGACTTGTATTTCTCCTTTGGCCCTATTCTAGTTCTAACTATTATATTTCAATATAAGCCACCTATACAAATAATCTAGAAAGAAAATAAAATAGGCTCAAAAAGGTATTTACAACCCATTGAAAAGAAATACAAACAAAAACGAGCATATGTCCATGAATCATGTCTCCCATCACATAACATGTCAAACATAATATATATCACATGACACACGAAAACCATTTATGTTAATTTCTAATTAAATTCCAAATTCAGTTATTGTTTTTCATATTCTCGAGGAAATTAAATTTATTTGATTCTATTTGAAAATTCAATTTTAATGAACTCCAATTAATTTTATATTAAATTCAATTTTAATAAAAAATTAATCTCTAAGTATATAAAAATTTACTTCACAATAGAAGGAATCCAATTTAATTCAAAGTCTAACTTTAATTAACATTAGATTAGATAAAATTAAAATACTTTTATTAAGTAAATAATATTATTTATTTTTGCATTAAAATCCAATTTTAATTAAAAACTAAATAATATATATTTAATAAATGACCCGGGTTACCCAAGGGTCAACCCGGGTTGGGTTGATACAACCCGTGTGTTATAAAACACTGTGCGAGCCCAGTTCAGTGCGATGCGTCGCGCTGTGCGGCCCACCTCTCTCTGCAGCTGTGTGCACACAACCACCGGCACCCGTCGCCACCACGGCGCCAGGTCGGAGATGAAACTTGTAATTTTTAATTTCCATCACATAAATTACATAAAATTCAACTTTTATTAATTTCCAACGAATGAAAAATAAACAAAATCCTCAAGAACACAAAAAATGAGAAATCCACATATCTAATCATGCATCGATAAAATACTGTAAATCATGCATCTTTATCACATATTTACACGTAAACTACATACGCCGAACCCCGCAATTTGGCTCTGATACCACTGTTGGGGAAAATTAACCAAACGCAGTGGAAATGGAATTTTAAAATTTCATTTGGATTTTCCCATAACAGGATAAATAACCTACCCAAAAAGTTCCACTTGCAATGGTCCACTTAGAGGATAAATTACCCATGCGCGTCTCTATGCTTAGTAATGATCACGGCTTTCTCAATATAGAAAGTCACACTTGTAATGGTTGACTAATCTACAGAAGTAGCACGGACATGCTATTACTTTTGATGGTAGGCATGGAATATTAAACCCCATTAATTTTATCCCATATTAACTTAAAATTAAAATCATTGAGATATTATAAACTTATGAAATAAGTAAGAGAATTTTAGTATATTATGAAAGGTCTTATCGTTTCGATTATCTTATCTAAGTTTCTATCCTAAACATGCCCAACAACACAAGAAAAGAATATAAAAGATAAACATAATCTTAAAAATATGTATCTTATATAAACGTGCATCTTATACATAGCATCATCCATCTCATAAAATCATGAATCCCAAACATAAAATCATGCATTTCATACATAAAATCATACATCTCGTATATAAAAAATAACATGGATATTTTGGGCTATATCTAAATCGATCCTATCTATAGCCATCAAGGATCGAATGTCGGCAAGGCAAATAAAAAAAAATTGGAAAGTAAACATGCTTGTCAATCCTAATGGCCTCAAAATTTCATCATGCATATCAACTCATGAAAGCATATGTAAATTCTTAATTTACCAAACATTCCCCATAAATTAAAACAATTCGGGGTTTCTCAATAAAACTTGATTTTTCCAAAATAAATAATTTAAAACACCCTTTAAATAAAATTAAATTTTTAGAAGAAATCATTCCCGAAACAGGTCTACGACCCGCTACCCGACAATCGGGTTGGATCGAGCCGGACATTTAGGGCAGCCCATTTTTCAATGTCAAGGCCTATTCGAAACAGCCTGTTTCATTGCTGTTATGGGCAGTTCGAAACAGTCATTTGCCCATTTTCACTTTGATGCTTTGATCTGTGCGACAAATCAGGTGTTCAATGTTCCTAACATCATACTCGATCCGATTTTCCATGTAAATTCTTTACATAATTAATTTTCACATATAAACAACCTTTAAAAAATAGAAAATATAAAATTTTTATGAAAATCCCCAAATAATAAAATTCATCAATTTAATAATTTTAAATGAGCATCACATGTAATGATTAAAATAAATAGATCATGCGTAATGATGTGGGAGCCTTAGGCTCTGATAAAGCTGTTCGAAAACATACATATAGCCCGACTAAACACAGCGAAAGAATTAAAATTTAATTTTTAGGATTTAAACATATGAGTTTGTTAATCCTACGGGCTTCTCACGTATCAGAGGTTTGTGCATCTTTACACTAGTTATTTAAAACTTGAATAAAGAAGATTTTACCTTATTCAATTTTTCATTAAAATAGAAGAGTTTCTTCTTCCTTAATGTAAACTCCCTAGCTTGTTCTTCGTTTCTTGAATCAATCATCTCATTTTTTTTCCTTTGATGAAGATTTCGAATTCCTCCACCAAAAACACCTTTGTTCGGATTCTTGATTTACTTCAGAGACTCAAGTGTTTCTCCTCTATAGTTGATCCACACCCGTCCACTCGTTTATAATTATTAGCTAGGTTGATTTATAAATGTTTATTCTAAATCTAAGGATCAGTGTATGGGATTAAGGTGAAAGTAAAAATTACTTCTTTAAGTAATTTGGAAGAATTCTTGAATTGAAAGTCTTAATGAATAATCAAGAACTCAAGAACAATATATGGAGAGAAAGAGAGGGGACAATTTTTTATGCTAAAGGGAACGAAAATTTTGGCTTCAAGAGTGATCTAATTTCCGTTCCATACTAGTCCTATTTATAGGATTCTTTCAATTCTTTTTCATGTAGATCTCTTCTACATTAATCATTTTCCTCGTAGAAGTAGAAAATTAATTATTTTCTAAGTAGAACTTTTCAACTTTAATTAGTTCCTCATACAAGGTAGATTCTTATTTATTAGGAGCCTTATCCTTATCTAATAGAAATCATATTCCTATCTTAAAAAGGAATCATTTCTCTCCAAGAAATCTAATTTCCTTCTAAAAAAAAATTAATTAAACTCCTTTAATTATTTTCCTCTCCTAATTTTCAAGCATTTTAATAATTAATCCACCATACTAGTTTAATTAAAAGTCTCTTCCAATTAATTAAATGTGTTCTAAACTTATCCTTAATTAAATTGATCTTATCAATCTTAATTAATTCATTTATCCAACATTTGAATAAATAAAAGTCGTAATTAATTAGTCTAATTAATTAATATATTAATTCAGCTACTTTGAATTAATTTTCTTTAGTTAAGAAATGAATTTGTCCAAGTATTGTGTGTAACCCTTTAGGTTCAGTAACATACTGGTAGTGGGTTCATAACCTCTATGATTTAGTTTGTACAATTAAATTATCTCGATTAATTAAATAATTTTAATCATCTTATTATTTAATCTCCCTCAAATATAAGATACCCGAAAATCAAAGAAAAGTTTCTAACTACTTATTTTGAAGATTTAGATGTAGGCGATTCAAAGTGAACCTTTCAAATCGCGCACTCCATGCAAGTGAGATTATTCCATCATCTAATTTCCCAATTGAATTGAGGGTCGAGGAATATTATTGGTCGAGAACCTTGTAAATTCAATCTTAATAATTCAAATGTGCTCGACTAGTAATTAATTAATTCAAGAAACTCATTTCTTAATTAATTACTTATTTGCCTTGGCTAAGGACTAACTCAGTCAAACCGCTTAGAATATTATAGAAAAATCACTTATTTATCTAGACAAGTGATGGATCTTTTGTTTTCAACACTAACCTTCATATACGAGTTACTACACTCAATCACCAACCCATATATGTCCTTGTAAAAGAATTGGCACAGGAGTCAAAGTATAATGAGTCAATGATAACTCACGTCAAAGAATTGATCTTGCACTATCGTGATTAAGAAACTCCTAATTCGACATATAAAGAAATAATTCTAATTTAGGACGTTTCAGTCAGGGTGATCAGTGAATGAAACTTGTTCTCAACAAGCACCCGCGTACGTGCATTTGTGTCAACTACACTAATGTCTATCAAACGAGACATTCTCTAATTAAGAATGTGCATCATAGTTGCAATTCTATCCTATTATCAATGTCTCATCTTGATAATTTTATGATTTGGACGGTATTTAGAAATCACAGCCTTATAGACTTGTTATATGATATCCATCCAATGAGATATCAAGTCCCGATAACTATATGTGAATTTTAGGGATTTCATACAATATAAACATAGGAAAAATTACACTGAGTACCCCTGAGGTATTGCCTAATTACAGTTTACACCCTCTAGTTTAAAAAATTACATCTAACATCCTAAAGTTTCCTTCCGTCCAACAATCGGCACCTTCCATTAGGGTTTCAGTACAGCGCCGTTAAAATTTTTGTGAACTTCTGAAAATACCCCTTATTTTGGCGGGAAATTTTTTTGAACGTGAAAACCCTAATTTTTTGGACAATTATACTCTTTTGGTGTTATTTGTAATATTTTGTAAAGGTGTAGATGTTATATGTAATGTTTCAATATTTGAGTTATAATTTCAATACTATTTGAAAATATTTTAATTATTTTTAATTACATAATAATTTATTCGAAAATAGTTTTTTATTTGATTTTATTTTTGATAATTTCAGAAATAAACAAATGAGTATTATTTGATAATTTCAGAAAATAGTTTTACATCAATATATGAAACTACAGAGTGTTAGATGTAATTTTGTAAACTAGGGGATGTGAACTGTAATTAGGCAATACCTCAAGGGTACTCAGTGTAATTTTCCCTATAAACATAAAATGAAAAAATGACTTTTATTAATATAATGTATTATAAGAATAGATAAAGAAAACCTATCTAGGATTGGCTCGCAGACACTATTCTAGCATTACCAACTGTTGTCGGCCAACCGAGTTACTGGCTGACTCGTATTGCGGCCGGATTTTCGCTGACCGTGGCATCAGCCATCTTGTAGCTAGCTAGCGGCACAGCACCGATTGTGCTCGCTGCAACGTGGGTATGCTAGAAACTCATGTTGCACAGACATAAAACATTGGTTGCGGTTCGGCTCTTTGAATTTGTACTATATATACAGTACACTTACATGTCCTCTTTTATCAACTTTTTCTTCCTTGTTCTAAATTTTTTCCCTATTGAAGTATACTCACTTTAAGCATGTCATTCAGAGGTTATAAACGTCATTGGGACATTGTGATTCAAATGCATTGCATGGATTCGTGAGATTATCAATCTTCTTTACTTTTCTAATTGAGAATTTTATTTCTTTGATTTACATATTTAGTGTTTTATGAAATGCATAACTAGGGTGTACAACTAGTTAGTCTATTTCTTCAATCTATATCTAGATTAAGATTAAATTCCTATCATAGGACCTTATACTAGGAGCAACTTTTTAATAAACAATTGACATTATGTCCTTATAGGGAATCAATGTCTTATGTTTAAATTCTGCTAGGTGGGTTAACTTTTGATGTCAGCTCTCTTCTAATTGTTAATGCGTCTCCTTGAATTGGAAAAATTCGTAGGTGCACTCGGTGTGGGGCTCATTTGGGTGCACCAACACACACCAAAAAATAATTAAAAATGTGTATTCAATATAATAATAAGTCACAAATTTTTTTATTGTTTTTTGATGCGTGTCACCCAAATAGGTCCCACATCGGGTGCACCTAAGAATTTTCCGTTGAATTGATTGAAGGTTTAGTCTCTAGATGAATTTCAGGAATTCAAATTTATTAATTGTTTATCCATTGATAAATCACTCGTAGAGAAAGACTAAAAGGTTCACTTGTTATCATTTAGTCTTTTAGTTGACTATTCAATTAAGATTGATTATTTGCATCATTGATCGAATTATGAAGATGATGTGTGATTATAATTGAACAATATTTCCTTTTATAGATTATTTTTACGTTTTCTGTTGTTTATTTCAAGCTTATCTGCATTTTGTAATTGCAGATTGCAGAACTTTCAAACCAAAGCACTTTGTTTTATATTTCCTTTTATGAGTAATTAACACTTTTTATTGAATATAATTTCTGTAACAATACACTTTATACTCCTTCCAACTATGCCCCACCTGAGGCTGAAACATACCCACTAAACTACAATGTCTACCAAAAACAGCTAAATCCTAGTAGTATAAAACCCATAAGAAAAATCAGGGTCATACTTGAAAGATCCAAGATTTGAGATCTCAAGTGATCTCCAACTCATATATATTCTTACATATGTGTGAGGTCCACCATTACATAGGTATGGTGATTTTTTTTTTTAGGGATAATTACAAAAAACTCCCTAATTTATGGGCTAAATACAGTCACCTCTACCGATTTTGAGAAATTATTTCCGCCTCCCTAAAATGAGGGTGTTTAATGTAAAGTAAAACAAATTGATGAAATATCTGTTTTGCCCTTAAGTAAAATAGACAAAAAAAATAGAAGAAAAAATCTAAAATTTTGCAAAAAAACACTTATACAGTTATACCCTTTGAGCAAAAATTAAAATTAAAAGTCAATACTTTATTTTTTATAAATGTACATATGTTTTTATTTATATATATATATATACAAAATTATATAAATATTATATATATAAAAAAAAGGAAAAATAATTTATTTATTTTTTGTTCATCTTTTTCCTTCTTCAAACCTACAACCCAATCCCCCTCCGACCACCTCGTGCCGCCACCCCTCCGACCACCTCGCGCCGCCACCCCCTCCGACCACTTCGTGTCGCCTCGTGCAGTACTCAAACATACACACACTGACGCGCACACACACACACTGACGCGCATGTGTGTTATTATGTGTTGGGGGGGGGGTTTGGAATTGGGAGTCCCTGTTCATAGTCTTCACATCTGTGAAGACGACGATGAACAGTTGGGTGTATATATATATATGTATATATATAGATATATTATGTATATAAATTGAAATTTACAAGATCCATTTCTGAAATTTAGTTTATATCACAAATTGAATGCAAAATTTGGGGGAGGGACTCTGTGAAATTGAGACCCATTTCTGGGAAGGGGTCACTGTTCACCTTTTTCACTAGAAGAAGATGAACAGTACTTTTTCACAAGCTCCCTGAATTTGAAAAAGATTGCACCCAGCTCCTCACATTTAAAAGGTATGCTAGTCCAAAAAAATAGTCAACAATCACAAAGGTCAACTCCAGGGGCAAAATTGGATTTTCATAAAAAATTGATGATGACATCATCAATTTCCGTACGAAAAGGACTTCAAATGTAAGTCGAATATTAAATTTTGGGAGGCAGAAGTAATTTCTCAAAATCGGTGGAGGTGACTATATTTAGTCTAGGAAGTTTTTTGTAATTTTTCCTCTTTTTTAACATAACAGCTAAATCCTAGTAGTATAAACCACATAAAAAAATCAGGGTCATACTTGAAAGATCCCAGTATTTGAGATCTCAAATGATCTCCACCATACATGTATTCATACACATGTGGAAGGGTCCATCAATACCCCTATAGATATATAAGGGTTCTTTGACATCCCAAGTATGAGGAAAATACTATGATGCACTAGAAGTGTTCTCCCGGTGCATCCAACACCACACATTCAAGTGGTGGGGCGGATGATGAAAACCACCTTCACCCCTTGAATGTGTGGCTATGGTGCACCGAAAGCAACTCTCAGTGCACCATAGTATTTTCCCAAGTATGATACGAAAAATCATATTGTTTGGAACAACTCTTCAATTTTGTACTTCAGTTGATGGTACCTCGACTACCTTGAGTAATTAGTTTAGAGTCTCCATATTCGAAGATATATTGGAAAAATAAGAAACAAATATACCATAGTAAGCAACATCAAATTACTTGGTTATATTATTTCTCGATTTTTTTTTTTTTTTAAAAGTAATGAACTTTATAACCCACAAGCAAAGTTAACTCATACAAAACACACAAGGAAGATTTACTTATCTAGCCTTGGTGGCAGTAATCATCTACAGATATGAAGATCAAACCATAGAAAATAAAAGCTCCAAATTATCAGCACTTATAATCCCAAAACAGTAGCAATAATCTCAGTATCCCTCTGCCCCAATCTCCTTCTATAAGCAGCAGCAAACCTTATACTCAGCTCCATTTTCAGTTCTTGAAACACTACTGCACTTGGTTTTTCTTTTTGCTCGAAAATTCGTGTGTTCCTTTCCTTCCAAATCCTATTAATCACCCCCGCAACTCCAGCCATTAGCACGAATTTAATGATGAAAAGAATTGTTTTAAGTTGTTACATAACATGTAGTACTAGCACCTCAAATGGCAAAATTTCACTACTAGTCCTATAGGATCTCGACATTCTAGTTTTAGTCGCACACTTTACAAAATTCTAAAAAACGTCTCAATAATTTGAAAAAGTTGTAATGTTAGTCCTTTTTTAAACAACAATATCACATACTTTATTTTGCATTTTTAAAATTGCATTTTGCCCCCTGAAATATACAAGATGTGTTAACCACCCCCCCTAAATATTTTTTTTTCACTTACCCCCCTAAATATATTTTTATTTCACTCAATATTTCAGGTGGTAAGTGCACATTAATATTTGTTTAGGGGGGTTTAAAAATATCTTGTATAGTTCAGGGGGCAAAAAGCAATTCTAAAAATGTAAAATAAAGTATGAGACTAATGTTGACTAACATTAGAACTTTTTCAAATTTTTGGGACTTTTTTAGAATCTTGTAAAGTGTAGAACTAAAATTAGAATAGCGGTATCCTATAGGACTAAAATTAGAATTTTGCCCACCTCAAATATACACGAAATCTTCTATTATAAAATAGTGTAACATCTTGTGTTGCATATCATACAAACCCGACAAATGTATATAAACCATATGTAATTTATATTCAATGAAATATTATATATACATGTTATTCATATGTGAATTGGAGATTGCAACAACTTTTGCAATCGAAGATATGAACTATCTCAAATATAGTAACTTTTATTGTCACCAAGTTTTCATTATATAAATGCATTGATTGATGATAGTAGCAACTCATACACATTCTTTTACTATTAGTATTCAATAGTAACACTGACAACCTATCTTATATATAATATGTCACTTTTAGACACGTGAAAGAAAGATTATCAATACTCAACATATACAATTAAAGATAATCTTCACATTAGTAAGTTGATATCTTGTCATTAATATTATTTTGTCCTACTCCTGCCTCGATGGTGACTTTTCAACCGACATGTTTGGTCCATTACGAATTCTCTTTCGTTAATTGGTATTTCATCTAGTAGTTCATTTTATATACATATATTTTTGGTAACAATTTTATACATGTAGTGAAATAGGTGATAGAACACGATTTATAAAGGGTTTCAACCCCTCTTCATCTATCACTTAATAAAAGTTACAAATTTTGTTATAGAGAAATATTAAAATGATATACCTCTGTCTTTCCTAGGTGACCTAAACAATAAAACAATTATTTCGATTGAATGTTCTCTTCCTTGGTTCTTCTCTCCTTTACTACAAACAGACTACCGCATATTTCCAAAACCAGTTGATCACATGACCGGCTAAGAATTGCACCCAAAAATAAAGGAAAAAACGGAAAAAGTAAGAAGGCATGTACAACAAAAGCAATAATTTGTAGGAGTTAGAAAAGATGAAACTTTTTGGTGTAAATATCTTTTAAAGATAGTGGAAATGTGACAGGGTCATGAGGCATTTATGGTTATTTGGTACTGTAACTCAATTATTTGCACCTTTCACCATCATCTTCTATCATATGTTCCTATGCTCAAACACATCATCTAATGTTGCATTTGCGGTCCCCATTTCCCCAACTATAAATCATTCCTACTTTGCATATGTTTTTCAATCTCTTATTATATCTCACCATTTAACTTATAAAACTACTATCAATTTCGCAATTATTTATTTATTTTTGGATAGAAGAGCTCAAGACGTATTACGAGGATAAATCTATATCATTTTATGTGGCCTCAAGGATGGAAAGGTAAACATTTTTATTTAGCGGGGCGCAAGCCCGAATCCTTCCCCATGACGCACTAGGCTCATGAGGTGGGAATCACAAGCGGGACTCATACACAATAAATCCGCTAGCGACTATGTTATAGTCATTATCACTTTGCAAAGGTAATTCAATTTTTAGAGAAGCTCATTAAACATACTTATAAACAGAAGTTTCTTGAGCAGTTGAATGTACGATGCTCAAGAAGTCCACTAAACCTACTTATAATATAAGTAGAAAGCATAATAAGCAAGAGGATTGAAAAGGGGGGAGATGTTGGAAGTGAATAATACTCAAAACAAGCCAAGTCTTTCTATAACAAATATGAAAACTTGAACATCATCCCTTCCCCACTTTAATTTCCTCCAAGAGGATGATGTCAAGTTGAAATTCACTCTACAATCACCACTTCTCACAAAATATAATTGAAAAAATCTCAAGTGATTCTCCATATCTCATTTTAATGCCTCAAGGGATTCTTCTGAGTCATTAATCATTATGATTAGAAGCATAAGCACCAGCCACCACAGTACAGCCAAATTAGAGATCGATGTACCCGTAACCACATACAGCCCCATATCTATAATCTCAACATTATAGCAATAGATTATATATATACATATTCGGGTGAACTCCATTTGACCTCCATATGAAACACAAAACTGACTGAAAACCTACCTGTGCTAATTTTATTGCTTCGTCAAAATTCAGTACAAACACCCTCCTCCATCCAAAATAACGGAGATTATAGTACACTCGTCCAAGATAGTTTTTATGCAAAATACTAATCTCAAAGGGACATGAAGACAATGCATTGGAAAGGTCCCACTAACATTGTACCTCCATTTGGTGCTTATGCCCACTTTCAATAAAGTTGGGTGGGTGGAGGGGCAGAGGATGTATGCCCTCACCTATTTTTGCACCATACTCTTCTCCAGTTTAAGTTGCTGAAACAAACTATTCATTCTACGAATAGAACAATTCATGGAAAGTCTTGCACTAATTTTTTTAAATAATAATTTAAAACTTATTGACCAACTTTTGGCAAAATTATCTACCTATGAGATTGATCTACCAGATGGATATTTGCTATAAGAAAATGGGCCAAACATGTCAATCTCAATAATTGAATTAATTATCTTTAAGGCTTTTCCAATTGGCCTATCAGTCAGTCCCAATGACTAAAACCTAATGTATTGCTTCCCTCCGAAATCAAAGAAAGTTAACACTAACAAAAGAAAACATTTAAGATCATATATCGGCATTAATTGACAAAGGTGAGGTTCCCAAATAAGAAATATAGTTCATATATTACAAGAAAATACTCTGCGACAACATGTTCTACAATCATGACCAAATCATTACAGAGCAAATAATTTGAATTTCAATTTCAATTGACTCCCTAGTACGTATTGTCAAGTCTAAGGAACAGAATAGCATGTGCTCATATGACATTGCTCAAGATTACAAGAATATATGAACCTGTAGTTAACATATACTTCCAACAATAAGGTTGGATACAGTCATACAGATTCTGACTTAAGGACTAGGAAATTAGTTTGCCTGTTTGGTTCAGTGTAATATAAATAGTTACCCGCAAACAAGGGTGGACAACTATCGCCATCCACATTATCTCTACTGATTCTGTTTATACGTTCAAGATTAGGCTCAAATCAATTAACTCATATTCTATCATCCTTTGTACAGAAAACCATAAATGAACACCAGACATGTTTTCTAGGCATCAGACGTCGTATTCATCTCAAAAAGGGTTAAAAATTGCTGAAACTCAAACCATAACATCACTGGCAGCTTCATGAAGGGAATTTACTGTTTCAGTGTTTTTAAACTCTTCCTGTCTGCACCAAGATAGACAAAACATTGTCAGATAAGCACATCACCTGAATTTCGCACCTTGATCACCAGTTGCCATCAGCCAGTGTCTTGAAAAATGTTGTGAAAAAATGAAAGACTTGATTTCCTATACCACCGCTAGCCTCTCTCCCTCTCTCTTTCAGCTTCTTTTTACAGAATAGCAAGAGCTCAAGGAATTAAGCCTCAGGCCTTCAATTCCATACCAAATTCGCCTGAAACAACACACTTTAGTAAATTATAAAGAGGTCTATGCCCATGCAAATATGTACATCAAGACTTGGTGCTAAATAAGTATCGTCCGCGTTATGCTAGTGACAAGCTGGTCCTGGAGCTATCATAAAGGTTTACATGGAAGATAAAGCTCACTATTAAACGTGAGAAAATAAATATTAATCTCTAAAGCAAATGCAGAGAAAATCTATAGATGGCAGCTGGAAGCAGAAATCATACCAGAAATTCGCTAATTTTCATCATAACGCAAAGCAAGAGTAGGAGTTGCAGAATTTTCAGATTCTGTTACTGCAATGTGGAGAACATCTATTAGCAGCAAATCCATAATATCAACAATTTGGAAACATGGCAAAAGAAACTTACCTTCTAATTCGTTGCGCATCCAATCCTGAGAACACATAAAAGCTTGCAAAGTATCTGACTTCAGTGAGCTCCAACAATAATTAAGGGCCCTATCCCCAGTATCAAATAAAGATTCTTGTGCAACTTTCGATATGGGAATTCCCAATATGTTGCGGGCCATCATGGAAAGCACAGGATATCTCGGTTCATGAACTTTCCACCAGTTTAATATATTAAAATCAACACTACGTGGGAACAAGGGTTCCTCCAAATACTTGTCCAAGTCTGAATTTGTATTTTGGCTGAGTGAAGTTTCATGGAGGTATTTGTCAAAGCCAGTAAGTCTATCCTTAACAACACTACCACTACTCACAGAAGCTGCACTTTGACAATGAGCAGCTAATGGTGAATAGATAGCATGGCCATTGTAAAGAGCTTTCATACAATTTGAAACAATATCAATGCATTCGGGAGCACCATCCCCATAAATTTGTGGATAGTAATACTCCACCAGTTTCATCTTGAATCGTGGATCTAATATAGCTGCAATTGCCATAATCAGGCTGCATTTTTTCCAATATTCATCAAATTTTGATTTCAATTTCAATGCCAACGAGCTAATAAAATCGTCTGACTTCTGGCACCATTCAATCAACTGTAAATGAATATCACAAATCTCAGCAAAATAAGAGTTTGCAGTGATATGCTTGTTTCCAACAAAGACATTGGAAACTTCATGGAAGAACTTCAAGATGATGGAGATGGCCCGCAGTCTGTCCCAGTATAAAGAAGATGGGCACATAGAGAAGCCAGGGTCATTTTCTTGCAGTTGAAGGAAGGCTTCTTTGTACTCTAAAGCAGCTTCAAGCATGATATAGGTTGAATTCCATTGGAAAGGATTATCAAGGGATAAGTGCTTTTGACAATTAATGCCAACCAGCTGAACTATCTCTTCAAACTTTTCTTGTGTATCATGAGAACTTTTGACATACAGTACGGTTTCCCGAACTTTAGTGGTAATCTCACGTGATGTTTCCAGGACATCTTGGACCAATAACTTGACAGTACTTGCTGCGCATCGTACATCAAATAATTGGCCTTCACACATAAGGAACCTGTGTTGGCTAAGTTGGTCTCTGATTTTACAGACAATTTTGTCATAGGTTGTACGGTTATCAATTGTCAATGAGAACAACTTTCGATCAATATCCCAGTCCCTAAGACTTGACATGATTAATTCTGAAAGCATGTCTTCTGCTTGAGAACGATCAATTGCCAAAAAATTCAAAACCTTCTTCTTTAGTTTCCACGAATCGTCAATATAATGCGCTATCAAACACAGGTACTCTGTTTCTCCATCTGTAGCCCATTTATCAGCACTAAGGCTGACTTTTCCAGGCATTTTATCCAACTCCTCATACACTCTTTGTTTCTCTTTCTTATAGATCTCCATACAGTCAGCCTCAACTCCACTAACTGTCATGAGCTCAAACAAGGGTTGAAGATTTCGAACAAATGTCTTGAAGCCAATATCCTCAACCATACCCAGAGGATACCCATGCATTATAATCATCCGTGTAAGATCTAGCTGACTTCGTCTATGATCAAAATTGAAACAACCTGTATTAATATTTCCAACTTTTGGCCCTTGTTCATAGTTCATACTTGCAACAGTCACTAACTCATTCTTTACTGGAGTTTGATTATAACTGAAATTGGTAAGGGTGAGGGTGTTCTGTTTCTTCTTTCCCCTAGTCAACAATTGAGTTATATCATTGTTTGATCTTCTACGACACCTGATCAAATGATTTCTTAGATGAGATGTCCCACTGGTACTTGACCCACTAAGTATTCTTTTACAGTGTCG